>ML782398.1:669363-696322 GCA_009831015.1 Picea engelmannii
TCCCTCTTCCCATATCTGATTATCAAATTGATTTGACAATTGTGCTACCTCATATTCTTTTTGTGTTAAATAACTGATATAATAATATGTTTCATTGAAAAGCACAACAATGTCATCCACAACATCATTGTCTACGTCCTATATGATTATTTTGGAAAGGAGGCACTACCATTTGATCATCAACATTTCTCCTTTCTCTCTGCATTATTTGAGGTGCATCATTAGGCCTTGTAAATTGGTTTTGATTTCTATTTCCAACCCCTTGAAAAGTTTTGTTTGGATGTTTAGATTCCCACTTCAGGTTAGCTATTTCAGATGTCAGATCCTTCAAAGTTTTGGTCATTTCATCAATTTTTGGATCATATGTAGTTGGGTTAGAGTAGGCAGGGGAATCCTCTATTTTTTCTTCTTGTCTTTATCAGATCTAGTCTTTAACCTATCTGATGCCAAGATGTTAGATTCAACCTCAATGGTTTCTTCCTGCATGGATAGTAGTGTGGTGGATATTCTCTCTCTTAGCAGGAGGGATAACTTTTCATCAAATGCATTAGAATAAGTGATCTTGGCAGAGGCTTCAGTTGGTTTGATATCATATGGGATTCTACCATACATCTTATTGAATCTCTTGGTGAAATCTGAAATAGATTCACCATTCTTTCTCTTTAGAGCGCCAAAATCAGTGATGTAGTAGAGATAATCTCTCCTATCCCCCCATTTTTTAATGAAAGTTTCATCCAATGCCTCAATATCTACAATGGAGGATGGAGGAAGACCCCTGAACCATTTTCTGACTTCCCGATCCAGACTTTGTACAAACAACCTCATCCACACACCTGCATATTCAATCTTAAAGTTGTATGCAAAGCTATAGAAGGCTACCAGATGTTCCTCAGTAGTTACCTCACCTTCCCCATTATACCTTGGTAAATATTTCATGGAATCCATGGTTGGGAGTGCATGTAATCCTACAGGAAGCACTAGGGGTGCATATCTAGCAGCAATTATGACATCCATCATGTTAACATCCATGGATTGAATAGTAGGAATCTGAATATTTATGGGAGATATAGGGGTAGATGAAGGACTAGATGATGAGGTATAATCAAGAGTTGAATATGTTTGAGCTTCTTTGGAATTATGATTCTCATGGCTAGCAAATTCAAACTGCTTGTGATTGTGATTAGACGTAGGCTCTTTTGCTCCATATTTACCCTTGAGGGGGGAGGTATATCTCTGAGCTAGGGTGGATTCTCTTAGTTTCCTTTCTAGCTCAGAGGCTTCTGTGTTATTCTTAGGGTTAGGATGAGCGTTCTTGACTTTTCTATTTTTAGATTTGGATCTGTTGAATCCTTTTCTGGGCACCAATATTTCTTTCTTAAATGTTACTCAGTGGAGTCACTAGGTGAAAGATGGTAGTCATCCTGTGTCTGATATGTGCTCACCATTAAAGGTCGGAGCTAATCAATTTTGTTATCCTAGGGAAAGATATTTCATTACTCTGTTCCCCGATAGCGACACCATAAGATGTTGTTCCTACGGTCTGTACCTGACTGTTAAAGGGAAATGTTAGGACACCTATAAGTTTTGGAATGATTATTCTTTAATAATTTGGTTTGTTGGTCGGCTTAAGGATGGTACTCTGGTTGGACAGGCCACTCAGTATAAAAGTAGGTTCTCCTTTGCTAATGGTATGGGTGTTAATAGAAAGATGGGGATATGAAACGACAAACACAACAAACAATAACAAGAAATGCAATGAATCACTTACTGTGTGAAAACTAAGACTTAAAATATTGTCTCAAGACTTAGACAAATATCTAGATGCAAATCATCTGTCAGGTTGCGAAATAGTGGATCTTTCGTTGAACAATAGTTGTATAAAAGGTTTCATAATCAACAAAAGATAAACTAAAACAATAGCTGAAATAATAAGGAAATGTGCATTGCACACATCACAAAATCTACCTTCGAGATAAGAATCAACACATAAATATTTGAGTAAGAGAACACAACTTTCATCAACATATATTCACTAGGTAGAAAAATTTACAATTAACTGAACAGGTCCAACCCTTCTGCTTCTTTTTCTTTCTTCCAAAAACTCCCAACCCTTAAAACATACAAAGGCTGCATATTTAACAGAGTTGCAAAGGTTCTCTTCCATCTGGGACTAAGACATAACTCTAGATAATTGTTGTAGAACAAATTATTAATTCAACTAAAACATTGCATTGAGTACAGGAATGTCTGCTTCATACTTAATTTAACCAAGAGAGTGGTTCTTATCACATACACAAGACCACTTATTAATTTAATCTAAAATAACTCTGGAATTGATTAACTAAAAATTGCTACTATCTCTGAGACTGAACTGATGAATGCATTGTATGAACTGTGATTGGCAGAAAAACTGAGAGTGATGAAAAGAGAGTTTTGTATCGAGACCTGGCATGCCTGTGAGTTCTTTGATGCTTGTGAAGGGTAATTGGTTGTATGGGAATATCTTCTGCTTCTTCACTGAATTTTTGGAGCGATCTGTAACTGAGATCGACACATAACTATTTGTCTGCAACAGATCTCTCGGTCGTTAAGTGCACTTTGTTTCAACTCGTCAGCTGCCATTTGTACTTTTGAAAATCTTTATTGGAAAGGTCATCGGCCCAATGTTCATGGAAGGAGAATTGGAATCAAGCATCCAATAGGGGGTGATATGAGTGGATGTGGATTATGTGGAGGTGATAGGTGGTATGGAGAGCAGTCGGGGGAACAGGTGGTGAAAGTTGAGTGACATCGGGAGTGTGAGTGGAAGTGAGTGGAGGTGACGTGGTGACCTGATGTCATATGATAATTTTATTGCGGAGGTTGTCGAGGGTGGTTTGGGTACACACCGCTCCGACCCTTGCAATCCCCCACAAGATGTCATGTAACTTTCCAACAATACCATCATTTTGATTGTGAGACCACTCAAGGATGATAACGTTCAGGAATTTCCTGTCCCCGCAATGAAGTGTGATTCTTGATCTTGTTGTAATTTGTGATCTGGGTGGCCTTTCTACTTTAGTGCCCCTACTAGATTTCTATCTATCCACCATATTAGAACTCCCCTATCTAATTTAGCGATGGTGCTAATTTAGATGCAAAGTTTTTATAACTCCAAGAGTAGTATGGGCCCAGAGTGATGTGGCATTTTCTCGGTACTTCGACTGATATCCCTTTCTTACCTACTAAAAATATCAATGGTCCGCAATTACTTCGAGATTTCGGGCTTCGGTCCTTTTCAATGCATAGTTCTTAGAATCCTCTGGAGTGTCATATTTCCGAAGTGACAGATCTGCCTCCATGTAGCCTCTGGATTTGGAAAACAAATATTCACTTCAGGAGTTCAAGATTTGGGAGTTTTCTTCTCCTTTCTCACTCAATCCTCTGAAGTGTCGTATATCCGAAGTGGGATATATGTCATCGTGTGTCATCATTTATGGACGATCAAGATTCACTTCGGGACTTCGGGCAATTCTTTCTCTAGTGCTTCGCAAACATTCTGGAGTGCTAAGTATCCTAAGTGAAAGATCTACCTCCACGTGTCCTCATTGATGGAGGGTCCACAATTACTTCAGGAGTTCAAGCTTCGAGAGTCTTCTACTCACTCAGCTTCTTCTTGTTTCCTTCTAGAGTATGAGATCACCTGACACATGTCCCTTTCTTGAAGATCAATGGCCACGAGTGATTGAGGAGACTCAACTCGCTCATTCTTTAATTTCCTTTCCAATCCCTGCAATGACTCCCCACCGTTGATCTGTCTCCAATGAAATCTGATGATCATGACTTAATATTTTCTTAATCTGATGGCTGAAAAATGAACCCAATTGTTTTCTTGTATTTCATGCCTGACATGGCCTGCTCTGATTTGCTATGAATTCTGTGGGAGCTTACTGAGATTTCAAAATATTTGGAAAACATGGTCATCTCCTACACACACACAAAGACTTGGAGGACCTGCATATTTCCATTAGTGGAAAAATGATAACATACATTTGAAACCCAAACCTAAATATGTGATCCTTTTTTTCAAGAAAGAAAACAAAATGGTGCAAAGTAGGCAACGACAGACAGGGTCATGATGCTGAATGAATAAAAAATGGAGAATAACCTAAGAAAGCAACCACAAGAGTCATAATTGATGGATCAATAGGGTAAAGGTGGGAAAAAGAGCAGGGGTGTAGACCTAGGTTACAACAGGAAGCAAGAGATAGCTCCTTCCCTTTTGGATACCATAATCCAAATTCTTTTGTACCTTTGAGGTATTTGAATATCCTCTTCATGGCAATAACATGTGATTCATTTGGTGTTGCTTGAAACCTTGCATCCTATCCAACTTCCTGCATCATGTCTGGCCTAGAATCTATTACATAAAGTAACCTACCAATCATCGATATGTATTGTCTCTGATATGCATCCTTGGAATCATCATGCTTACTTCACTTGAAACTTGTCTACATAGGAGTACTGACTAGTTTACAATCTATCATTCCAAACTTCTTCAACATTTATCTAATATACATTTTCTAAGAGATGAAGATACTTTTGTTTCTCTTCCATATCTATAATCCCAAAAAGAAGGTTAACTCACCAAGTAAGGACATCTCAAACTCATGACGCATGTCTTTGGAAAACAGTTGATTCATCTTATCATCGTCACTTCCAAAGTTAATTTCATCTACATAAAATTCAATAATCAATATATTGTCTCAGCTATGATGGGTGATTTTGGAGAAGTCTCCAAAGTGGTCATGTTGGTAAGGATATATATCTTGTTTCCTACATAGATGCCTACACATAATTTGTATTATGATATCCAAAAGGGAAGGATCTATCTCTTGCCGCCTACACAGATGTAGATTAGGAAGGTTGCATTAATGATAGAAGTACAAGTGGAGAAGCTTTCTACTTGAGTGAGTGTCTAGTATCATGGTTAGAAACAAAAATTCATCGGTATCTTTGTCCACAACAAATGCAGAATACATTGCAGCAGTAGCTTGTTGTACTCGGGTTCTTTGGACGAAGCAGAAATTGTAGGATATGCAAGTAAAGTATGATGAGCCTATTACAATACTTTGTGACAACACCAGTGCCATTAGTATTTCAAAGAATCTAATGATGTACTCCAAGACGAAGCACAATCTGATCAAGTATCACTTCTTATGGGAACGGGATCCAGAGAAGAAAATCAAGGTAGATTATGTTAGTACAAAGGAGCATATTGTAGATATCTTCACCAAACCACTTGCAAGGGAACCTTTAGAGTATCTGTGATAGAAACTTGGAGTAGTTTCTACCCCATACTGATCCACTTGTCATCAAGATCAATTGGATAGGGAAATACAAACTGAAGTCTTGAATATGTTCAAGTAACGTAACTTTCAAAATATTTTCATATATACATCAAGGAATTACACAAGGAAGCACCATGACAAGAAATGTTTGTAGAATTAGAATAGGATTGTAGATAGGGGGAACAACCACGAATGAGGAGTACCATTTTCCATTTATGTCAAAGGGGGAGAGATAAAGAGTAATACATGGAGAGATATAGACATTTCATCAAGGGAATCATGATCATGAGCATAAGTTTTATCATGCCTAAGTGTTGTCATCAATGCCAAAGTCGGATATTGTCAGACGGCTGGTTGTCATTGATGTCAACGAATATTTGATAGATGTCAACTGATGTGATGGGTGTATTTGGAGAAGTATCCAAAGTAGTCCCCTTATGGCATAGCTCTAAGCATTTCCTTCATGGGAAGAGGATTTGAAGAAGTCTACAAGAATCCATTAAGCATGGCTAAGGATCCCCTAATTGAGTGAGGAATTAAGTCATGAAAGATGGAGTAAATTAAGGTAACTCACTCATTTTTTGATGGTACTCGTCGTGCCATTTTTGGTGATATGCAATGTCTTCTTCATCCAAAGTGCCTGACTAGAACAAGTTGTTGCTGCAATTTATTATTCCTCTATTGTGGACAAAGATACTGATGATTGTTTCTTGTTTAACCATGATACCATACACTCACCCAAGTAGACAATTGGTCCACTTGTACTTTTTCTATCGTCAATGAAACATTCCCAAACTGCATCTTTGTTGGAAACAAGAGATAGATCCTTCCCATTTGGATACCATAATCCAAATTCTTTTGTACCTTTGAGGTATCTAAATATCCTCTTCACGGCCATAACATGTGATTCATTTGGTGATGCTTGAAACCTTGCAACTATCCAACTGCCTACATCATGTCAGGTCTAGAAGTTGTTACATAAAGTAAGCTACCAATCATTAATATGTATTGTCTCTGATCTGCATCCTTGGAATCATCATCCTTACTTAACTTGCAACTTGTCTACATAGGAGAACTAATTGGTTTGCAATCTGTCATTCCAAACTTCTTCAACATTTCTATGATATATGTTTTGTGAGATATGAAGATACCTTTGTTTCTCTAACATATCTATAGTCCCAAAAAGAAGGTTAAATCACCAATCAAGGACATCTTAAACTCATGTTGCATGTCTTTGGAAAAATTCTGACTCATCATGTCATCGTCAGTTCTGAATATAATGTCATCTACATAAACTTCAATAATCAATATATTGTCTTAGTAGTGATGGGTGTATTTGGAGAAGTCTCCAAAGTGATCATGTCAGTAAGGATATATCTCTTGTTTCCTACACATATGATTACACATAATTTCGATTATGGTATCCAAAATGGAAGGATTTGTATCTTGTTTCCTATATAGATGTAGATTGGGCAGGTTTCATTGATGATAGAAGAAGTACAAGTGGAGCATCTTTCTACTTGGGTGAGTGTTTGGTATCATGGTTAAGCAATAAATGGTCATTAGTATATTTTTCCATATCAAAGGAAGAATACATTGCAATATTATCTTGTTGTACTCAAGTTCTTTGGATGAAGTAGACATTGTAGGATATGCAAGTAATGTATGATCAGCCTATTTCAATACTTTGTGAAAACACCAACGCCATGAGTATTTCAAATATTCCAGTGATACACTCCAAGACTAAGCACATTCCAATCAAGTATCACTTCTTATGGGACCAAGATATAGAGAATAACATCAAGCTACAATATGTTGAGACAAAGGAGTCAATTGCAGATATATTCACCAAACCAGTTGCTAGGGAACCTTTTGAGTGTCTGTGATAGAAACTTGGAGTATTTTCTTCCCCACACTAATCCACTCAGCATCAAGCTTAACTAGATATGGGAAGACAAACAGAAGTCTTGAAGATGTTCAATTAACGAAACTTTTGAATGTTTTTCATATATACATCAAGGAATTACTTGAGGAAGAACCAAGAAAAGAAAAGTTTGTAGAATTAGTAGAGGATTGTAGATAAGGGGAGAAGCCACGAATGAGGAGTACTTTTTTCCATTAATTTCAAAGGGGGAGAGAAAAAGAGTAAGGCATGGAGAGATAGAGGCATCAATTCAGGGGGAGAATGAGCATAATTATTATCATCCATCAATTTCAAAGGGGGGGATTGTTGGACAGTTGGTTGTCATTGATGTCAATGAACATTATATTTATGTCAACTGATGTGATGGGTGTATTTTGAGAAGTCTCCAAAGTGGTCCCTTTATGGTGTAGCTCGAAGAATGGCTTATCCAGAATTAGATCCAGGAGCTTGATGGGGCTCAGAAAGGCCTAAAACTAAAAAGTTCTTATAATGGCTTTAAAAACTCTGTGTGCATAGGCCTCATCGATATGAACCCAACGCAACTTGAATGGGATCAAACAGACGTCGTATGCTCAAGTTATGGCGATCTGTTCGTTTTTCCAAATAGGCAAAAAACATGTTGATTGTACAATCCGTACAGCACCACATGGAAGTTGACTGTACAGGTCGTACGGATGTACATATGACATCGCAAGCATAGTTGGTAGGTTGGTTGGGTGTATATATGTTGACATGGAAGGATGACTGTGCATACGGACGCTACCGTGGACAGGTATAGGTGGAACACTCTCGGAGTGACACATGTCACCCTTGCAGTAGTGACACATGGCACGTCTATACAGAGACACATGGCATGTCCATATGATGACACATGGTAGGTGTTGCACCTTTTTTGTCACCTAAATGAGAAAAACAGGGGTGCTTACAAGCCCATTTGGGTCCGCTAGGCAAGACAACAGTAGAGGAAAGAGTTAGAAGTGTAAAGCATAAAAGATAAGCAAAGAATTAAACTAAGAATGATAAAAGAAATTAAAATATAGTGCATAAGGACATTAGAACAAGAAACAAACAAGACTCATTGCTACCAATGGAAAGGATTATATTAGTGGAAAGAAAACATAAAAGAGAAAGGGAGACTTTGGGTCCTCCCTTCCTCCAAGGGAGGGCTCTTGGACCCCCAAATATTGAGCTCTTCTTACAAGTGAGGAACTAAAATGAAATGGTGAAGAGAATACAAAGCACATCCAATCTAGAGGTGATATGAATGTCTAACTGAAATGGTGCTAGCATGCTCTTGATGAGGAAAGAGGATCCTTCAAAAGAATATTAGCAACATAACAATACAAATGAATTCCTTGAAAATGTAGTGCACCCATGGCCTCCCTTTATAGCATAACTTTGAGACATTATTTAACCATCTTTTAGTGTGAACAAGGGGCCATTTAGGGCACCCTTAGGTCTTTGACCAGCCACCCAGTTGGATTCAGCCGAGATTTGGATGTCAAATCGACTTGGAAGCTGAACCAGAAGTGGGTGGGAGGCCGACCAATATCATAAATGCATCATTTTGAGGGATGTGTGGTTTTTTGCGTCCACAGTCGTGCATCATGCGCATGTGTGCTTTTTCCTTTGTTTCTGAATGGCGCATGTGCATGCACTCCTTGTGTAGTCTCAGTGCATGCTGATTTTATTGTTGATTGTATAGTTTTGGGCCTTTTGGAAATGCATTTTTTGTCATTTTTGGTCCATGGGTGAACTAATAGTTGTTTGAAGATGTTGGATTCCTGTAACCATTTGCAGACGAAATTTCAATGATAACAGATGCCCCCTGATGTATGAGGTTAGGAGCATACGTATAGCCAAAATACATCAATGATTCTTCTAATGAGAGTACCATTGTAAGAAAGAGCGATGAGGAGAGTGTCAAGAGAGATCCATTGGAGGGAGAGGGGAACCTATAGGACCCAAACCTTTTGCAAGGCGTAAAAAAAATAAAATTGTGTACAAACGAGGTGGGCATGCCCCATGCTCATGTCATGTAAATCAAAAAGGTGTAATACAATAACTAAAGCTATGTGTTGGTGGAGATGATTGTAGTGCCCTCGAGGGTGGGTTGATAATAGCAAAGGACAATTATGATGGTGAATAGACTCTAAAAAGAGGTGATGACACCTATAAGAAGTGTCAATGATTCGCAAGAATTGATGTCCTAACAATGTTCAGAGGTCTTCAGCAAATATAAAAACAACTGTAATAGTCACAAAGTAAGACCCATGGCAACATGAGAAAGTGTTGAAGTCGAATGTCGTGGGGGTCAACGAAAGATGAAAGCAATGATGGTTCTCTCTGTGTTGTCCTAGACTCCTCATTGTGAAGGTAATGAGAGTCAAGATAATGTCGCCCATCTGGAAACTGTGTTGATGTCGACAGAAAGGGAGACGCGACTCCAAGAATCGGAGGGCTTCATGAAATCCATTGGATGAAATCCGAACTGATGAGTAACATGGACAAAGTCAAAGAGTGGTGAGACTCAATACTGCCCTTGGTTGGGGATAAAGGGGGTGTGGAAGTAACCGTAAAACTGGACCTAGCGTCAGGGGGACGACTAGGTGTGGGTTAGATGGTGCCAGAGGCATGACAAAGTGGATAAACTCGGAGATCATGGGTACAGATATGGTGAGATACTCGACGTTTATGGAAGAAATCAATGGGAGTAGAAGATAATGGATGCCCCAACCAAGGGTGACATGGGTCGCTTTTCCAAAAGGAAGAAGGTCGCCAAAGGTGATGACAAAAAAGCTATGTAAAATGCTGGAAACAAAGGCTTTATACAATTACCAAAAGAATAAAAAATAGGTTGGGATAATTGTGCAGATACAGAAATGGGTGCCCTAGTGTAAGATGGCTTGGCCTATGATGGCGCAAGTTGCTTGGGAAACAGGTGGAGGGTGGGGGGCCCATAGGTGGGTTTATGTATTAGGGAAGAGAAATGGAGGACAATCTGTAGATGGGTGAATTAAGTGTGGAGGAAATGGATGGTGAATGCTACTGCGGAAGTGTAGTCAAGAGAGAACCATGATGGGATATCCTGGGAGTCCATTAGGTAGGTTAGTAAAATGAGGAAAAGGAGTATGTGGCTTATTCTCAAAAAATGCATAAGACTAATGGGACTCCCAGCCTTAGAGGGTGAAAACAACATGAGTGTCAAAGTGCCAAAGGGGACTCTGAATGGGACAACTCATGTGCGGAAAAGTGCTACTGGGTGATAGCACCAAAATGCAGTGGAGGTGACGACACTGCAAAGCTGGATATATGTACCCCTAAAGGTAAATGTCAAAGGGTGTTACTGGAGATGAAAATGATATTTAGAGGGAATGACTGCATGCCAGTATCGATGATATACCTAAAGGGGTAGCACAGATGGAGGATGACCAAGTACCTACACACATGAAAACTAAATGCCCAACATGAACAATATATGAAGATAAAGAACATATGATAGTTATTCAATAAGAAGTGAATATGAGCACGCGTACCTAAGTGTGGGTATGATAAAAAATTCTCCCTAGGGGAGGAGGATGGAAAGTGGCCCAGGGAATATGATTGTGTAGGTGACGGGATTTTGGTCCTGTGGCTGAAGACAGATCAAAAAATGGACGTTCAGAGCTCCTGGAATTTAGTCTAGAATGTTGGAAAAAAGGACTATATATAGTTGTAGGGCCCACAATGCCACCTCATTTGTACTTGTTGTCTTAGTGAGTGGACGAGCTATTTGAGAGGATATTTGGAGATTCTAGGTGATCAAGGTAGTCATTCCAGGATCTGGGAGTTTCAGGTTAGTTGTCGTATCCTCCTGCATAGGACTTAGGGTTTTTTTATTTGGGCAGGGTGTACGAGGGTCGTACAGGGGGTTTTAGTGAGTGTGGGGCCCCTAGTGCGCGAGCGATCAAAGGATTCTCGTGCATGAGTGCGCGACTATATTTTGGAAAGCTGCACATGGGGGCGCTCAAGCGAGGAAAACAGGTGCGCATGGGGTGCACGCCTGTGCGGATCACAGTTGCGCATGTATGCGCAGCTATGTTCCTAATAGTCGTGCATGTGTGCGCAACTATGTGACCAACAGTCGCGCCCTAAGGCGCATCTATTTATGTGACAGAGGTGCATGTCTGTGCACCTGTATCACCAACAGGTGTGCATGAGTGCACAACTGTGGGATAAACAGGTGTGCATATGTGTGCGCCTATGGGGAAAAACAGTCGCACCTTTGAGGCAAAGCTGAAAAGTGTAAATATTGAACTTTTTGGATATTTTCATATGTTTTAATGGGTTATGGTTGTTGATCGAGTACTGTATGTGTGGATGCAGGTGACCAGGTTTGATGATGTTGATTCATTAGAGGGAGAGATATTGGTCACGCCTGAGGGAGGCAGTGACCAATGAGGAGTCAGCAGTTCGTGATACTTTGGCAGCTTGTGGGTTGCTGAAGTTCTTTGAGTGCCCCCTGATACGAGCCTAGGAGTTTTTACTGCAGTTCCTGATTAGGATATGGGATCTGGATTGGCATTGCTTCATTGTGTGGGGTGAGGATCTAGCCTTCATGGTATTGGAGTATATATACTTTCTGACTGGGCTACCATTTCAGCGAACCCAGTTACCGACAGATCCCATGCTACCCGGGGATGGGCAGTTGGTTACCCTAGCCCTGAGGTATTGTCTAGTGGAGAAATTCATGTCGAGTTATGTGGTTAGCATTGGGGTGATGGATGCCCTTGTACATAGTTGTGTGGCAGTGATGGTGGTGAGAGTATATGGGTCTCTCGTGACTCAATGGATTAGTGGGGGTCATTTGAGGGTGATGCAGAGGGCACTGGCGGGTGAGAATTTTTCCTAGGATGTGATGTTGCATGCCAAGATGGTAGGGAATCTTGACAGGTATCGTGCTCTAGACTCAAAGGAGTTCACCTTTGGGTCTATCTTGGTGGTGTGGTTTTTAGAAAGGCTGTCGATGTTGCGCCCTAGAGTGATTTTGGGTGCGCCAGGGGTGAGAGAGCCGTGACTGAGGTGGTAGGGGCCGATCTTGGTTCGCCATGGTGGTGGGGAGGGTGGGCACTATTTTACGCCTGATATTGCACGAGTGTGGCATCAGATTCCACAGATTATTCTCCAGTACCCGTACAGTGGGGTAGACTTCCGGGAGGACCCTGAGATGGTGCTTCCCCCTGGCAAGGTGTTTGACCGAAGAGGTATGTGGATGTATTTTCTTTGATGATTTGATAGTTAGATAGTATAGCATATATAGTTTGATGTATGGATGGATGATGATGTTATCATTTGTTTGTTGTGTGTGCATATGTCGAACCACGCGATCGAGATTTTGAGCTGGTCAGGGCGCCAGTGAGACCAACACAGAGAGAGACACAAGATGGGGAGAGATGGCCGCGGGATGAGGGTGGTGTGAGGCCAGCTGAGGGGGAGAGAGAAGTCCAGAGGCACTGATTTGATGACCCTGGGGAAGGGCCTTCACATGCTCCTCTGGCGGAGGCCTGGGAAGATTTTGGGAATATTCGTCGTCGCTTGGAGGTGGTTCTACAGGGAGTGCTCGAGGGCATGTGGTCACAGATCCAGGATGAGGGGGAACTGGAGTAATGCATGGGTGTTCCATTGGTGTGGAAAACCATGGCCTGTAGAGTAGTAGTAGCAGGTGTTGTGATGACTGGGTGGTTTCCCCAAGAGCCAAAGGGACCGATAGTTGGTGGGGTACTGCCTCCTGAGAGAGGGTCGAGTGGTGGTGCTCTAGAGGCACCATGAGTGTCTCTATATGTACTTTTGTATTTTTTGGTATTTATATAGGCCTGCTAGCCTACTTGGTGTGGTGATGCCAGTTTTGTATCGATAAGGGTGAGGTGGTTCACCGGCCTATGGATGTTGTATATGTACTATATATATTTTTTGTAAACATTTTTATGGCACATTTGACCGATATATATATATGGATATACATTTTGGAATCTTTTTGATGTTATCATGTATTTTATGTTTTTTGTTGATGATGTCTAATTTATATGTTGTGACAGATTATTGTTGTTTGATGTATGTGTACTGGTAGCTTGATGTGATAAATGCCAATCTAACACTAGGTTAGCCATGTTATCTGCTATTTGATTAAGTTGTCTTCGAATATGTGTAAATGTAATGGAATCAAAATGTCGAGATAAAAGTCTAACTTGCAGGTATTTGTGAAAGAGGCAAGGATCGTGGACACGGTACACATTGTTGAGTTGAAGGATGACAAGTTGGGAATCTAGTAAGACGCTAAGGTGACAAATATGATGGTGGCTAGCCTCGGTGAAGAGACCAATGATAGCGGTGTATTCTACTTGGTTGTTGCTTACTGAGCCCAAACATATGTCACTAGAGTGGAGCAGTTCATGTGAGGCGGAATAGAGGGCCCAAGCATCCGAAGTGAGATTCTGTGTCCAACGGCTAGCTCCGTCCGCGTAACTGATGTGGTAGGTCGATGGAGGAGGCACCTGTCAATAACACAAATGGTAAATTAGACACAAGGTGTGTGGAAAGAAGATTAAAAACTCTAAAAAAAACATATGAAAAAGAAAATCCTAGTGTAGAATGGCTATGCTTAGGCATAAAATTTCTTTAAGTACAACCCATTGATGGGTTCTTTGAGAGGGCGTCCTTCGAGAGAGGCCAGAATGTATGCACCTTTAGTGAGGCAATGTTGGATGATGTAAGGTCCATGCAAAAGTGACTCGAATTTTCCATGGCGGAGGGTGTCGTGAGCGATATCGTAAGCAAGGACGAGTTCGCCTTCATTGAATGAGCGCAGGTTAACGTGGCGATCAAAGGTGGCCTTTGACCATTTTTTGGTTGCCTCATTGTTCTATAATGAAGATCGACGATCCTCATCCAGGGACTCTAATTTCAGCAAACGCTGCTCCATTGGGGCAGTGTTGGATAATAGCTCAATAGCAGTGCGTAAGGTGGGAATTTCACACTCGATGGGAAGAGTGGCCTCGACCCCGTGGACTAGATAAAATGGTGTGAAACCAGTGGTCATTTTAACTATCGTGCGATAATCCCATAGCACAGAAAATAACATATGATTCCAATTGGTCTTATGTTTGTTAATCGTGCACGGCAACATGGTTTTGAGGACCTTGTTTACCGCCTCTACCTTTCCGTTGGACTGAGGGTAGTATGGGGAGTCGAACTCGTGGGAGAAGCCTAACTGAGAGGAGAGTTCAACAAAGATCTCATTCTTGAAGTGTTCCCCATGATCGGAGACTAGTTGTAGTGGGACTCTGAAGCGGGAGATGACGTGGTTGAAGAAGAAGTGTGTTGCAATGTCAGCGGTGTTTTTAAATGTAGGCATGGCTTCAGCCCACTTAGTGAAGTAATCGACTGCAACGATGATGTATTTGTGTCCATTTCTAGATGGGGGGTTGCAAGTCATGAAGTCTATGCCCCATTTTCAAAAGGGTCTGGCAGTAATGAACGAGTGTAGAAGAGAAGGTGGTTCTCGTGCTTTGTTGGCATAAAGCTGACATTTGTCACATTGTTTCACAATGTGGATGCAATCATGAAACGGTTTCAGCTAAAAATAACGGGCGCGAAAGATTTTTTGAGCGGTGGACATCCCAGAGAGGTGACCCCTGCAAGCCCCGCTGTGGCAGTCGTTCAAGACTCGATCGGCCTCGTCGATATTCAAGCATTGGCAGAGTACAGTGTCGACCCCTCGCTGATATAAGATATCACTGATAAGAAGGTAGTGGGGAGACTGGTGACGAATATGTCAACAATCATCTCGAGAGAGGTGGTTTCTGAATTTCTTTTTTAGGAGGTAGATGAGAAGATTGTCGTACCAAGGGTCATCCGAGGAGATGTAAAAGAGATGTTCGTCGGGGAAGTCAGAATTGACAGGGGTATGGGTGGTATCGGAGGGAAATTTCATGATTAATTAGGTGAGGGCGAGGGATTTCTTTCTCTTGGGTGTTGAAAATTTGAGTTCGTACTCCTGAAGGATGATGATCCATCGGGCAAATTTACCATTAATTTGTCGGTGGCTGAGCAAGCATTGCATGGGTTTGGAATCTGCTACGACTTTGGTAGTTCTAAGCAAGATGTAATGGTGCAATTTCTGGACTGTGAGGACAACTGCAAGGGATAATTTCTTTTCGTGTTTGTATTTCAAGGGTGTCCCTAAAATATTTTTACTAATGTAGTAAATTACATGCTCCCGATCATCATCTCCTAGTTGGACAAGAACTCCTGCTACTTAGACGGTTGAGTTAGAGATATAGAGGATTTAGTCACGATTATAGTCGTGTGGGATAATTAATGGGGTGTTGGAGAGGTTGTTTTGAGATCATCAAAAGAGTTTTGGGCATGTTCATCCCATTGGAATGGGATATCATGATGTAAGAGGCGAAGGAAACCATGTGCCCGAGTGGCGTAATCGAGGACAAAGCAGCGTAAAAAGTTAGCTTTCCCCTGTAGGATTTGCAGTTGGCATAAATTCTATGGTGGGGGAATTTCTGTGATAGATTGGACCTTGAGGGGGTCGACTGTGATACCGTGTTGGGATACAATGAATCCAAGGATGCGTCCAACAGTGACGTAGAATACACACTTGAGGGGATTCAATCGGATATTGTACTGACGACATCTGTGGAATACAATTTGTAAGTCATTTAGGTGTTGAGTGCATTTTTTGGAGTGAGCGGTGAGATCATCCAAGTAGGCGAGAATGATTTGAGCCAGATCATGAAAAATGTATGTCATGGCGCATTGGAAAGTGGCTCCGACATTCTTGAGGCCAAAAGGCATGACACGATACACAAAAGTGCCCCAAGGGGTAGTGAATGCAGTTTTGTACTGATCAGCTAGGTGAATTTGAAGTGTCATTTTGTATTGATCAGCCAGAGAAACCGTCCATGAAGGACAGAGCCTCATGACCAGCGCAATCATCAATACTTTGGTCAATAAAGGGCATTGGAAAGTTGTCTTTGGGATAGGTGTGATTGAGATCATGGAAGTCCGTACAGATGTGGATAGTTCCATGTTTTTTGTTGACAGGAATGGGGTTGGTGACCCATGATGTATATGTGATGGGGTAGATGAACCCTGTAGCGTGTAATTTTTCAATTTCAGCCTTGATGGCCGCTGCTTTCGATGGGTGTAGTGGACGTTGTTTTTGATGGACAGGTGTGATATCAGGCTAGGTTTCTATACGATGTTCGACAATAAAGAGGTCAAGGCCGGGCATATTTGTGTATGACCAGGAAAAAATGTCTCGGTATTCCTGGAAGAGAGATTTGTAGGTGGTGGTTTCTTTAGGAGAGCATGCGGCACCAATGGTGATTTCCTCTACGACCCCAAATTTGATGGAAATATCGATTTTTATGGTGGGGGAAACATTGGCCATATTGCCTTCTTCAAAAGCATCAGGGGAAGGGATAGGGTTATTGAACCAATCTATATGCCCCGTTGGGAGAAAATATTTGGTTTTGACTGCGTATATGGGGTTTGGGTCAGGAGGCGCGAAGGCTTCATGTGAAGGAAAAAGTGCTCTATGATGGAGCACATCCCATGGGAAACCAGGTTTACTTAACTCTTCAAGGATGTCTTCATCGCAGTGAAACTGTCGAAAATATAGGGGATCGAGAGGAGTAACTTTGGTGACGGTCACTGTGGGGTTGTTTTCTGGTGGTGACGATGTAGAGGGGGTATCACAAGGAGGTTGCAATGGTTTTCTCGACATAAACCAAATATCGAGATATGGTGTGTTGAAAATGGTAGTCAGGCGTAGAATTTCCGTGGGGAAATGAATTGGAGAATTGGGGGGATTTGGGGGAAAATCCTCATATAAATCATCCAGGAACCATGGGGGAGTAGGGAGTGCCTCATGTTCCGGTGAGAAGATATGAACCACATCAAGTGATGGGGTAGGGGTATTCATTGGTCCTATTGGAGAGGGGGGTGTAGGATTTGGAATTAGGGCTAGTTGGCGATGCCTGTATTCAATGATCATAGGACATTGATATGTGAAATGATCAAGTGATTTGCATAGAGAGCAGGGACATCTCATACATTCATTGACTAAGTTCATGACATAATGGATTTCGATGACATGTGTTGGCTTGGGTTCTTGATGAAATCTCTGGCGTATGGCTATTAATGTCTATCAGAATTGAGTTAACGTTGGACAATGGTGTGTGTAATGGCCATATTATGAACAGATGGCACATGCAAATTTGGTTCACAATCCTTTGCTATTTATGTTAGGGGAGATAGCGATAGTACTGGATGAAGCGACGAGAAGTGGTGGTGCTTGAGGGAGTTGAATTAGATTGCGTAGATCGAGTAGAGATGAGCATTTTTTGGTGGGGTGTTCATCTTTCTCGCATAGAGTGCAAGGAGGTTGGACACATGGGGGAAGTGGAGCAGTGGTCTCTTTATTTTTCCATCTGCCCCCAGCTGTAGCAAGGGTGCTAGTGAGTGGGAGTGTGGGTGGGATGGTGGGGGTAAGTATGGGAATCTGCATCAGGATTCCTTCTGTTTGGGGAGGGAGGGATGGTTGAGGGGCCATCTCAGGTGGATGTAGATACCATACTGGGATTTCCAACACCATGTTAGGGAGGGTGAGCATTGCGGCTACCTGGAAATCTTGTACACCCGGTGGGGGGTAAAATAAAGGGATTTGGGTAATGGATTGGGGGACTATTTCCCAAACTGGGATATGGCCCTTGGGGAGGGGAAGATCAGGGACAGGTAGATATGAACAAGTTCCAGGAGATTCCTGAGGGAGATATTCTATGAATAGTGGGACGTCAGGGGTGAAAGAGGCCTCGGTGGGAGGGAGAGTATCTTCAATTGTCATTCTGTTGGTGGAAATGACACATACTTGTGTTGAGGGATGGATGAGCGGTGGTGATTTATGGTATGTCCCTAGCAAGGATGGGTCCTTAAAAAATCTAGGGCCCATCTCGATGAGTGGATAGGCATCTAGATTAGTGTGGACAAAAGGGAGGATGTTGTCGATGTTGGATGAAGGGTTAGGCTCATAATGTGATACCCGATCGATGGTAATGATCTTTTTGTTATGGGGAAACATCATGGTTCGAAACACGGAATAGGCGACGACCTTCATAGAATACATGTAGGTGCGACCAAACAAAATATTATAGTCGAGTGGGGAATTGATAACCTCAATGTCTATAAGGATGGTTTTTCCCTCGAGTTCGATAAGGATGTTTTGGAAGAGCCCCTCGGGAGATGAGGGTCATCTGTCATAAGCCCTCAGAGTAATGGTGGAGGGTATTAGCTCTGGAGAGCCAAGTTTCTACCATATGGTTTTGAACATGATGCAAGTGGATGCACCTTCATCAATAATGTAGTGGTGGACTATGATATTCTGGATTTTAATCGGTATTTGAAAAGCGACAAGAGCGAGGAGATGGGGTTCTCCACTATCGAGATCAAATGTGATGAGTCGAGTATCAGCAGGGTCGACTGCCACCAGGGCAGAAAGTAATGATTTTCGTTGAGTAGGACAGGTTTGAAGAACTTTTAAGACTGACATGGCAGCAGGGGATTGTGCCAAGTCATCGAACAGACTATAATTGTGGGTTGCCTAAGCTTGAGGGTTGTGGACGTTCCTAGGTAATAGGACGTGAGGGATGTGAAGAGATGTTTCAGTATTAGATCATGGAATAATCAAAGGTGGGCCAATTGTGATTGGGGTGGACTCCGAAGTAGTGGGAGTTGGGTCAAAGGGTGTGTTGTATTGATGACTGTGTTTTTGCAGAAGGACTTCTTCCTCACTAGTGAGGAGGATAGTTCAATCTGCAGAAGTGCCTGGGTTGTGATATGGTCCTGCCTGTGGTGGGGCAAGTTGCATCTTTTGTTGGGTGTTCATCACCCCTTGATGTGGTATGGGGTTTTGCAACACAGTTGGGGGTGGGTGCTGCACATATTGTTGTGGGGCCTGTTGGAGGGTAGGCGGGGTTGGCGGATGTGGTCCATTATCGGATTATTTCATCCATTTGAAGTCTACAATTTGGGTGTAATGGTGGGTATAATGGCCATACTCACAGCAAAGGGCACAAGGGAAGTTTGTCCGAATATTGTTCTTTTTCCCTTGGCGTTTGTTGTTATTTCCCCCTTGGGGATTCTGGTTCCCCTGGTTCTGGTTTCCCCCTGCAGGTTGGTTATGCTTTCCTCCTGGTCCGAGATTATTATTGTTTCAATTTTTTCCTTTCTTTCTAGAATTGTTCGACTGATGGGATGGATTAGTCGTATTTATTTGTTCAAAATTTTGATACTGCTGAATGGGAGAGGGTTGAACAAAATTAACCCCAATATGTGGTTGTCCTTGTGGTGAAGGAAAGGGTTGGGGAGCACAAAGGAATGGAAAGTACAGATTATGTTGTTGTAATGATCTGTAGGATGCATAAGAAGGAGTGGTGCTTTCACTAGTGCTTAGAGTGTAAGAAGAGGTGGAGGGGGTACCGGAACTAGGTTGGGCTACGGGGCGTATCGTGGGTGTTGGCGGTGGTCTGCTGGTGGGTGGAGGAAACGTCAAGGGGAATGGTTGTGGATAAGGGGGAGGATTATAATAAAGGGTCTTCCATATGTTGGTGGATATTGAGGTGTTCCATACATTGGTGGTTGTTGGGGGTGTGAATTGTGGTGTGTAGTGGTACCAATCAATCCATTTGTTGAGTGAGACATCCCAGGTTTGTCCTAGCCAAATGGCATGGGTCTCGGGGCATCAGGTAGTACCGTATACAAGTACCCTGACTGTGAGTAAATGAGTTTGAATTGTTGGGCCTTGCTAATGGCTTATTCTTCAGACTGGGGGAAGGTGGCGGCCACATCTTTGGCAAGGAGGGAAACAAGTGATTTGAGGAACCAATTGAGACATTGTTGTGGAGTAGCTTCACCTTTGCAGAGACTACGTCGTCGATTCCATTCGTGAATGTGGTCAACAATGTGCATGGCGAAGGTTTGTTTAAATTATGAGAGTAGTTCAAGTCCATTGTCATGACGAATTAGTAGTTGAAATAAGGTTAAGAAGGCTTTGACCAGGGACTCAAAGGTCACATGGGATCAAGATTTCTCTTCTACATACCACTTAGTTGATGGGCCAGTGAGTGTACGTTGAAATAACCTTAATCGAACGAAATCATCTATGATGTTGTTTGAAGAGAACCATAAGTAAAATTTCATGATATGGTTGGCGGGATCGTCTCTCGGTTTTCCTTCAAACTTGGGAATGTCTGAAGGTAGTTTTGTAGGCATTGCAGGCCATGTGGGGTAGTGCAATATAGGATCATTGGTGAGTTTAGTCAGATCCAGTATGTTGAGAGAAGCCAAGTATGGCATATGAGGTGGTGGCGGAGGATTAGTTCCAGCCATGGTGTGAGTGTTTTGCATACCTGACCCTTGAGGGGGACTAGGTGGGTTTGTACTTCCCCCTTGAGAAGAAGTTGGCCCCCTGCTTCCGTGTAAAGGAGAGTGTGGGGATGTTTGACCTTGGGAAGTGGACCCAAGCAAAGTGGAACCAAGAAAGGCTAATCCCAAGACAGTATCACTCACAGGGGTGTGGGAAAGTATGGTCGATGAGTTGGTAAGACTAGGAAAACCCCTTAGAATGGGAGGGATATTTAGAAAGCATATGGAATGACGGGGATTCTATGGGTCCCCTATGATGTCCGACTAGCAAGGCGAATGTGTGAAAATGGTGATGAGAGAAATTAATGAACAAGAGACTTTGTATAACTTGGACCTTCACAATATATCTCACAATTGTATGTAATCACAAGAACAACATACATAAATCAATTGATAAAGAAGCATATATGTGGGTAGGCGGATTTTGTCCACGTGGGAGAACAAAGAAAACAAATTCTCATGTCCTAAAATACATAACGTCCTTCCTCTCAAAAAGAATTGGACCTTCCAATAGCACTCAACAGTGGGGTCTGAAGCCACCAGAAGAGGAACTAGTGAAGGATGAAGTAATCAGTTATAATGAGGGGTAGAGGGTGCGTATCCCGAAAGAGATGGCGATATTTCCCAATAGCCACACAAAATCCGATCAAGGTGAAATTGCAGCCCACAATTGCCACCTAGGTAGATGTCCTAAAATTTGGTCACTAGGTAGCTCGGTCAAAATGTGGCATTTAGATTTTCGGCCTAAGAAATGGGTCACGGGTTGGACCTTGTCCAAGAGGTGGGTGCCTCAAGGGGGGGTGCACAAAACAACCGGACCTCAGCCTTCAACCCTTCATGGGTATCTCCTTGCCTTATGGTGTTAGGAACACTTGACTTTGAGGATTTAAAGTTCCCTATTTGACAACTTCTATTGTTTGAAGATGTGAGAACCAGACAACAGGGAGTTATTTGGATGCCTATCCCCGAAATCCTACCTATACTAAAAAAATTATTTTGGCACCTCCTATGGAGGAAAACTTAGTGAGTTTTTAGAATAATTTTAGATGTTGTTGTTTGAGAGATTGGGGGTGTGAGCCTATCTCGTTGAAACTAAGGGGGAGTGGATAGTTTTTTCAAGAAAAGGGTGGGGTGTTTCGGAATCCCTTTGGAGGAAACTTACTTCAACCTCCACGTTTCGAGATGAAAAACTATGTGAGTGAGTAGTGACTTTGTGTGTGAACAAGTGAAAGTGTGCCAATATTTTTAATAAATTAGGTGTCACCTTGTTGCATGTGGACTTCGCTTGGTCCTTACAAGTCTTGATTACCTAATTAAATAAATGTCGTTGGGACAACCTTGTGGAATTTTAAAGTCCCTAGGAAACTAGCATGTGGACATGTGGGTCCTTACTATTCCTTTAACTCCCGATTTTGATTTAATCTAAGAAATCTTTGAAACTATCCTAGATTGTGGACATGTGGGCATGTATAGGCCCGTTACAAAACCTTTAAACTTCCCTAGTGATTTAATATAAGAAACTAAATTTCAACCCTATCCTATATTTGTAGCATGTGGGCATGTATGGGCCCTTACAATTTTAAGATGTGTTTGAAAAATAAACTAAGAGGAGTCTCGAGGGGGTTGTTGTCCTCTCCTAAAGATTTTGTCTTTTTAAGGGAGATGAAATTTTCCTTCAATATCTTTCGGATTCTCAACATCGCTTTAGGGCGCGAGAGAAGAGCATACTCAATGATTGATATCTAATTTCTCGTCCCAATGCAATTTTTATATGTGATGTAGAATGATTCCAACTTAACTTTAGTCAAAGCAAGCCATCCGTGTGGCAAAATGAAAAAATAAAAAGAGGAAAAATAATGATTTTAACCCCTAAGTGCCTATGTTTTTACTAATCCCTTTATATAGAGAGGGAATGGAAGTGTGGTGCATATTACAATATGCATGGAATCAATTTTAAGAAGGCTATGGACCCTCCATAGATCACAAAAAGCTTACAATGTGTGTTTTTCTGCACAGGTGCGCAGGTCTCAGAATAGACAGAGGCACTGTGAGCGCCAATGTGTGAACTGAACGTGACTTATGGGCATAGGTGCACATAAGGCGCTGAGAAATATAGTGGTTTTCATGCACATGCACTGAAGACGCACCTGTGGGTCAAAAAACCTGTGCATGTCTATTACACAGCCATGAATAAAATTCCAGATGAAATTCTCACAGCTCAGCTTTGAATTTGGCTTTCTGCAGGTCGGCTTGGGCTGGTTATGTTTCCTACAGGTTAAATAAATAGAAAGAAGAGCTAAAATAACCCAAATGGGGTAGGAAATTGATACCTTTCCCTAGTGGAGTCGTCAATCTATTGCACCTCTTTTGTCACCTAAATGAGCAAAATAGGGGTGCCTACAAGCCTGGTTGGGTCAGCTAGGCAAGACAGCAATAGAGGAAAGATTTAGAAGTGTAAATCATAAAAGATAAGCAAAGAATTAAACTAAGAATGATAAAATAAATTAAACTATAGTTCATAAGGAAATTAGAACAAGAAAAAAACAAGACTCATTGCCACCAATGGAAAGGATTATATTTGTGGAAAGAAAACACAAAAGAGAAAGGGAGACTTTGGGTCCCCTCTTCCTCCAAGAGAGGGCTCTTGGACCCCCAAATATTGAGCTCTTCTTACAAGTGAGGAACTAAAATGAAATGGTGAAGAGAATCCAAAGAACATCCAATCTAGAGGTGATATGAATGGCTAATTGAAATGGTGTTAGCATGTTATTTATGAGGAAAGAGGATCCTTCAAAAGAATATCAGTAGCATAACAATACAAATGAATTGCTTGAAAATGTAGTGCACCCATGGCCTCTTTTTATAGAATAACTTTGAGGAATTATTTAACCAGCTTTTAGTGTGAACAAGGGACCATTTAGGGCACCCTTAGGTCTTTGACCAGCCACCCAGTCGGATTCAACCAAGTTTGGATGTCAAATTGACTTGGAAGTTGAACCAGAAGTGGGTGGGATGCCGACCAATATCATAAATGCATCGTTTTGAGGGATGCGTAGTTTTTTGCATCCACAGTCACGCATCGTTCACATGTGTGCTTTTTCCTGCATTTTTGAATGGCGCATGTGCACGCGCTCCTTGTGTAGTCTTAGCGCATGTTGATTTTATTGTTGATTGTATAGTTTTGGGCCTTTTGGAAATGCATTTTTGGTCATTTTTGGTCCATGGGTGAACTAATAGTTGTTTGAATATGTTGGATTCCTGTAACCATTTGCGGATGAAATTTCAATGATAACAGTAGGGTATGGTCAGCTAATAGGGTAGTGATGTGGTAGACAAGTGGACCATTGGGCAACTGACACATGGCTTTGTACTCAGCAAATGGAGCGGTGCCACATGGCCCAAACGTGGGCTGCCACGTGGAACCCAGGTATTGGCTGAGTAGGCCTTTTCAAAATTTGTTTTGGTCTCCATGAGGTTCGAGCACGTGACCTCTCCACTGGGAAAATTCTTGGTAGGGTCAGGCTAGCCACCCCACCCTCACTATGGGACTTAACATTATATGGAGCAGATTTTATTTGAAGTTGGGTGCTAGTAGATTGGGCAGAAAATAGGGTTGGTCCTAGCCCCAGCCCCTGGTGGAACGCACTCCATACAATCTCGGCATGTAACCATAACTTTTCTATACATGGCACGGTAATGGATAATCAATAGCCCCCAATTGCGTGGTGAGTTGGCATGTGACCCGGATCCACTATATTGGCGCAGTGGTTAAAGGTTTATCCCAATCAGTCAGGCTAGCCCACTTACCAAGGGATAAACCACGGGCTAATATATCATGAGCTATCCATTTTTTAGTGTGTGGAGTTTAAGATTGGCCACATGGCCACCACCATATAGCCAGGTGACAAAGCGGCTAAGGGGCCATCGCGCCCAGGTTATGTGCAAGGCCACATGCAGACACCTAATATGACCAGGGCCTAGATATCCAGGGGGTTGTGCCCATTATTATTCAAACAATGGATTTTTTAACTTTATTAAAATATTTTTTAATGATTTTATAAGCAGTTTTGTAGATTTTTAGCCAATATTGGGGGATATTGGGCCCTTTTTGAGGCCACATCTTGGGAGGAAGTTGGGAGATGGTAACCAACTTCAGATATATATAAACTAGGCCTTCTTGAGGCCATGGGAGAGGTTCAGAACAGGTTTATTTTTTCAGATTGTTGAGCCAAATCCATTGTCATGCAGGGAAGCCATTGAGGAGAGCACCTTTGCGGGCCATTTCTGGAAGCCTCGTTCATCCTATTTGGGTGCCGTCAATTTTGATGGGTTCATGAGATCTAGTAGAACATGACCAACTCATTGTTGTAACATTTTGGAACTATCATGATGTACTTGTAAAGCTTCAGACAGAAATAATAAAATCCCATTGGGACAAAGCTCGAAGACGTAGGCAAGATTGTCGAACTCCATTATCACATTATTGTTATGGTTTGTTGTTTTTTTATGCTTCATTTAAGTTATGTACATGTTCAGATGGCTGTTATATTTATTTGATAATTCTTCCTCTTTTTTTAAGATTCCTAATTGGTTAATTAACACATGCATAATAACTCAACCATAGTCATGTAAAAGATCTTTTCGAATCAAGTGGTATCAGAGCTAGTTGACATTTGGATTTGAATTTTGCATGTTAACCAGGGAAAAGCTACTTCATGGTGAAGGCAGTCTTGTTACAGAGAATCCATTAATTGGATTGAGAAAGAGAACTTCTCACAGCGAGAAGATGGCATCGGAAGAGGGACTTTCTTAGGATGAGAAAGAGTTTCACAAAACTTTCTTTGCTATGTCGGAGATGATGAAAGTTTTGTATGAGGATTACTTGGAATGGAAAAGACCAAATCTGGGTGAATATTCAAAGGGAAAAAGTGAACAAGGATAGGATCCTATTCTAATCCCTCCTTCACCTCCATCATCACCTCCTTCTTCTCCTTCTTCAAGTTCAAGTTCTAAATCCAATGCACAGAAACATGTTCATAAACATAAGAATGAAATTCCTTTATTAAAACTTGATGTTAAATTCGAACTACCCATGTATGATGGTGAAGTTAATGTAGAGATACTTGAAAATTGGGTCAAACAGATGGAAGTCTATTGCAATGTGCAACAGATCAAGGATGAGGCCACACAAATCAAGTTGGAGACATTGAGACTTGCAGGCACAACACTCATCTGGTGGTAAAGCAAGTTGCAAATCAGAATGCAACAAGTGGGTAATGTATTTCCATCATGGAAAAATTTTATTTCTGCACTTAGAAATCAATTCTATCCTTTGGGTTATAAAGAGAAAGTGTTAATTGAATGGCAAGATTTAAAACTAAGAAAAGGAAAAACAGTGCAAGAATACACAAATGGCTTTTGTAAAATGACATTAATGTTAGATATTCCTTTACATACCCAAGAAAACCTTATGAAGTATATAGTAGGTTTACCTACACATATTCTAAATGTTGTATTCATCTTTGGACGAACTAATCTTGATGAGGTTTCTATTCAAGCGACACACATTGAAGAAGGGAAAACAGGTGTTGGTCTATCAGGGGAATCATCTTCAAGGAAAGAGGAAAAATGGAAGTGGCATGGAAAGAAGTCAAATGTAGTTACGAGAAAGGAAGATAATCCCTCTTGCAAACATTGCAACAAATAGGGGCATGATGAGGACTGTTGTTGGTAATTGCATTGTTAATCCCTAATATTGGCTCATTACCCCTTAATTGGGGCATATTAGATTAGTAATGATATTTTATTTATGTCGGATTTAGGCCATTAGTTGTAATTTAGATTAGTAATGTTATTTTAATTATGTCATCTTTAGGCCATTATTTGTAATTATACCTCCTAGTCTCCTATATATACCAAGGAAACATTTTCATTTTGAATCATCTTGTACTTGAACATTTAAGTGGGGTAAAAGGAGGTTTCTCCCTCAAAGTGGCTTATTATCTGAAATTATCTCTTTTTCAAGGAGTTGAGTACTTTTCCTGAGGTTTTTCTATGTTATATTGATGTTTGGTTCTTAACAAAAGCTTAGTTGGAGACTAAGATGGATGGATTAAAAGGAGAGATCATGGAAGTATTGAGAAATTTCGTAACAGAGAAGACACCCAAAAGTGAAAATGCATCTCATGAAATTCATGATGAGGACACAAGGAAGGTGAATCAAGAATGGAGA
>ML782398.1:700671-729433 GCA_009831015.1 Picea engelmannii
ATTTTCATTTTGAATCATCTTGTACTTGAACATTTAAGTGGGGTAAAAGGAGGTTGCCCCCTCGAAGTGGCTTATTATCTGAAATTATCTCTTTTTCAAGGTGTTGAGTACTTTTCCTGAGGTTTTTCTATGCTATATTGATGCTTGGTTCTTAACATGCATCCCGAGAAGAGGCCAAAGTGGTTCAAGAGAAAGCTTCAAAGAACAAAAAATAAAAATAAGGATTGAAGGAAGTTCCTTCTACATCTGTTTCAGAAAACATCTCTAAGCTATGCAGTGAAGGTCATTCATCGAATTCTCCTTGTTCCCATCAAGATGGTTTTGGTGCATTTGAAAAACATACAAGAGGTATAGGTTTGAGATTGCTAACCAAGATGGGTTATGAAGGAAAGGGTCTTGGAATAGAGGGGCAAGGTATCATTAATCCCATTGAGGTTGTGTAAAGGCCTCAATATTTAGGATTGGGATATGGTGAAGTGGATATCGGAGCATCCTCCAGGATGGGTTCCAAAACTTCAAAAGCAAGTAATGCTTCAAATGGCTAGCCTAAGAAATTGCGGGAACACTTCACGAAAGGTAATGGCGCATCTCTCCAGGATTGTGATAGTGAATGAAATTCATCTCCAAATCAAAGTGAAGATAACCAAGGAAGGTATAATGGTCATGTTTTTATCAATTCTCTTTTTTATTATAAAAAACATAATCATGTAATCCAAAACTTGTGGAATATGTATCCATGTACTTCTTTTCATTCACCCAAGCATTGTGTTGCCAAGTGATGGAAGAGACAAACTTTGTACAGTAAACCTATGTCGAGTGGGAAGGAAACACGACATAAAGATTCAAATCCACAATGGAAGAAACATAAGGATAAATAGTTTTGGATGCCAAAAACTCAGTGCACTTATTGCAACAGGAGTGGACATCAAAAGACTAATTGTTGGAAGCTTAATCTGGAGCTTCATCCAAAGAAATACAAAAGGATTGTGCATGTACTCGTGAAGGAAGAAGGATTACCAGTGAATCAAGAGGAACACCATGAAGGAAAGAAACCAGCCACTTGGTTTTTCCAGAAGTGGATGTCACAACTTCATTATATTTTGCTTCCATTAATGTAATCACACATGTTGAAATGATGACATGTTATAACATCATTTTTGTACAACATCATGTTTTGTTTTTGTCCTTATGAGTATGTAATCAGTCAAAGTACATTTTTGTAACCTTTTTAGGACCAAAAGGACCTTAGTGGGGATGTGTGATCCAGAATTGGATCCAGGAGCTTGATGGGGCTCAAAAAGGCATAAAAATAAAAGTTCTCATAATGGATTCAAAATGAACGTGTACATAGGCCTCATTGATATGAACCAAACGAAACTTGAATGGGATCAAAAGGATATCATATGCTCAAGTTATGGCGATCTGTTTGTTTTTCCAAACAGGAAAAAAAATATTGACTGTACAGTCTGTATAGTTTGTATAGTTCCACGTGGAAGATGACAATATAGGTCATACGATTGTACAAATGACATGGTAGGAATAGTTGGTAGGCTGACTAGGTGTATGGATGCTGACGTGGAAGGATGAATGGGCGTACGGACGCTGACATGGACAGGTACAGGTGGACCACTTCGGGAGTGACACATGTCACCCTTGCGGTGGTGACACATGGCATATTTGTACGAAGACACGTGGCATATCCATACGATGACACATGGCAGGGTATGGTCAGCTGACAGGGTAGTGATGTGGTAGATAAGTGGACCATTGGGTGACTGGCATGTGGCTTTGTACTCGGTAAATGGAGTGGTTCCACGTGGCCCAGACGTGGCACCTATGTATTGGATGAGTAGGCCTTTGTAAAATTTGTTTTGGTCTCCATAATGTTCGAACACATGACCTCTCCACCGGGAAAAGTCTTGGCAGGGTCGGGCTAGCTAGCCGGCCCTCACTCACTATGGGAATTAACATTATATGGAGCGGATTCTATTTGAAGTTAGGTGCTAGTAGATTGGACGGAAAATAGGGTTGGGCCTAGCCCTAGCCCCCGGCAGAATGCACTCCATACAACCTCGGCATATAACCATAACCTTTCTATACATGGCATGGTAATGGATAAGAATTATCCCCTGATTGTGTGGTGAGCTGGCATGTGACCTAGATCCACTATATTGGTGCAGTGGTTAAAGGTTTAGCCCAGTTGGTCGGGATATCCTGTCGACCAGGGTCTAAAAAACAATCTAATATACTGGGAGATATCCATTGTTTAGTGGGTGGAGTTTAAGACTGGCCACATGGCCACCACCATATAGATAGGTGCCAAAATAGTTAAGGGGCCATTGCGCTCGGGTTATGCGCAAGGCCACATCCAGACACCTAATAAGACCAGGGTGCATATCTCCAAGGGGTTTCACCCAATATTATTCATACAGTGGGTTTTTGAACTTTATTAAAATATTTTTTAATGATTTTATAAGAAATTTTAGAGATTTTTAGCCAATATTGGGGGATATTGGGCCCTTTTTGAGGTTAGATATTGGGAGGAAGTTGGGAGATGGTAACCAAATTCATATCTATATAAACCAAGCCTTCTTGATTCCATGGGAGAGGTTCAGAATAGGTTTATGTTGCTAGATTTTTGAGCCAAAGACATTGTCATGCAGGGAAGCTATTGAGGAGCGCACCTTTGCGGGCCATTTCTAGGAGCCTTGTTCATCCAATTTGGGTGTCGTCAGTTTTGATGGGTTCATGAGATATGGTAGAACATTACCAGCTCATTGTTGTAACCTTTTGGCACTATCATGATGTACCTGTAAATATTCCAACAGAAATAAGCAAATCCTACTGAGACAAGGCCCAAATACGTAGGCCAGATTGTTGAACTCCGTTATCACATTGTTGTTATGGTTTGTTGTTGTTTTATGATTCATTTCAGTTCTGTACATGTTCATATGGTTGCTATATTTCTTCTATAATTCTTCCTCTTCATTTAATATTCCTAATTGGTTAATTAATAAATGCATAATAACTCAACCATAGTCGTGTAAAATATCTTTTCGGATCAATGGACCTCACGAGAAGACGCTTTGAAGGAGTCTACAAGAAACCCTTAAGAATGGTTAAGGAACCCCTAGTTGATTGAGGAATTAAGTCATGAAGGATGGAGTAAATGAAGGTAACTCACTCATCTTTGGATGATACTCTTCATGCCATTTTCAGATATATGAAATGTTTTCTTCATCCAAAGAACCTGAGTACAACAATTTGTTGTTGAAATGTCTTATGCCTCTGTTGTGGGAAAAGATATTGATGATTGTTTCTTTCTTAACCATGATACTAGACACTCTCCCAAGTAGAAAGTTGCTCCACTTGTAATTCTTCTATCATCAATCCAACCTCCCTAATATGCAAATGTGTAGGAAACAAGATATAGATACTTCCCTTTTGGACACCATAATCCAAATTATTTTGTACCTTTGAGGTATCTGAATATCCTCTTCACAGCCATAGCATGTGATTCATTTGGTGTTTCTTGAAACCTTACAACCTCTCCAAATTTTTGCATCACATATGGTCTAGAAGTTGTTACATAAAGTAATCTACCAATCATTGATTTGTATTGTCTCTGATCTTCATCCTTGGAATCATCATCCTTACTTAACTTGAAACTTGTCTGCATAGGAGTATTGATTGGTTTGCAATCTGTCATTCCAAAATTATTCAAAATTTCTATGATATACTTTTCCTGAGATATGAATATACCTTTGTTTCTATGACATATTTGTAGTGCCAAAAAGAAGGTTAACTCACCAAGCAAGGACATCTCAAACTCGTGTTGTGTGTCTTTGGAAACATTTTGACTCATCCTGTCATCGTCACTTCTGGAGATAATGTCATCTACATAAACTTCAATAATCAATATATTGTCTCAGCTATGATGGGTGTATTTTGATAAGACTCTAAAGTGGTTGTGTCAGTAAGGATCTATATTTTGTTTCCTACATATATGCCTACACAGATGCCTACACAAAATTTGGATTATGGTATCTGTTAGCACCATGATTTTCATAGCTAAGGTTAGAGGTTTGTCAAAAATTTGCAAATCCATGCCGGTTAGCACCCATATTGTTTGTATGTATGGAATCATCTAACATATCCAAGGTTCAGTTTCAAAATGAATCTTATCATTTATTATTTCCATTTCCATTTGCAACTGCGCGCTGCAAAATTTGATAAGCGTTGCGCAGAGCACTTCATCACACAGTGGATGTTGTCGCGCATAGGATGTTATCACGCAGTGGATTTCGTCATGTAGTGGGATGTTGTCATGCACAGGATGCTTTCGCGTAGTGGATTTATTTTCACAGTGGGATGTTTTCCCGCATTGGATGTTTTCACGCAGAGGATTTTCCTGCACACAGGCTACAGGTCACGCTGCGCAAATGACTGGTTTAGTGGTCAACTTCAAGATCACTTTCTGACCAATTGGGGAGGAATTATGAAAATCCCTGAGATTTGTTTTTTGAGGAAAAACCAAATAATAAAAACCTCTCTCATATTTGCAGCAGGTGTCACGGATTAGGATATTCAAACGAATCTTTGAGCCCTATTTTTCATCTTTCATGATTTCCTATTTGAGACATGTTTTTACGACATGTATTCCGGCTAGTTGGAGATTAATTTAGGGAAACCGAGAGATTTTTTTATTTACAATGAGATTAAATACATAAACCTCTCTCATTTTCTAAAAATATTTTTTTATTAGTGATATATGATGTCATATTTAACACCTATTTTCCTAGGTTGTTGCTCAATCTGCTGCATTTTTTGTTGTAGGTTATTATTGCGTAGCAGACTTGTTGTGCAAGCGTGACGAAGTGTCCAGCAGTATGATGACTTATAAAAACCATAGGGTCGAATTTTATCATGATCAATGATTTTAAAGAATATCTCGGTTACGATTATGATTTGGAAAAGTTGGGTTTCCTATTTTTAATAAATACGTTGAAGTTATTTCTTTCTTTCAAAGAAATCGGGTCCATGATTCCAAGAGAGAGTATCTTGACCCTAACAGCCAAGGGTGACATTATTTTTTTATATATGGGGATCATTTTCATGTAAACAGGGTTGGTTGGAAAATTTGGTAGATGATAGCTATTGTATGTAATCTGCAGTTTTGACCGGAATTTAATGCAAAGGTCATGTGACTTGATGAAAAGATTCTAGTTGTAACTATTGGATGTATTGTACTTATTTATTTGTGTATGTGTTTTCCTGTTATCTTTATTTCATATCTCTTTCTGTCTATTTCAGAATGAATTATCGAACCTACGTATTTGTTGTACAGCGCCCCTTGTTCGCACCACTTAGACAAAACGTTTTCCTCTAAAGCTAACTCTGAATTCATCCACAGCGGTGCTCCTGAGTTACTTCCTGTAATTTCTCCCACCACACATTATTGTTTTACGCTGAAGGTTGTTGCTCGCCTAGCCTTATCCTCTCGAGTCTAGTCATTGAGTCATTTGTCCCATCTTTCCCTCAGACCAATTCCATAGCCCAAGTCTCACTTTCTTGCACCAATATAACCAGAACCCGTCATATTTAAAGGTTTTTAAATCTAGCCATTGTTTCCAAAGTCATATCCTGCATCGATACCACGCCATTTCTGAGAGATCCCTCTCCATATCCAAAAGGCTATTTTTGGGTCTCAAAGTTGGTTTGAAAAAGTTACCTTCGTCGTCTATTTATCAGTCGAACGGATTTACGCAGTGCTAACATTCTGGTGCCATTGTTGGGGATGGAATTGATTGAAACTTTCCCTAGGAAGAACGATATTGTTTCAGTTCTAAGGTCTGAGAGCATCAGACACTTCGGCACATATTGGTTGTATTTCTGCTCTGGCAACTCCACACATCATAAAATCAGTTGAAGGTGATTCCACTAGCAGAAGAATCTAGTGATAAGGTTTTCATGGCGACTCCAATCAAGCTTCAAATGCGATTCAAAGACTCCACTAGAGAATGAGACTTGTTGACAGAGATATGGAAGAGAATTATGGAAAAAGAAGGTACTCGAGCTTAAGTTTAGTTCAAGAAGTACTTTTTTGTTTGATCAATATCTTCTTGTCCTTTCCTGAGTTTTTCAAAAGAATATTTCTTCACTTGAATGAATCCCATATCTCTACCCTTGTATATCCTTCATTGCAAATTGTAGGTATACCTCCTTCTTCTTGTATAACCGATATTCATCAAGCTCCTTCCTCTGAGCCATATGATGTTCATGATCATTCTTGTGAGATTAATGAAACCAAAGTTGAGCTTGTACCTTATGTTCTTAATCCTACACCCTCCAAGATTCAAGAAAGATATAGTCCTCTTAAAATTCCTTCCATCCTTCATGACATTCCTCTGAAACACTATAAGTATCTTCCTAGGTTCAATGGATATCTTGATGGACAATCAGCTGAAAAACATACTCAGGTCTTTGAGAATTTCATAGACCTTTTTGATATCGAACATGATGATGTGTCTATGAGGGATTTTTGTCAATCCTTACAAGGATATGCCAAAGCATGGTTCAAACATTTTCATCCTCAGTCGATTAGCACGTGGGATAAATTGAGGGAAGCTTTCCATAGATTTTGGGGTGAGAGAAAGTCATGGAATATACTCCTTTCAGATTTTATTCCATGAGAAGAATGAAATATGAAACCATCTCAAATTTCAGTAGGAGGTGTTGAAACATATATATTTTTCTAAACTTTAGATTAAAACAAGTTTCATTTTTGTTTAAATAAAAACAAGAACAAGAATGCATTGGACACCACCGTCGAATGAAGCCTTCTGATTAATCCAATGGTCTAAAAGTTTTTTAAATATTGGAGTCGCCCTTTGTTTAAAAATTCAAAACACTAAGACAACTTCCAAAGTATCTGGTTTCAGGGTTTCATGATATAAAAAGTTTGACATACAATGAACTCTGAAATCCCGATATGCGAAGTCGCGAAAGTTAGTTTAAAAATTAAACTGAGTTAATTAAAATGATTAAGAATGTTTAACGGTGCCCCTGATGGGGTGACACGTGGCACTCCTGTGACACTAGGCTTAGCACTAATCCATGGCATAAGTGCCGATGGCCGCCACCCACAAGCCTGTATTTACGATGGTGGAAGGTCATAGCAGCAGCTATACGACGGAGGGACATCTCCCTCATGCAATCACTCTCGCTCACAGCGCACTCAGCATGACAAGGTTTAAGGGGGGTCAGGTGACTTCGACCTCTGGTAATTTGCTTTCTTATGAGCCTGGACAGAGTGGGTCTGCTCCTGCTTCGGCTCTCCTCTTTGCATGGGCGCTCTGGTGCAATTTTGTACCCCTCTCGTCCTGGCTCACTCCCATCTCGTTGCATTTTGGTGAGGAAATTCCTAGCATTTTTATTCTTTATATGCCTGGACAGAGTCGGTCTGTTCTTGCTCCAGCTCTCCTCTTCTTCTGGGAGCCCTGGTGCAACTCGGCATCCTTCTTGTCCTGGGCGCTTATTCACTTCTCACTGCAACCCCTCTGTACAATCATATTTTCCCCGGCAACTATGGCCAAAAAGTGGGGTAGGCCTCACCATGGCTCGGCCTGGTACACCCACAAGGCACAGTGGCAAAGGAAAGAAAAGTTGGAATGTTCTCTGGCAATGGAAACCTCCATTCTCCAGAAGAAGGCTCGAGCTGAGAAATTGGCACTGCTCGCCACCATTGCGGAGACGAGAGTCGGTTGCAGCAGTGAAGCCATGGAAATTAAGCCAGGAGACATGCAGGAGGATGGGACCGAGGATGTGTTTCCCACCTGTTACGTGGAAGAATATTCGTTCATGGAGGACCTGTCGACTACCCAGGAGCCTCGTGCCATGGAGGCGACTCACCGAGATGAAAGTGGCCCAAAATTCTCTCCAGCAGATGATATCCCCGGCTGCATTGTTGAGGAAATTCCCTGGCCGGGTGACCACAGCCCCACTAGCCATGATATGCAGGGAACCATAGTAGATGTGAATGCGGACAATAATCGCTTGGTGAGGAAGGATGAAGTGGATGGTGCAGAGCAGATGGAGCTTGACGCTGGAATTGGAGCGACTGTGGACTTGAGGGATGTCTCCCTCGATGACGTGGGTGATGGTTTGCATGGCTCTCTCCTCCGTGCAGAGCACCTGGCTCTGGTGTTCGAACTCCGAGGCCACTTGGCAGACCTGGAGCATAGAGCCCTTCTCATGGGCCAACATCTGGACCTACTCCTTGATGTGTACTCCAATGTTCCAGATAAGCAGAAGTTCCCTCTCTGTGCGCAGGCATTTTCCATCCCGGTTGGGTCCACGTGGCAGTCAAGCAAGGGCGACAGGTCACCGGGTATCTAGGTCTTTATTCTTTTCTTGGTTCTTAGTTTTATCATGTTACTGTTTTATGCCCATTTGGACTATAGCCATCTGTCCTGGTTTCCTCCGGGCAGGACAGATGCTACTTTGTTTCCTGTTTTATCATGCTACTATTACATGCTCTCCACTTATGCTGTTTTCCGGTTATCGATAGCATTTTTGGTGACTCAGACCTATATCACTGTATATTTTTTCAAAGTTTCTTCGATAATTTAATATAGCAGGTTCCACTTTTTTACTTAAAAAAAAAAAGAATGTTTAACGGTAATTAAAACTTATCATAATTTCACATTTCGGAAATCCCGCCTCAAACGACAGCTTAAAATCTCAATATACAAAGTCACGAATTCCTTAGTTAATTGCGATTAATTAAAAAAAAAAAAGTTAAACATACTTAATATAATTTTAACCAATCGCAATTTTGGGAATCGGGAAATTATCACTCATCACGCCCAAAAAAACCCGAAGAATGAAGTCCCGAAAACATTAAGTTCTTAAGCATGTTTAATTTAACCTCTAACCAAAAAATTAACAATATAAATTGATTTTTCCCACATTCGCGTTTCGGGATATTTCAATGTTGTTACATCCAAAACTCTCGGTCGCGAATCGCCAAAAAATGGTAATATTTATTATGGATCAATGGAAATATTTTATAGCGTAAGGCATGTATCTCCAGTTGTACTCTCCTCATTAAAACAAATAAATTCATCATCCGTAGAAGGACGCTCAAATTAAGGAAGACTAAGGGTGAATAAAAGTTTTTATTTCAAATTTTATTCTCACTTTCAGCAAAGTAGTAAGTTTTATTCAAGAAAAGCTTATGCCTTATCCTCTGTAATAGGTATTTGCTTTTTATCATAGGCATCATGGCACCCAAGAAAATTTTGAAGAAAAGTGATGAGGTCGGTGAAGGCTCAAATCCGAACTCAGACGTTCTGTCATATACCACACCACATGTTGTAGATTCAATCAGGTCCTGGATGCAGATTTTCGAAATCTTGGAGCGTGAAGTCATAAATTTCCCAGATGATTCTGGAGATGAAAAGACTGATAAGCTCGAAACTAAACTCAAAGTTATAACATAGGCTGGACTTCATAAAATAGCTACACGGCCGAAGCTCATGCCATACAATGACATGATAAAGTGGGCTCTGGAGAACATTGATGTGCAGACCAGGAGCATCATAAATCATCAAAAGGTCGTCGTCGGCTCTTTTAAGCCAATACAAATTCAAGTAATGTACAAGATATCCCCTATTTCTAAATATATTTATAATGTTGCATTCATAGAATATTTTCAACGAAAGGAATGTGCAAAATTTGATCGAACCTACCCAGATATATTTAAAATATGGTGGGGAATTCCAGTGAAATTTAGAGCTGATTCTCATGGTGTTTATGCCACCACATCATTAAATGAATATATGGTCTATATAGCCATGATGTTATGTAGACTATTTGGAAGGAAAATCCCTACTCATTTCCCGATGGAATGGGTATCAATCATGCATGAGGTAGCCAAGGGTTTCACGTTCGATTGGGCTAAGATTATGTCAGATAACCTAACCAAAGAAATTGTTGAGTACAAAACAGTGAAGTTGAAAGGAAAGCATGAAGTTTTTTCTATGTTTGTGTATGTCATGGATTCCATATGTTACATAACTCCATTTCCATTGATGAATTGGAACTGGAACCCAACCTACACAGAACCTATCCATTTTTATCATTCTAAATTATGGGAAGAAAAGGTGAAAGATTTATTTTATGAAATATGTCATGATGTAGTGATTCATGTGCATGAAACATTATATGGTTATACACCCCCTTATATTTCAGAGCAAATTATGGAAAACCTTAAAACAGTTGCAGATTGGTTTATTGAAGATCATTTCTCTTATATCAGAGTTTTCAGATGCTCAATTCCCCCTCATGCTCTCCCAAAGTTTCTACCTGACAGACTGGTGTGCAGAGAAGTGGCTTACCAAATGATAATAGGAGGCATCAGCAAAGAGCTAAAAGAAACTCAGAAGAAATTTTTCCCAACTTTTCCTCTATAGTTTGGAAGGCTTTCACTGCTAAATTTTGGTCATTCCAAGGTAGAATTTGCAGCATTAGAGGATGTTAAACTGGTGGACGTTGAGTTCAGAAGGCATGATCCATATCAAATTATGGGAAATCAATTAGCTCAATGCAATATTAAGATCTATGAGCATGAAGACTCCCCCTGTGATGACATATTCAAAGGAATCAGAGCTGATGAGGAGGTATTAGACAGAGTCCAAGAATTACCCCCTGACCTACAGGACAGCTTTTTCACTTTCCAAAAACATAGACAAAATGGGTTGCCCAAGATACTACAGGGAGAATCAATAATCACTCCTCCAGAACAAGGAATTATACCTCCAAGTTTTGAACCAAATTCCTTTGGTAAAAAGACTACTGAGGAAACCCCAAAGAATCTTGAAGTGTCTTCACAAGGATTAGAAACTTCGCAGGCAGAATATCCAGAGTCTGAAACAGAGTTTAAATCCGAGACACTTCTAAAACAGAATCAAATGATACTTCCTTTATTGTCAACTACTCAGGTTGATACCTCCAAAACAACAGAAGGAATGCAATTCACAGGGTTAGGCAGTCCTATTAAAGCATTAACCCCTTTATAGTCAAGTTTTGGGACTCCCAGTATCGAAGTTATATACGTAAGTGATATTACCCCGATCTCTATTGAAGAGATACCTTCCTCCGACTTATTTTTTAGTAAGAAGAGTAAAGTTGTGGTGAAACAAGAAATGCACCCGAAATAAGGTACAACAGTCAAAAAGCACAGAGTATTATTAGATGGGAAAAATTTGGAAGATGAATATTTTGCTACATAGGTGGCAGGCTCTTTGGGAGATTTTGCAATGGCCAACTTATTCTATGTTGATAATCTGAAAGAAAGGTTGAGGCAGAGGAATCAGATGATAATTCAGCTGCGATATCAAATAAGGGATATAGAGAATAATATCAAAAACGAGGTCAGCAAAGGACTCGAATAGGCTAGAGCCAATGACAGAAAATAAATTCAACAACTTAAATCTGATCTTGAAGAGGTACACAAGACTTCTCAATCAATTCAAGGGCATGTCATCCAGCAAGAAGAATTAGTAAGGCAGCTGCAAGCTAAATTAAGTTCCACTTAAAAAAAGGTTGTAAATATAGCAGTGTTTCAAGCCCAGGCACTGGAAGTGAATCAGAAGCTGGAAGCAACACAAAAAATCTTGTTTTCTAAGCTAGGGATCATCCAAGATTATTTTCGGGAGATGGATCAATCATTAGATAATATTGGTTTCAGAGAAAAAGAGGCTACTGCGGCCCGGACCACCTTTCAAAAAGTAGTTGTATCTTCGGCTAGAGAAGAGGTACCAGTAACTCCCAGATTGATTGTCGTAGAACAAATCAGGAGTGATATAATACTAAAGACATGGGAGGCCAATATAGTTGAGAGTAAAATAATGGCCAAAGAAATAAAGGAGGATTCTGAAGAGGCTTTTGATTTGCTAGATAAAAAATCACTAGGCATTGGAAAGGACGATTTTTCTAGAGTAATAGGACAAATCAATGTTATAAAGCATCAACTGGACATCAAAGAAATCTTAAATGAAGCTCAGATTGAAATTTCACAGTTGAAATAGGTTGGCGTTGCTCAAATGGATAGATGGATGGTAAAGCCAAATTTACAGTTGCAGTCAATAAATTTTGAAGGAAAAATGATTGAAGACAGGTTGTTGAGATTACAGAGAAAGTTGTATCCTTTTGAGGCAAAGGATGTGACAGAGCCTTCAAGAATATTAGTATAATTTCTAAGCAGGTGTGTCGAGTGTCTCGAGCCAGGTGAAGGAAGTACTTCAAATAAGAGATGAAGTAACACATGCATGCTTGTTCTGTCGGTATGAGAGAGAGATAGAAAGCAACCAAGTGAAATGGTTCAACTTTTTATTTTGTAACCGTTAGCATATAGGAGTAAGGAGAATTCCAACTGTCGAGGGTTGGTAACCTTTTGTATAAACATGATTTCAAAATACTTAAAGAAGGTTTTTTCCTAGCCGATTGTAATAGAGAGATCTCTCCTTTTCGAGAATTAAGACAAATGCAGAACAAAGACTCCATATTTCGTCAATCTTGAGTTATGTGTTCTGTTCTTTCGTATTCCAGCATCTTTATTCATATGTCTTTGATGAATTCTTAATCACAACTTAGTACAACATCTACTGTGGTTATATGTTTCACTTAGTTATTTGATTGTTTACAGATTGTCCTCTCTGTTTTCTATTAGCAAATACAAGACCTGTGAGTTAGCTAGATTGCTACATTTTATGCTTCATTAAAGGTTTCTCATATATTTTCTTCTTCTGTAGTAGAGTAAGATTATTCTGTGATTGATGCCTCACTTTGTTTAACAGCTTTATGTTTTTCTCTCATCGCATTCATTATTTTCAGATTTGACTCAAACATGGAAAGAGGCCTCTGAAATGTTATATCATTAATTCAATTTTAGGAACTTTCCTCATATAATTGAAAATAGAAAAAGTAAACATAAAAAACAATAGATCTTTTAACTTTATTTTCTCCATGACTGTACCTATTGCAAGACAGCCTAATATTGAGCCCAGTCTCACAGGTCAGACCATCATTGGATTAAACCTTTTTAATACCATCTTAGAGACCGCTAACACCTGGGTTGAAATTGAACATTCATGGGTAGTGATTGAACAGGACATAAGCATCCAGGAATGTTGGGAATCTAGGCAAAGACAACCTAGAAATCAACTATAGCTTCTTTCCCTAAAGAATTTATTTTCTTTTCATATTAAAAACTCTCTTTATTTTTAATATGCCTTGACATTATACTTTGAATCCTTACGTGTAAACTCAGGAACAACATCTTCTTGGCGTCGTTGTCAGGGAACAAAGAAATGAATTTATTTTTCCCTGGGAAGAACGACATTGGTAAAGTTTCTTTCTTTGTTAGTGAAAAAAGATTGAATACATTATAAGGCTAACTTTTATCTTTCACTTGGTGACTCCACAACTAATAAACTGGCATTTAATTGAAAAAATACCAGAAAGAATCCAAACGATAAGCATACCTCGCATGTATCCAACCCTGAAAAACTTTTGAAACCAAGAAGATACCTTAAACATACTACTTCATCAACAAGTAAGATTTATCAACCCAAATCCACACAGCCAAATACTAAGGGTCTACTTCAGAAGTTATCTTCGCAAGAAGGTTCCAGCCAACTCCTTTTCAGAGAAACATCCATCGACAGAATTGAAACCCTAGAACCTAAGTTGGTTTTACCCGAGTTTATGTTAGGGTCCAAACCTGCACATAGGTAGAACAATATATTTGAATGTAATAAAGGTCAATATTAATAAGGCCTTGCAATAAAATAGAATAAGTCAAATGTAAGAAGACCTAATAGAAGATTCTACTTCTAGAATGATCTTCCTCTAGATGCTTCTTTTGATAGACATATTTAGTATAAATATGAGTCGAGGGTATGAGAACCCTAGATTGGATATTATTGTAATAAAGCTCTGCTCAAATGGAGGTTTCCCCCTCGAAGAGGCCCGTGAACATTGCTTTCAGAATCAAAGTTTTATTTATGTTCTTATTCTTATATCATTGCAGTGCTATTGTGGTGATTGTTCTAGTTATATTGTTTTTATTCTGCCATTTCTATCATTTTATTTATGTTCTACATACTTTTTATAATTGGTATATTACAAGTGGTATCAGAGCACTTTCCTCGGCAGAAAGTGTGGGTTAAATTTTTTTTCAGGGTAGAGACGTATTCTGGCATCTTTAAGCCACAGAGATCTATCATTACATGCATAAACCCACAGTTGAGGGATTCATACACGTAGGAAATACAAGTGGTACTTAAGCGCACATCTGTTGGCCACCCTTGTAACCCTTGTTGGTACCCCTTCGAGTGGTAGCGCATCAGATAGCACCTGTGTACGGATCGGCCTAGATTACCTGAAGCCCTCTTTAGATAAACCGATCGACCACTTGACTGCTATAGTGCCACTGAGAACAGCACTCGGGAAGATACTCTCTAGTACCTGAGTAGTCGGGTAGTACGGATAAGGGTACATTCTATCCTCCTTAGTTAGTTCCCTGAGATATTGGGCCGATTACTATTGTTGGACCCCACACGTATATCAAAGAGCTATAGCATAGGGAAAACCCTTGTCTGTAGAACCCTTGACTAGCTAACCATTGGGGGCAGAAACATAAACAAATTAAAACAGACAAGATCTATTGCCGCGCAACTGTGTTCAGGTTGCAAAATCACTACACATTTCTTCCTGGTTAAGCATTTGGGCATTTCATCACTACAGTATTCTTCAGAACGGAGTATAACTCTACAGGTGTAAAAAAAAACAAAGTCTGGAAAATTTTTCACCATTGTTTGAGACCTATTCCATTGGATTCATATCTTCACCCTTATCACATTCATACATATCATTTTTCGGCAAAATTTTTGGCCCCACCCACCCCTTTTCGGTTCCCTCGTCCTCATGGCCCATACCCATAGCTAAGACTTGGAATATCGCTTCAATACCTTGCAATCTAGTCTCACCGAGACCCAACAAGAAGTGAAACAACTCAGTGCCAATGTTGTCGCCATCAATACAACCATGCAATCCTCAATGGTGGACATCAAACAAGACTTGACCACCCAACTTGAATCGGGTTTTTTGTCACTCTGCACCAAGCTTCATATCCCTATAAATAACCCTTCCTCTAACTCACCTCCACATACGGAAGGTGAACATTCCTCTCATTCCCATAACTTTCAGCACCATCATGTTCAACGTGACCTACGCCTTCCACGGGTGGATGTGACCAAATTTGATGGCTCGGACCCCATTGGTTGGGTAACCCAAATGGAACATTATTTCTCTTTATACAGCATAACATATGACTTGGCCAAACTCTGGTATGGTGTTCTCCATCTAGATCAAGAGCATTGGCAATGGTGGCAATGGAGAAAAACTTCCTGTCAAGGGTATATTGCTTGGACACACTTTGTGGCTAAGCTTTATGAATGCTTTGACACTGACACCAACCATTTGGGTCTTTGGACAAAGTTGAAACAATCAATAACAGTGGAAGACTTTATATCTGCCTTTGAGCACCTGGATTTTCGGACAGAGGGCATGTCCGATGCCTTTTTCCGAGAATTTTTTATCAGTGGCCTCAAGGATGAGATTTGGGGCCATGTCCTCATGGCTTGGCCTTAGAGTTGGATGGAGGCTACTAAAAGAGATAAAGAATCACAACAGGTTGTATCTTCTCAAAATCAAAAACCCTCATTTATCCCTTTCCCTAAACTAGTAAATCCCACTACTCTCTCTGCTCCACTAAAGATCCAAAAATTAACCAGGGCTAAAATGGCTGAATGCCAACTCAAAGGCCTTTGTTATAATTGTGATGACAAATATTTCCTGGGCCACAAGTGTAAGGAAAAAAATATTTTTATGGACATCTCCGAGGATATTTCGGAAGAGGATGTTGAAACTCCCCTTGTGTCTGAGTCACCTAAAACCACTGACATAACCCCTCCCTCAGACCCTCCTGAAGTAGAACCAGTCATTTCCCTCAATGCTCTCACTAGCTTCTCCATTCCCCAAACCCTCAAGATAATCGGTTACATCAAGCATCAGAAGGTCATCATTCTGGTTGGTAGTGGAAGCACCCATAATTTTATTCATCGTCGCATTGCCCAAGAAACTCATTTCTACATCCATGACATCAATAATTTCCAAATCATGATTGCCAATGGTGGCTCCATGAAATGTGGAGGGCGTTGTGAAAATGTGTGTCTCCAAATTGGTGACTACCACCTGAAATCTCATATGTTTTCTATCGACATGGGCATTTGTGACATTGTGTTGGGTGCAAACTGGCTAAGGACTTTGGGCCCCATTCTCATGGATTTTAAGGAATTAACCATGCAATTCGACCAGGAGGGACACCAATATAAGTTCCAATTCATCACCATCAGTTCACCTGAGATAATTAGTTCCCATCGCATGGAAAAGCTGCTCAAAAACGTCATTCTGGTGTTAGTGCCCAACTCCATGCCATAAAATCAACAGAGACACCCTCGGTTCAGCAAGACCTCCAAGACATCCTTTCTGAACATCAAGTAGTCTTTTCTGCTCCCCAAGGACTCCCTCCTTCCCGTGGTGTTCATGATCATTCCATTCCCCTTGTACCCGGAAGCCTTCCTCCCAATATTTCTCAGTATCGTCACCCCTTTTCCCAAAAAAAATGAAATTGAGAAAATGGTCCAGGAACTCCTTAATGCAGGTGCTATCCACCCTAGTATGAGCCCCTATTCTTCTCCTGTGGTCATGGTCCTAAAGAAAGAAGGTTCTTGGCGAATGTGTTCTGACTTATGTGCCCTCAACAAACTTACTATTAAAGACAAATTTCCCATTCCTGTCATTGATGACCTCCTGTATGAATTGAGTGGCACCCAATTCTTTACTAAACTTGATCTTCGTTCAGGCTACCACCAAATATGTATGAAAGAGGCAAACATTCCCAAGACTGCCTTTAGAATTCATGGCGTCCACTATGATATTTTGGCCATGCCCTTTGGCTTGTGTAATGCCCCCTCCACCTTCCAAAGCCTCATGAATCGTGTATTTTGTCCTTTTCTCTGTCATTTTGACTTAGTTTTCTTTGATGATATCCTTATCTATAGAAAAACCTGGATAGACCATCTTTCTCATGTGGATTGAGTTCTCAATCTACTCTCTCAGCACCAACTTTTCCTGAAACAATCTAAATGTGCTTTTGGTGCCTCAGAAGTAGAATACTTGGCTCACCTGTTTGGCAAGGATGGTGTCAGGGTGGATCCTAAAAATATTGAAGCTATGAAAGACTAGCCTCACCCAAAGACTCTCAAAATATTGCATGGATTTATGGGCTTAACAGGGTATTATCGCAAGTTTGTTAAGAATTATGGAAAGATTGCAGCACCTCTCACTGCTCTCCTTAAAAAGAACTCTTTCACTTGGACTCCAGCCACTGCTCAAGCTTTTCAAACCTTGAAGATGGCCATGTGCACCACTCCAGTCCTGGCCCTTCCTGATTTCACAAAGACCTTTGTCTTGGAATGTGATGCCTCAGGGAAAGGAATTGGTGGTGTCCTTATGCAAGAGGGTCGGCGTTTGGCCTTTACGAGCAAGAAACTATCTAAAATAAATATGGGCAAATCAATCTATGAAAAGGAAATGTTGGCTATCATGCATTTCATTGATCTGTGGCACCCTTATCTATTGGGGCAACATTTCCAAATTAAGACAGACCATCAAAGCCTCAAGTATTTTCTAGAACAACGCATTTCCTCCCCGGAGAAACAAAAATGGGTGACTAAGATCTTTGGATATGATTATGAGATCATTTACAAGAAAGGAAAAGACAATGTGGTTGTGTATGCACTTTCCCGAAAATATGAAGATGAAGGATCCCTTTTTTCTCTTTCCTTCATTGTACCAGATTTTCTCCAAGCGGTTCGCCAAAAATGGCTACAAGATCCCAAAAGTTCGCATATGATCCAATAATTGCAGTCCAATGCTCTAGCTTCCCCAAGGTACTCTTGGCTCCATGATGAGCTTCGATACAAAGGTCATTTGGATTTAAGTAAACAATCAAATCTTAAATCCATGGTACTTTCTGAGCTTCATGCTACACCCACAGCGGGGCACTCCGGGTTAACCAAAACCTATGACAGGGTCAAACATTCTTTTTTCTGGGATGGTATGAAACAGGACATTCATAATTTTGTCGTTGAATGTGATGTGTTTCAATGAAACAAGGGAGAAACAGTCAAATATTTGGGCACACTACAACCACTTCTGATTACACATGCTATTTGGAAGGTGTTGGCACAGGGGCAGACCCAGGGTTCAATGCTACAAGAGCGCACCAACAAAACCCTAACTACCAGCCCTTTTGGAAACACCTGCGAAGAAGATGAAGTCTCACCTGAGGTAGAGGTAGGGGTGGTTGCAGGACTCAAGTTTCTGCAAACTTAGTTGGGACACAGATCTGTGATTATATAAATTAGTAAAGCACTTAGCACCATTATTTCTTTAACATGAAATCATTATCTACTTTGTTGATAAAATAGAGCCTCGCAGTACTCATAGTAATCTACCATATATGAGCACTTAGAATAAGTAAAATAGGTCAAACGTAACTGATCAAGCACTGAGCATATTCATGTATATTAGATCTAAAATTCCATACATCATGAGCACTGAGCATAAGAAAATCTATCTAATCATCTCAAATCACTAAGAAAAGAAGACATAAACACATTCAGACAAGTGCCAAGCAAGATAACATAGTGATTACGTGGTTCACTCCTCTCCTGGGGCTACGTCCACCAACTCTTCTTCTTTATTATATTCAATCAGTCATCTACATGCACAGAGCCATACAAACCCCACTCTTCATAGGACAAGAGATTTGTGTTCACCTTGCCATATCCTCCTTCCCCGAGTTAGGTTACAGCACAAAATCTTCTACTCAATCTATTACAGTCACTTGCACTTAGTCTTGCAAGTCTCACACATCATGCACAAAACATATACAACTATTACTTTCACTTGGCACTTATCTCATCGGCCCTTTCCTACATCGCCTATGTATCTATTTATACATTACAAAATAGGCCTAAACATGGGTAAACCCATGGGCCGACATCCCTTTCCCATTACATATTCCCAACAACCCAAAATGGGGTAGAGATCCCATGATCTCCGCTTCGTCTTGCGCTCCTCCTTCGACAGGTTGTCGAAGTTCAAAAATAGGTCAACATGACCAAGAAACTCCCAAAAATTGGTCAAGGGCCAACAGGCCCCCAACACTCACCTGTGACTTGTCCCGAGTCACTCCGATCTGACCAAGTTTTCCTCGAATGCCTTGAGCTTGGCTTGAGCTTCTTCGACTTGTTGTTTTGTTGTAGCCTCTTACTCGGTGAACTCCTATATTAGTGCGTCGTTCATCAGTCCTTTCAGGTGTTTCTCTATTGAGAGTATGACCTGTTCAAGATCTACTCCTTGGCTCTTGACCTCTATAAATAATAGGCATACCTGATCTTGCACAGGTTGAATTCGTTGAGTGACTTCCATCACTTTACTTTGAAGCATATGAACCTATTGTTGAGCTATGCATTTTTCATGCAATCTCTTCATCCTATATATCGCTGACAGGGCCTTTAGATGTACCTGTAGCGTATCTACATGTTTTTTTGCTTCTTGGAGCTGCGACTCCAGCGTCTGCAATTCTGGATTCTCTGTAAGGTTTTTGTATGTTTGGGTGCTCTAATTACTTAGTTGCTTGCACTCCAAGGCAAGATATTTTAATCTGCCAACTGCGCTGCAAGAAGTTGCTTCTCGTTGGTCTCTTATCTCCTGAGGGGTTTCGAGTACAGCGCAAAGTTCTAGATCTGCGATGCACTGCTGGAGATTCTAGATTACCTCTTCCAATTGTGCCACCTACTGTGGAACTTGGTCTTTGGTCTGGAATTCAATGATTGTCATAGAGTGAAGTGTTTTGTTGACCCTTTCCTTAACTTCAAGTTTCTCAGTGAGCAATTGTTCCTTACTTTGTTGTATCTTTGCTTTCTCTTCATCAAACTTCTCTTGCATAGCAAGATTATCTCGTTCTGCATTACTGTGTTGTTCTAACAGATCTCCCTGTGCTTATTCCAGATCCTGGGTGGCTTGTGTTGTTTCCTCCTATGTTTTTCGAAGGCGAGCTTCAACTGTATCAACAATCTGGTGGATTTGAGCTGGCTCATCTCCCATTTCTAGTGTTCCTACCGTGAGGGGTGCAATGGATACCACACGGCTAGACTGTAGTGCCTACTACACTTCTTGAAATTTGACCTTGATCCGACTGAACATATCCTCATGCTTGGCTTCCTGCTTCTCTTGTATCTCCAGTGAAGCATCGTTCAGTCCAACGATGATGAAGTCGAAGTCATATGAGGTTAGGGTGATCTCAAACTTGGTTCTAGTTTCTTTCATTTTCTTCCTTGAAGAAGGTATTGAAGGGGAAACCTTCCTTTTCTTTGAGGGATCATCTTCATCTCTTGGCAGTGTGACCTCGTATTTACTTTGTTTGACTTTGGTGCCATCTATCTCTCCTCAATCACCTCCTCACTCAGGTGAGATAGAAGGAGTTTGTGATGAATTGTTGTGGACATCCCAAGATTCTTCATTCTTCTTGGTCTTGCTTTGTCCAGGTGTATCATGCACAGATTTTGGACTATCAACATCAGAGAGCTCGACGGGGTCAGCTGAGATGAGGAGGTCCACCGACCACTCCTTAGTAATATATTCTAATTATTCCTCTGTTATTTTGTAGTAGGACTGCAACTGTTGGTGATTTTCATCAATGTGCAGTGTGATGTAGATGAAGTGGCAGTCCACGTTGAATTTCATCAATGGCCTAAATCTGTGAAGTGTGTTCGGGGTGATGTGAGGCGTAGCCTGGATTGCGATCTTTAGTTGGTTGTAATAAGTGTGAAAAATGGCATTGGACTTCTACTGCTTGTTCATGTTGCTGGAGTAGCACAGCGTACTAAACTTCGTGGCCAGTGGCTCAAAGGGCTCGACATCCGGGAAGGTTGCACCTTCCGGCATCTCCCATGTGATGAAAGCGATTAATATAAGAATCCATCTAAAATGGAACTCTTACCCTTGGTCTTGCACCTCTCTGTAGTCCATTTCTAGTTGGTTCACCAATTATTTATCCCAATTCATATGTAGTCCCTCCGCGCACTTCCCTGTGAGGTCTACTACAAATCCAGTCACTTGGGTCGGACGGTTCTTGTGAACTATCTTGCATGTGATCAGCTGACAGACAAGGTGCATTGCATCACTCTGGAAAGAGGCAACCTTGTAGCCTCATGTGCCCTTCTTGACATCATCATACATATCCTTTATATTCCGTGCAAGAGCACAATCCACGATCTTGCTGGGGTAAAACTCATGTGGGTCGGGGCCCTCCATGCTTAGCCCTGTTATTCGATTGATCAAAGTCAGATCCATTGTCATGTGGCGGTTCAACCATAAGTATCCTTCGTGATAGAAGGACAGCAACAAATTGATGCACGGGTTCACTTCTTGATGCCTCCCGAAGTGAGGAATCTTCCTTACATTAAGTAGGGCTGACTGCGCGAGGTTTTGGGTCCATGATTGAGCGATAATATTGGAGTTCTTTCCTTTGGTTCACGTCATATATTTATGAGGGGTGAGCATACTGTAAGCCTTCATGTCGCCAAGGTTGAATTCACTGAACTTCAATGTGGTGATCTTATCCTAGTTAGCATGAACTGCACACACTTCTTTCAGAAGGTACGCAGTGATCAAATCATACTCAAATGTGCAGGGTACACTGTCACGAGTGATGGCACTGCTCAGAGGTGGTAGATAAGCAGGTAGAATGCTTGGAATCAGTTTAGCATTCGCAAGATCATCTATAAGCTTAGTTCTATTTTCGTCGGTTGGCCGAGATGGGATGGCTCAAGCATTCGATGGGGAGGCTTTCACTCCTCGCGTCGATGATGCCTGTACACCTATAGACAATCCTCTTCCTGACATGGTTCTATCATCCATTAAGTCTATCAGAACTTCTGTCGCAGTTGCTTCTTCAGCGGTGATATCTTCAGACATACATGCTCGGGATGGATATCTCGGGTTCTCAAAGTAATGTGGGCACTAAAATAGGGTAGAAGGAAAAGGCGTAGTGATCATTGATCAATCTTAATCAAGGTTGAAAGCTCAAATTCTCAATTAGCAAAAGTGTTCTCGTTGCATGGCGCGGCGGGATAAATAGACAACTTTTGTAACGAATCGCTTGAAATGGATATGAAGGCTTCATTAAATCTGTTCTTTTTGTTATAATGCAGTCCAATGGTCTGATGACATTTTTCTATCCGTTCGGATCGAAAGTTGAATGGATATATTGGTCCCAACGGCTATATTTCTTCATCATAGCGAAGTGTCATATGTCGTTGTTATGATATCCCGGCAAAGCTCAAATTCTGTAATTTTTCTTTCTGCGAGGTCTCCTCTAGAACCTCCTGTAATATTTCGGTCTTAGCCCTTTTCTTTCTTAACTTTCTAGCCTTCTTTCTAGTGAGCTTCATCTCGGTAATTCTTTTCTCATTCTGATTCTTTTCTTCTTTGGTCTTAGTTACTTCGCGCTATTGAAATTCTTTCCTAGGGTTTCTAGGTAATACTTCTTCTGTGCCTGGGGTAGGTAATTCATTATCCTAGGGATCCTCTAGTGTTCTCTTAGCTTCGACATCTCAGTTTCTAGTATTAAATATTTGTGATCTGTTGTTATGTTCCTCAATCAAGTGCGCGATCCTTTTGGTCATAAAGTCTTTTAACTCTTTCTTCTTATGTTCCAAAACTTCTTCTTCTTCCTTTTGTCTGGCTTGATCTCTATCAATCCAAGGTTTTCCTATTAGCGTGGTGTTGACGAGAGAAATTGACCGCTCGTCAACTAGAGGAGTGAATCCGGTCCAGGGTTGTCTACTTAACCCAAGCCGTTTGGATTAATCCACTCTGACGGGTTTAGTGGCTCCGTTAGCCGATCTAAGTCTTAAGAAAGTGAAAAACAAAACTAAAGAAACTAACTTAATGAAAAACACTAGCTAAAAATTATATACAAATCTACAATATACTTACAGTTCACTAACTAATATTTATAAGATAGCTCTACAATATATCTATAGGATTATATCTCTAATATATGTATAATATTTACAAAAATGCAAATTTTAATCTAAATCTGCGAAACTCAAATATGGATTGATTTATGACAGCACAACTATCATTCAGTCTTTTTGATTTTTTATAACTTTTATAAACAAGAAACGAAATAGATAACTGTCTAATTGAAAACAAAGAGTAATAATAGAATATGTTTAGATTACAGGAACTTTCTATATTAATTAAACTAATAAAATAAAACTAACAAACTGACCTGTAATCGCATCTCCTATTCGTCCTATGCATAGCATCAAATTTTGTTGTTTGATGAGGCCAACCCGCACCAGATTTTCCAAATGCTTATCATAAACGTGAAGCAGTAATGATCAAATGCTAATAACAGAACATGAGAGAAGTAGTAACAGCAATTCTATAATTTGACAAATTATCACATTAAGATAAATCTAGCTGTAAAAATTTGCATACAACTTGCTCATTGAATAAAGAAGATTAACCTTCTAATCATCAAATTTGAACAGGATAATTGTTGTATATAATATGAGAGACATAAAACATGGACATCATATAAATCCCATCACATCAATCTGTAATAAACCACGATATCTAAAGTAGTCACAATTTGATTACAAATCAAAATGAGCAAAACTTGAACAAAAATATGATATATCAAAGCTAAAGTTGTACCAACATCAACTTCCATTCAAGTCTGTCAATCATAAATCCATAGTTTCTGCTCCCAGGCAATGATGGTTCTTAGTTTACAAAACAATACATTTATATAGGCTACAGGATCAAAACGTTTCCTGTGGATATCATCAAATTTGTTCCAAAAATTGTGGGGGATGCAACCTCCCAAATTCTCATTGTTATCAAAACTAACAGCCTATTCTAAAACCACATAAAGAAATAGCATGCTGAGAGATTCCACCAGCGATTCAAATCTTCTTTAGAAATCGTATGTACCTGTAAACCCACAAAAATAAACAATTTTAGATTGCATTTTGGCTGTAAAAACAGGAAATTCGAATTTTAGTAACTAGCTACAGAATCTCACGATTTTGTAGTTAGTTATAATTATAACTAGAATCGTGTTTTATTAAATCAATCAAAACAGACTAGATGTAATTTGAGCAAACAAATCATGTATTCTAATTAAAAACAAAGACAAAATCATCCTAAAATTATTTTTAAAACACCATACCTCAGATTAAGGGATTCATTTTAATCAAGCAATTTTCGAATTCACAATGGCAGTCGCCGCTTCCACGTTCTTAAAAACAACAGACCCTGTGGTTTTTTGTCTTTTATCATTGATTTGAGATACGTTTTGTAGTATGTCATTCTCCTTCATTAGCAAATTCACCTGGTCCTCCAAGGACTTGATCTGAGACTGAAGTAAAGGCACATCTCTGTAATACCTATCAAGCCATGACTGACATTCGTTGCATTGCAGCTAAATAGACTGTGTATTAGCAGGTGGGGAATCTTCCATTTGACTTGTAGGTTTTATGTTGAGTTTGATTCCAGGGAATTTGGGGTTGTCTTTAAGACATGGTGGAAGGTTCGTCACATAATCATAGGGTTTACCAGAGCAAAGTCCATACGAATATGGATATTCTTCAGTTAGAAACCATTCAATTTCTAAATCGGAATCCTTGCTTAACACAATTGGGTTTTGTTCTGCATTTTCCTTAGGTTTATTTCGAGCACATCATGAAACCCAACGCGCGGCCCTTTTACCCTTGTAATTGATATCACTATTACCTTTACACTTTTTCTTTGCATATTTTTTAATAGACTTACCACCACCTTTGGGATACGAATCAGGTAGAGTGTCGGGTTGGGTAGTGTCTGGATAGATCGAGGGTTCCACAAAGGTCAAGAGCGAAGGAGGAGGGATGGCAGGTTCAATGAGGGTTTATGTAACAACAGACTTGTCAACCTGTCCTATTTCAGTGCTAGAAAAACCATTCCTTAACAGGAAGGCGTCCCAACAATCATCGTTTAACTTCAACTGATGAACCATAATAATTTTAATCTAACAGTGGTGGAACAGGCTAGAATCAGATTTCTGCCTTTTAAAACACTTTGCCATTTTGTATAAACTTTGAAGAAGAAAATAGGGCATGTTTAGGGGGAAATCGATAAAACTCATGAGCAACCGCAAGTGATATAAGAAAACCAAACCATATCTACCCTCACAGGTAACGAACTACTTGACAATAGCTAACAGATCGTGCCATCTAGGTTTTAGAGTTGTAACGGGCATACCTTTGTCGCAGATGGTAATCTTTCTTGAGGTAAACAATAGTGACCAGGGAACTTCCTCAACCTTTGAATTTTTAAACCACTTTTGTCCCACGGCTGGCAGACCAGTGGCTGAGCTAATAAAATCTTCATTTAACTCAAGCTGGACATCTCCAATTTTAGCTCTGCAACCATCGAACGTTAGTGTGAATTTTTGAGCAACTGCTAAATTAAAACCCTCGAACTTCTCAACAAAGACCCGCCAACCATTCCTCTCTAAGTCTTATCGGGAATTATCAAACAATAACAAAGTCTGGACACCGTTGGGTTCAATTCTCACTACAGGAGCCATGGCTAACAGCACAGGATCGACAGGGTATTTTGCAATGGGGTTTGACAGAACAGGAACAGAGCCATTTCCCTGAGCTTCCCCAACACAATGCAAAGGCATCTTGAAATGATAGGGAGGAGCGTTAATGCTATGCGTGTGAGGAAAATCGTATAGATCGAGGCCATGCAAAAACATCATACCATGCTGTACTTGGAATGACACCTCGGTGTAATGGTACAAAAATCATAACAGTTTAAAACCAACATACGCATATCCACGATTTGATTAAAATGTCAAATAATTGAATCAAAGTTTTCATATTAACAATAGTCAAATGCCAAATGGGTGGTGGTTTAATACATATGTAACCAAGGTGTGTTCGAGACCAAGGGGTGATAACCATGGAAACAACCATGTTCATGATAAAATAATACAAATAAATGATAAACCATATGAACATTAACCCTTTGATGTAATCAAACATGAATTCCAACTGTGGGATTTCATGCTTGCAGTCGTGAAAACGAAATCGAAAAGCAGGTACGTAAAAAGCAACGTATAATGGTGTTGTTTAAAGAGAAAGGTTGCGACGAGTAATGAGAAATTAAAAACCCTGTGTAGGCATCTTATAAAAATAGAAATTAATATGGCTGCCAACAATGGCAACACACTGGTAGAAGCAGTTATCTTTGCCAAACGAACAAGTCCATATTAGGATAATCAGAAAAACTCCAATTCGAAAACAACCAAGAAACTGTTTGAACATCATTATCAATCATAAAATATTCCAGTTTCAGATTGCTTGTTATTTTAAAAGACGAAAACTGATGACAATCTCAACAAAAGAGAGTCACGATATTAAGGTTAAAATCTCCAATACTGTTGACAGAGACGGTGCTGCCAGCAGGCATCCATAGCCTCGACAGGGATGACATTTAACCCACTCTGATATCTGTATCTTGCCAAGAAGTTCCAGATCATAACGAAGGAAATTTAAGGTCAAAAGATTATATATGTGAGAATTTTCATATACCTGACATTGCTTCGCTACCAGCGGGCCTGTTCAGTACCCCGGCGAAGTTATCTTGGCGTCATGCATGTATTTACCCACTGCCAGCAGACCTGTTCAGTATCCCGGCGGGTTTACAAGCACTTCCCACAACTCTCTGAATATTTATTTAGTTTTAAAGATATTTAATCGAGCGGGGTGATGCTGAAAATCCTTATATTTTGGACATATTTTAATAAATTACAGACCTTGAGAGAATTTTTTAGTTGTCCTTCATTAAGATCTAGAGATAGTTTATTAATAAACCGACCTTCGAAGGCGGGGAGACATCTCTGAGTTGTTCTCTTAAGGAACAGGGACAACGTAAGAAGAAATTTTTATGGATGATCGTGAAAATCTTTCGTTACAGATTGAAATCAAGAAATGTTTTTCAAACAACAAGCTTTCTTTAACATGGCTGCAAACTTCAGAAAAAAATATCATAATTGATGTTTTAACAATCTTTCGTAGTCATTTCAGAGGAGAAATTTTTATGTTCTCTTTGTCTGAAACAGTTCATGATGCAAGCATGTGTGTTTCAAAAGAAAGACTGATAAGCATAAATGGAAACAAAACACACTAGTGAAGAAAATTTGGAAAGCAAAGAAATCCAAACAAAAAAATATGTACAAAAGGTGCATCTGAAAACCTCATGCAACAAATCCCTTGGGAGACTGAAAGAAAGTAGAAAAATCATGTTTGATGGGAAAGCAGTCCTACTCGTGGTACCTTGGGTCAGGGTTGATTCAAATTTATTTATCTCTTTACTTTCCATTTAAGATTTTCATGATGATACTGCGTTTTTTGAAAATAAATATTCAACTAAAAGCAAAGAGAAAAAGATCAAGCGGACTTCCCTGATAACAGTCGTATTATGGTTCTCGTGGTGCGCCCACTTGCGTTCATGGCTGCATTATTGCAAAGAGAAATAGTGAGAAATAAAACTGAAATAAAACCTATTCCTAAACCTACCCTAACTATTAAACAAATCAGAATACTATGTGAAGTCATGTTTCCAATGTAGCCATCGGAGTAACTCCAATCCTGCAACGGAAACAAAATCAAACATTATTAATAAGAATGGTAATATATCAAAAAATGACAAAAACATATCACACTTACCTTCATAATCATCATCTAAAAAAAAAGTAAGCATGATCTTACCATTTCCTTGAATATTCTTGTTGTACGAATCCTCCAGCCATTGTGCAATCTTGTCGTGATAAGGGTCATAATGGCATGGGCGAGTGCAAGCAAGTTTTAAAAAATTGTCAAGATTATGAGGAAATGAAATAACCATCAGCCAAGGCTGAAATGCCCCATCCTCCTGACAATTCTCTAAGTGTTCATTACTTTCTTCACATGGAGGATCTAAAAGAAATATGTCATGCCTACTTCCAAGATACTTAGGTAAAAAGAAAGCAAGCATAACTTTATATTTATTATGAAAATTTGTTATATATGAATATTCAAGCCATCCTAAGATCCTGTCACAAAAATGAGGATTCAAACCACGACTTTGATGAAACAAATATGGGAAAATCATCATAAGAGGATTTGTGACGTCCGTCAGATCATTGGTTTGAATGCTTCCTTTGATGAGATTGATCATTTCAAAATGTGAAGTATAAACATTAAGATTCGAGCTAAGAAAAGAACGAATATTAAATGTAGAATGTTTGATCTCCATGAAATATAGTGCATTGTATTTTTCAACAATAAACTGTGTAAAATCATCTCGCAACATGCCCTCTTCCCATATGAGTGATGAAAGTGAACAAGCATCAAATCCAAGTTTATCAATGTTAGGTTTGGAATTGATTTCACCAAAATTTAGCATATTGAAAGGATATGATTGTGGTGGAAAAGAGTAGGATGTTGTAGGTAAGATG
>ML782398.1:760731-791454 GCA_009831015.1 Picea engelmannii
TGAAAATAAACTCTTGGTTCTCTCTTTATCCTTATTTTCTCCATGAGACCACTTGTCTAACAATATTTTTTCAAATTCTCCATTGGAGAGTGTCATCATCTCCTTATAATCAAGCGATTTCCACCAAATGGCAGCATCACCTTTCAATTTGAGATCTACCCAATGGGGCCAATTCTCTTCCCATGCTGACTTTCTTTCTTTAATGAATGATTCAATACTAGGGCCATCACATTTCCCTGTAAAATACATCTTGTTATGAAAAATATTTTCCCACAATGTCTGCCAAGGAAAGTGCTCTGGTACCAATTGTTAAGTACCTATACGAGATCTGCAAATATACTTCAGAAATAACCAAGAATAAACCATAAAACATTCACCATAACAATGAACACAAGAAATATCCAAAACCCTTGAGGTAGGGAAACACCATACAATGGATCCTATTATGGAAGGGATCCTCTCCTATTCACTTGCCTCTTCGAGGGGGCATCCTCCTATTGAGCTACAACTCACAATACAATAATTCTCTTCATGTCTCATTACATTGCTTGAACCCCTTTATATAGTGCTACCATCACCTAAGAACATTCTAGAGGAGGAATCTTCTAGAAGTAGAACCTTCTAAGAAGTCCTCTTACATTTATTTTATCTAATTACCCATTTATTATATCTAACTACCATAGTGGGCCTTATTTAATAATATAGTGGACCTAGTCCACCTTACATTGAATGACCTCCACTATTATCACTATGGGCCCTCTAGGCCCCACCACTATCTCTCTAGCTACCTTATAGAAATAAATGTGCATAATTTGACCGAACCTACCCAGATATAGTTAAAACATGGTGGGAAATTCCAGCAAAATTTAGAGTTGATTCTCATGGTGTTTATGACACTGCATCATTAAATGAATATATGGTCTATATAGCCATGATTTTATGTATACTATTTGGAAGGAAAATTCCTACTCATTTCCTAGTGGAATGGGTATCAATCATGCATGAGGTAGCCGAGGGTTTCACTTTCGATTGGGCTAAGATTATGTCAGATAACCTAACCAAAGAAATTGTTGAGTACCAAACGGCGAAGTCAAAAGGCCAACCTGCATTTTTTTATATGTTTGTGTATGTCATGGATTCCATCTATTACATAACTCCATTTCCATTGATGAATTGGAACTGGAACCCAACCTGCACAGAACCTATCCATTTTTATCATTCTAAATTATGGGAAGAAAAGGTGAAAGATTTATTTTATGAAATATGTCATGATGTAGTGACTCTTTTGCATCAAACGTTATACGGTTATCCACCCCCTCAAATTTTAGAGAAAATTATGGAAAACCTTAAAACAGTTACAGATTGGTTTATTGAAGAGAATTTCTCTTATATCAGAGTTTTCAGATGATCAATTCCCCCTCATGATCTCCCAAAGTTTATACCTGACGGACTGGTGTGCAGAGAAGTGGCTTACCAAATGATAACAGAAGGCATCGGCAAAGAGATAAAACCAGCTCAGAAGAAATTATGGCCAGCGTTTCCTCTACAGGGTGGAAGGTTTTCACTGCTAAATTTTGTCCATTCCAAGGTAGAAGTCGCAGCATTATAGGATGTTTAACTGGTGGACGTTGAGTTCAGAAGGCATGATCCATATCAAATTGTGGGAAATCACCTATCTCAATGCAATATGAAGACATATGAGCATGAAGACTCCCCCTATGATCACATATTCAAAGGAATCAGATCTTATGAGGAGGTACTAGACAGATTCCAAGAGTTACCCCCTGACCTACAGGCCAGCTTTTTCACTTTCCAAAAACACAGACGAAGTGGGTTTCCCAAGATATTACAGGGAGAATCGATAATCAATCCTCCAGAACAAGGAATTATACCTCCATGTTTTGAACCAAAGTCCTTTGGTAAACAGACTACGGAGGAAACCCCAAAGAATCCCAAAGTGTGTTCAGAAGGATTAGAAACTTTGGAGGCAGAATATCCAGAGTCTGAAACAGAGTTTAAATCCACGACACTTCTAAAACGAAATCAAATGATACTCCCTTTATCATCAACTACTCCTGTTGATACCTCCAAAACAACAAAAGGAACGTAATTCATAGAGTTAGGCAGTCCTATTACAGCATTAACCCCTTTACAGTCAAGTTTTGGGACTCCCAGTCTTGAATTTATATACGTAAATGATCTTACCCCGATCTCTATTGAAGAGATACCTTCCTCTGACTTATTTTTCAGTAAGAAGAGGAAAGTTATGGTGAAACAAGAAATGCACCCAAAAGAAGGTACAATGGTCAAAAAGCACAGAGTATTATTAGATGGGAAAATTTTGGAAGATAATATTTTGCTACAGAGGTGGCAGGCTCTTTGGGAGCTTTTGCAATGGCCAACTTATTCTCTGTTGATAATCTGAAAGAAAGGTTGAGGCAGAGGAATCAGACGATAAGTCAACTACGAGATCAAATAAGGGATACAAAGAATAATATCAAAAATGAGGTCAACAAAGGACTCAAACAGGCTAGAGCCAATGATAGACAAGAAATTCAACAACGTAAATTTGATCTTGAAGAGGTACACAAGACTTCTCAAGCAAATCAAGGGCAGGTCATCCAGCAAGAATAATTAGTAAGGCAGTTGCAAGCTAAATTAAGTTCCACTGAAAACAAGGTTGTAAATATAGCATTGTTCCAAGCCCAAGCATTGGAAGTGCATCAGAAGCTGGAAGCAGCACAACAAAGCATGTTTTCTAAGGTAGGGATCATCCAAGATTATTTTCGGGAGATGGATCAATCATTAGATAATATTGGTTTCAGAGAAAAAGAGGCTACTGCGGCCCGGACCACCTTTCAAAAAGTAGTCGTATATTCAGCTAGAGAAGAGGTACCAGTAACTCCCAGATTGACTGTCGCGGAAAAAATCAGGGGTGATATAATACTAAATACATGGGAGGCCAATATAGCCGAGAGTAAAATAATGGCCAAAGAAATAAAGGAGGATTGTGAAGAGGCTTTTGATTTTCTAGATAAAAAATCACTAGGCATTGGAAAGGACGATTGTTCTGGAGTACTAGGACAAATCAATGTTATAAAGTATCAACTGGACATCAAAGAAATCTTAAATGAAGATCATATTGAAATTTCACAGCTGAAACAGGTTGATGTCGCTCAAATGGATAGATGGTTGGTAAATCCAAATTTACAGTTGCAGTCAATAAATTTTGAAGGTAAAAGGATTGAAGACAGGTTGTCGAAATTATAGATAAAGTTGTATCTTTTTTAGGCAAAGGATGTGACAGAGGCATCAAGAATACTAGTACAATTTCTAAGCAGGTGCATCGAGTGTCTCGAGTCAGGTGAAGGAAGTACTTCAAAGAATCGATGAAGTAACACATGCATGCTCGTTTTGCCTGTATGAGAGAGAGATAGAAAGTAACCAAGTGAAACGGTTCAAGTTTTTATTTTGTAACCGTTAGCATCTAGGAGTAAGGAGAATTCCAACCGTCGAGGGTTGGTAACCTTTTGTATAAATATAATTTCAAAAGACTTAAAGAAGGATTTTTCCTAGCCGATTGTAATAGAGAGATCTCTCCTTTTCGAGAATTAAGACAAATGCAGACCAGAGACTCCATATTTCATCAATCTTGAGTTATGTGTTCTTTTGTTCTTTCGTATTCCAGCATCTTTATTCATATGTCTTTGATGAATGCTTTATCACAACTTAGTACAACATCTACTGTGGTTATATGTTTCATTTAGTTATCTGATTGTTTACATATTTTCCTCTGTGTTTTCTATTAGCAAATACAAGACCTGTGAATTAGTTAGATTGCTACATTTTATGCTTCATTAAAGGCTTATCATCTATTTTCTTCTTCCATAGCAGAGTAAGATTCTTATGTGATTGATGCCTCACTTTGTTTAATAGCTTTATGTTTTTCTCTCATCACATTCATTATTTTCATATTTTACTCAGACACGGAAAGCGGCCTCTGAACTATTATATCATTAATTCAATTTTAGGAACTTTCCTCATATAATTGAAAACATAAAAAGCAAACAGAAAAAACAACAGATCTTTTAAATTTATTTTCTCCATGACTGTACATGTTGCAAGACAGCCTAATATTGAACCTGGTCTCACAGATCAGACCAGCATTGCATTAAACTTGTTTAATACCATCTTAGAGACCGCTAACACCCAGGTTGAACTTGAACGTTCATGGGCAGTGATTGAACTGGACATAAGCATCCAGGAACGTTGGGAAGCTAGGAAAAGATAGCTTAGAAATCGGCCATAGATTCTTTCCCTAAAGAATTGATTTTCTTTTCATATTAAAAAATCTCTTTATTTTTCGGATGCCTTGACATTATACTTTGAAGCCTTAAGTATAAACTTAGGAACAACAGGAGGTTTGCTAGTCTTTATTATAAACTTCCTAAAGAAGTCCAACCTCCTAAAGTTGATGCCATGCTCCATTATGTAATAACCTTTCAATCAGACTTATCTTTTGTTTTGATGGAGAGGAAGTCTATGTCTTTGCAGCAGATGTTCAACAATGCTCAGGAAGTTGAAGACAATATTCAAGCATGTAAATAGATTCAAAATGAGGAGTTCGATGCTAAAGAACATGACAATGAATATGAACAAAGAATAGTTTATTTGAATCTTGAGAAGAGGGTTAATAATATCATGTCCTCTTGAACATTTATATGTTGATGATTTTGCAAAGGATTATATTCCACTTATTGAAAAGGAAGGTGCTAATTTAGCTTCTGATCCATCCCATGATAAGCACAGGGCCAATTGTATTATGTATTCATTTGTAGACAATCAAGAAAATGAATTTGCAAATCAGCTTGTTGAAGAGCAGGTTGATGTCCCAAGCTATTTCTTGTTAGATGGCATTGCAGAAGTTGTTGATTTGTCTTTATATGATGAATATGATGATGATTATGATGTTGACTTCCTAGAACAACCAGTTGCATGTTCTCTATCAGAAAATGTTCCTTTTCAGTAGTGTAATGAGAGAAATTAGCCTACATATCACAGTTACAAAGAGAAATATGAAGAAAGTACTAAATTAGCCGAAGGAAATTATTTACCTTTATGTTTTGCTTCATTTAAATTGTTGAAAAAAAATTTAAAGATCATCACTGAGGCAGAGGAATGTGTATTGATGAAAAATCACATTGATTCATGGGAAACAATTGACAAGAAATTGCAGCAATCTTCTCTTGTGCTTAATGACCATGTTGCTTGTTATATGGAAGGTTTTATCAGTTCAAAATTGCAACCAATGGTCAAAGATGAATCTGAAAATGAGTGTGTTCAGGAATCCAAAGAAATTGAAAAATGTGCATATGAAAGCAGTGAAGAAAATGAAGAAGGTTTTGAATCAGGTGAAAGAACCTTGCCATTGTGTTTTGCTTCTTTCAAATTGCTGAAGAAAAATGTTTATAATGTTTCAATTCATAAATCCTCCAGGCATGATGTTGAATATAAAGAAAGCGGTGGACTTGCAAATGAAAACTATCTTCCATTATGTTTTTCTTCCTTTGAATTGTTGAAAGTAAATCATGAGATAATAGAGGAAGCTGAGAAGTCTGACTGCATTCACAATGACACTGTTTTACATGAGCAAATTGTTATTAGTGAGGAAGACCAACAACCTTATCATGCATTTAATGATCGTGTTGTTGATTACATGGAAGGTTATTTCAATTCATATTTGCAGTATGTGCTCAACTACCAGCTTGGAAATAAAGATGATGGTCAATCAACGTTGATGTTAGATATGGATTTCTTTCCACCAAGGGTTTCATTTCAATCAGCACTGTCTTCTTATTCAGAAGATTGTTATTTCCAGCAGTCTCAACATATTTTTCAGCCTCTTGGTGGCAATCAATAGGTTAAATCATATAAAAACAAGAATGCAGTGCAAGGGATGAAACATGGTTGTTGTTTTGTGCATGTTTTAGAGGATCCATTTGCAGTTTTGGTGGAGGAGACAAATAATCCCAATGTTTTTTATTTTTTGAGATTTGAATTTATGGATAAATTTTTGAATGACTTATCAGTAAACAGGCTTTGGAGAAAGCATGTGCAAAGAAACCAAAAAGTGGATAAAGTGCTTTCATGGTTTAATTGGCATTTTGATTTCACTTGATTGACATCTTTTTCATCATTTAGGGTAGGTAGGAGTGCAAATAAGCTCGGTACTACGAGCATTTCTTTTAGCAATCTACAGTTTTCATTTTCATCTTAGTTTCAGATTTCAGTTTAGAGCATATACAGTTTGGGTTTTCAGTGGATACAGGTGACAGGTCAGAGCAGAGTTTTCAATGGTTCGGGAGCATCCTAATGGATAGGAACATGGTCTACTATTCTTTGCTACCTCACAAGCAGGATAGCATCTCCATTGGAGCCAGCTGTTAGCACCATGATTTTCATAGCTAAGGTTAGAGGTTTGTCAAAAATTTGCAAACTCATGTCTGTTAGCACCCATATTGTTTTTATGTCTGGCATAATCTAACATCTCCAAGGTTCAGTTTCAAAATGAAGATTATCATTTATTATTTCCATTTCCATTTGCAACTGTGCGCTGAAAAATTTGCTAAGTGTTGTGCAGATCACTTCATCGCGCAGTGGATGTTGTCGCGCATAGGATGTTATCATGCAGGGGATTTCATCGTGCAGTGGGATGTCGTCATGCATAGGATGCTTTCGCGTAGTGTCTTTCTTCACACAGTGGGATGCTTTCGCATATAGGATGCTTTTGTGCAGGGGATTTTCTTGCACACAAGCTACAAGTCGTGTTGCGCAAATGATTGGTTTAGTGGTCAAATTCAAGATCACTTTATGACCAACTGGGGAGGAATTATGAAAATCCCCGATAGAATTTTGTTGAGGACAAACCAAATAATAAAAACCTCTCTCATATTTGCAACAGGTGTCATGGATTGGTATATTCGAACGAATCTTTGAGCCGTAGTTTTCAGCTTTCATGATTTCCTATCTGAGACATGTTTTTACGACACGTATTCCGGCCAGCTGGAGATTAATTTCAAGAAACCGAGAGAGGTGTTTATTTATAACAAGATTAAATAAAAAAAACTATATCAGCTTATAAAAATAGGTTTTTATTAGTGAGATATGATTTCATATTTAATGCCTATTTTCCCAGTTTGTTGTGCAATCCGCTGTGTTTTTTGTTGTAGGTTATTATTGCATATCAGACTTGTTGTGCAAGGGTGACAGAGTGTCTAGAAGTGAAAATGATGACTTATCACAAGCATAGGGTTGAATGTTGATCATGATCAATGATTGTAAATAATATCTCGGTTACGATTATGATTTGGAAAAGTAGGGTTTCCTATTTTTAGTAAATTCATTGAAGTTATTGCTCTCTTTCAAAGAAACCGGGTCCATGATTCCAGGAGAGAGTAGCTTGACCCTAACATCCAAGGGTGACATTAGTTTTCTATATATGGGGATCATTTTCATGTAAACAGGGTTGGTTGGCAAATTTGGTAGACGATATCTATTGTATGTAATCTGATGTTTTGACTGGAATTTAATGCAAAGGTCATGTGACTTGATGAAAAGATTTTAGTTGTAACAGTTGGATGTATTGTGCTTCTTTATTTGAATATGTTCTTTCCTGTTATATTTATTTCATATCTCTTTCAGTGTATTTTGGAACGAATTATTGAACCTGTGGATTCATTGTACAACGCCCCTTGTTTGTGCCACTTAGACAAAATGTTTTCCTCTAAAGCTAACTTTGAATTCGTCCACAACGGTGCTCCTGAGTTACTTCTAGTAATTCCTCCCACCACACATTACATTTTTACACTGAAGGTTGTTTCTCACCTAGCCTTATCCTCTCGAGTCCAATCACTGAGTCATTTGTCCCGTCTTTCCCTCATATCGACTCCATAGACCAAGTCTCACTTTCTTGTGCCAATATAACCAGAACCCATCATATTTAAAGGTGTTTAAATCTAGCCATTGTTTCCAAAGTCATATCTTGCACAGATACCATGCCATTTATGAGAGATCCCTCTCCATATTTGAAAGGCTAGTTTCAGGTCTCAAAGTTGGTTTGAAAAAGTTACCTTCGTCGTCTGTTTATCAACCGAACAGATTTACGGAGTGCTAACAGTATCCAAAAGGGAAGGATATATCTCTTACTTCCTACACAGATGCATATTGGGGAGGTTTCATTGATGATACAAGTAAAAGTGGAGTATCTTGTTGGCCCTTGACCAAGTTTTGGGAGATTCTTGGTCATGTTGACCTATTTTGGGACTTTGATAGCCTGTCGAAGGAGGAGCACAAGATGAAACAGAGATCACAGGATCTCATCCCCTTTTTGGGTCCTTTTTGGGATGTGGGAATATGTAACGGGAATGGGACATTGACCCATGTTTAGGCCTATTTTGTATATATAAATAGATGCTTCGGCTAGATAGAAGTAGTGGTGCATCTATGTGATGTGAATGTATGCTAAGTGCAAGTAGAGTCTGTAAGTGCTTAGTGCATGACTGTAAGAGACTTGCAGAGCTAAGTGCAGGTCCTTGTAGAAGATTGTGGAAGGCTTAGTGTTGTAACGCAAGGAACAAGGATCTAGCGAGATGCACAGATCTTTTTTCCTGTGTGGGGTAAGGGTTTTGAGGCTCTGTGCTTGTAATCGATTGACTGAAGACAATAAAGGAGAAGAGTTGGTGGTCGTAGCCCCAGGGTGGGGGTGAACCACGTAAACACTGTGTTATGCTACTTTGTGCTTTGTCTTGATGTGTTCGCATGTTATTTTCTAAGTGCTTTGATGTATTTAGATAGATCTACTTATGATTTGTGGTTATCATATGTGAGAATGTTAGATCTTATCTATATGGATATGCTTAGTGCTTGATATACTCGATCTAAACTATTTACCTATGTTAAGTGCTTAAATACATTAGATTAGTGTGAATGTTGTGAAGCTTTGTTTTATCAGTGAAGTGGATATTGATTGCATATAGAGGAACTGACAGTGCTAAGTGCTTTATTAAGTATTACAATCACAGATCTGTGTCCCAGCTAAGGTTGGAGACACCTGAGTCTTGCAACCACCCCTGCCTCTACCTTGGGTGAGACTTCATCTACTTTGCAGGTGTTGCCGAAAGGGCTAGTAGTTAGGGATTTGTTGGTGTGTTGGTGTAGCATTGAAACTTGGGTCTACCCCTGTGCCAACAAATGTTTCCATTGTCGGGACCCAAAACTGTGATTGTTGGGGACTGAGAAAGAAGAAGCTTTGTGCAAAGATTCGACCTGAGATTGTGAAATCTCGGTGTGTAGATTTGTGCCCAAGTGTGCAGTATCCTACTCGACTTATAAAGATATGTGCTAAAGAAAGAAGCCATATATGAAGAAAAGAGGTCGAATCTGAAGGAAAGAAGAAAGATCTGAAAGATTTACGCTCTAAGAAAGGAAAAAGTGAGAATTTATGACTAAAAGAGGTAAGATTTGCAAGCTTTGTGCTCTGATAAAGGTAAGAATAGTGAAAAATTTTAGATCTGGAAGCTTTGTGCTCTGTAGAAGTAAGATAAGTGGGAACTTTTGTTTCTAGAGTATGGATCTAGGTATGTTTAATAGAGTCTATCCTAGTTTGAAAACTAGGGTATTAATAGATGAAAGAAGGTTTGAAATGATTAGATCTGATAAGAATAGTGAAAGATATGTTATACCTATGCATAGAAAGAATGTCTGGACTAATAAATGGATGTAGGATGCTAGAAATAATTTGTTGTGGGTTAGCTCCTATGATCATAGCGCACAGTGCAGGAGAAGTTGGGGATAATTTAAAAGAAAGAGAGGATTAACCCTCTATTACAGCTGTAGAAGACCAGGGCATCTTGCTAAGGAATGCCCTGGAAGAAGACCTAGTTGTCTTTGTTGTAAAGCTATGGACCATGAAGTGTTGGATTGCCTAGAATGATTGCTAGGCCAGAAGAAATGAATCTGAATAAAGAAAACCCTAAGGCAGATCCAGGAATGGCAGAACCCTAGAAAGAATCAGAGAAAGTATTGCTACAGATGAAAGAAACCATGAATGACCATCGACATGTCATCTTATTAGAGATATTTAAAGAAAAAGAATGCATTGAAGTAAGAATAGGAGACTTCGACATTGACTGTGTTCTAGATGAAGAAACACGGGTGAATATCATGACAGAAAGAACTTGGGAAGCCATAGGGAAGCCTTCTATGATCCCTTCATTAGGAGGAATGGGACTATTCAGAGGAAATCTGATAAACCTATGTGGGAAGCTCGTTCGCATACCTAACACTAATGGAACTTCGACAGAAGAAGATTTTGAGATTATTAAATTTATTGAAGACTACGCCCCATTTACCATGTTACTAGGAAAACCTTGGATTAATAGAGATCAAGCCAGACGAAAAGAAGAAGAAAAAGTTTTGGAGCAGAAGAAACAAGAGTTAAAATATTTCATGACCAGAAGGATCGCACACTTGATTACAGAATAGGAGAACATATCGAAGCTATTTAACACTAGCAACCTAGATGTTGAAGCTGCAATAACATTAGAAGACCCAAAGAAGACCGAAGTACCTACCCCAGACAAAGATGAAGTATTATTCAGGAATCCTGGGGAATAATCTCAACATCGCAAAGTGACTATGACCAAAGAAGATAAGAATCAAAATGGAAAAAGGAATACCAAGATGAAGCTCACTGGAAAAAAGGATAGAAAGTTAAGTAAGAAGAGAGATAATATTGAAATGTTGCAGAAGGTTCCAGAGGGAACTTCGCAAAAGAAAAAATTGGAAAATTGCAGCTTCGCTACGATATCAGAACAATGACACATGGAACTTCACCATGGCAAAGCAATATAGTTGTTGGGGACATTATAATCGTTCGATCGATTCTCTGAAAGGGAAGAAAGGGAATTATGGTTCATCATCAGACTGTTGGACTGTGACATAATGGACCGAACAAGAGTTAATGGAGGCTCATACCCGTTGCAAGTGAACCATTGTCAAGTTCCCTATTTATCCCATCGCGCCACAGTAGGTGGCACAACTTGAAGAATTAATTCAGCAACGCATAGCATATTTGGAGCTACGCACAGTGCCCGAGACCCCACAAGATGTAAGAGACCAAAGGGAAGCAACCACCAGGAGCGCAGTTGAGATACTGAAGGCTCTTTCCGAGGAGTGAAATAAGTTGAGTAACCACAGTGCGCAAACGTATGAGAATCTCGTTGAGAACCCAGAGTTACAGGAACTGGAGTCGCAACTCCAGGAAGCGAAGCAGCACGTAGACACACTACAGGCACAGCTAAAGGCCCTGTCAGCTGTAGACAGAATGAAGAGATATCAAAAGAAACACACTGCCTAGTAGCAGATCCATACGATCCAGATCAAATTTATGGAAGTAACTCAATGGCTCCAACCTGTGCAAGATAAGGCATGCCAATTGTTCACAGAGGTTGAAAGCTGAGGAGCAAAGCTATAACAGGTTGTCACTATAGCAGAACAATGCCTAGAAGGGCCAGTGAATGACACAGTGATCCAGGAGTTCATCAATCAAGAAGTCGTAGCAAAGAAGCTAGTTGAAGCAGCTCGATCCAAACTCGAGGTGTTCGAAGCAAAACTGATCAGACTAGAGTGACTCGGGATGAGTCACAGGTGAGTGTTGGGGGCCTCTTGGCCGTTGACCAATTTTTGGGAGATTCTTGGTCATGTTGACCTATTTTTGGACTTCTACATCCTGTCAAAGGAGGACTGCAAAACGAAGCAAAGATCACGGTATCTCGGCCCCTTTTTGAGATGTGGGAATATGTAATGGGAATGGGACATCGGCCCATGGGTTTACCCATGTTTAGCCTATTTTGTATATATAAATAGATGCTTAGGCTAGATAGAAGTAGTGGTGCATCTATGTGATGTGAATGTATGCTAAGTGAAAGTAGATTATGTAATTTCTTATTGCATGGCTGCAAGAGACTTGCAAAGCTAAGTGCAGGTCCTTGTAGTAGATTGTGGAAGGCTTAGTGTTGTAACGCAAGGAAGAAGGATCTAGCGAGTTGCGTAGATATTTTGTCCTGTGTGGGGTAAGGGTTTTGAGGCTCTGTTCTTGGAACTGATTGACTGAAGATAATAAAGGAGAAGAGTTGGTGGATGTAGCCCTAGGGTGGGGGTGAACCACGTAAACATTGTGTTATGATGCTTTATGCTTTGTCTTGATGTGTTCGCATGTTATTTTCTAAGTGATTTGATGTATTTAGATAGATATACTTATGTTTTGTGCTTATCATATGTGATAATCTTAGATCTGATATATATGTCTATGCTTAGTGCTTGATCTACTCGATCTGATCTATTTACCTATGTTAAGTGCTTAAATACATTAGATTAGTGTGAATGTTGTGAAGCCATGTTTTATCAGCGAAGTGGATATTGATTGCATATAGAGGAACTAGCGGTGCTAAGTGCTTTATTAAGTATTATAATCACATATATGTGTCCCAGCTAAGGTTGCACACACTTGAGTCCTGCAACCACCCCTGCCTCTACCTCGGGTGAGACTTCATCTGCTTCGCAGGTGTTGCCAAAAGGGTCAGTAGTTAGGGATTTGTTGGTGCGTTGATGTAGCGTTGAACCCTGCGTCTGCCCCTATGCCAACACATCTTTATACTTGGGTGAGTGTCTAGTATCATGGTTAAGAAAGAAACAATCATCGGTATCTTTTTCCATAGCAGAGGTGGAATACATTGCAGTAGCATCTTGTTGTACTTAGGTTCTTTCGATGAAGAAGACATTGCAAGATATGCAAGTAAAGTACTATGAGCCTATTTCAATACTTTATGACAACACCAGCACCATCAATATTTCAAAGAATCTAGTAATGTACTCCAACACGAAGCACATTCTGATCAAGTATCACTTCTTATGGGAATAGGCTACAGAAAAGAACATAAAGCTAGAGTATGTCAGGACAAAGGAGAAGATTGTAGATATCTTCACCAAACTTCTTGTAAGGGAACCTTTCGAGTATCTGTGACAGAAACTTGGAGTAGATTTTTCACCACACTGATCCACTCAGCATCAATCTTAACTGGATAGGGAAAGACAAACAGAAGTCTTGAATATGTTCAAGTAATGAAACTTTTGAATGCTTTTGGTATATATATCAAGAAATTACATGAGGAAGCACCATGAAGAGAAACGTTTGTAGAATTAGTAGAGGCTTGTATATAGGGAGAGCAGCCGTGGATGAGGATTACCCATTTCCATTAATATCAAAGGGGGAGATATAAAGAGTAAGGAATGGAGAGATTGAGGCCTGCAGTCAGGGGGAGCATTGTTACGAAGAAAATCTCTCTATGGCTACAAGTGAACCACAATAGACAGGAGTGACTATAGAAATCGAATCAATTCCAACATATGCTATGTAAATTAATGTGCAAAGGAGGTAAGAAAGAGGCCTACCTTGTCCAAATGTTTGATTATGTCCACCGTTGAGCACTTTGACCCAAAACTTTATACCTACAAACAAGTTCTCAACAAACAAGAAAAGCAAGCATATAATGATAATATAACAGGTTAGCACATTAGATAGCATAATCCATTAATATTCAAAACAAACATGCCGATGGATCATAATAAATATATTTGCAAGATATCAATTGGATGGGAAAGGAGTATTTCTATTAATAAATGATCAGCAGAAGTGAAAACATTACAGACTTTTGTATCGGCACGGTTTGGAACTGAGAAACCAAGTTTCTTCCAACTGGGCCTCCACCACTTCAATCCTCCACAAAAGGAAAGCTCATATAAGGGAGACAAAGAGGTTATCCATCAATAAGGGAAGATCTTGGGAGCTAAACATTGTGTTCGGACTTAAAGGAAAAAGGGATGCAGACTCAATAATGAAGTAATAATTTCTCCAGAGTAACTTTTCTCTCAAAGTTGAATTCTCTCTTCTTTTCCAAAGCTCGGAATTGGCTTCTTTATAGCCTTCAAAATTCAACTGAAGAGTCGATTCGGAATGTTTCCAGTAAATGGAAGGCCAAGAATAAGAGATATTCTGTTGTGACATGGAAACCCAACATTTATTTTTTATTTTCTGGTACAAATCCCAAAGTACGCGGGATGTAGTGGAGAATCCAGCATATACACATGATGTATAACTTGTCAGGTGCATACAAGTGGAAAAATATTTATTTTTATCTCTGGATTCATTAATCAGGGAAAGTAAGTCTACATAGGGAAATGGAATAAGGCCCTCTCTTCAATATTACATAGGGTGAGGAAAATCTTGTTCTAACATCAAGATAGCACAGGAAGACAGATACAAGACCACATTTGCGATAGACTGGGGATCCTACCAATACACAATCATGTCGTTTGGACTGAATAATGCACCAGCAATTGTTTCCAGAGTAGTCATTGTTGTGTTTAAGGAATTCATCCATCAGTTCCTAGAAGTATACATGGATGATTGGGCAGTCTATAGTTTGTTTAAAGACCATGTAGAAGTCTTATGCCTGATGCTAGAAATATGTAGGCAATACCAGATATCACTGAACATAAAGAAATGCATATTCGGAACATTGTTTGGGATATTATTGGGCCATATAGTATTCAAACAAGGTTTATTAGTAGATCCTGAAAATATTGAAGTAATTGTTAACTTACCACCACCAAAAACAGTCTATCAGCTAAGAGAAACATTGGGACACATAGGATACTATAGGAAATCTATCAAAGGATATGCACAGATTACTACACCAATGGAAAAGTTGCTAAGAAAGGATACAAATTTTCAGTGGAACGATGAGTGCCAACACGGTCTGGATACCCTGAAGGAAAAGATGGTCACCGCATCGATATTAGTATTTCCATACTAGGTGAAGACATTCCATGTGTATGTAGATGCATCAGCCATGGAACTTAGAGCTATCTTGGCGTAGCCAGGAGCGGGAGACTTGGATCACCCGATAACATTTGCAAGCAGAAAGTTATCTGACTCAGAGCAGAACTATAACACTACGGAAAAGGAAGGCCTAGCTATGGTCTACGCACTGCAAAATTTCAGACATTACTTATTGGGAAAACACTTTAAGATGTTCACAGATCACTCAGCCCTAAAATATCTAGTCAACAAGCCAATGTTGAGGGGAGAATATGTCGTTGGTTACTACTATTTCAAGAATTTGACTTTGAAGTAATAGTCAAGCCAAGAAAATTAAATGCAGGCCCTAACCACCTATCAAGAATCACAAATGGAGAAGAACCTATGAATTTAGAGGAAAACTTTCCAGATGTATAGCTATTTTCAGTACAGATCGTTGATGAACACTTCACAGATATCATTCAGTACTTGAGCATAAGTACTACTCCGCAAGATTATAGCACCATGCAGAAGAAAAACCTGGTAGTTTGCGTTGCCGACTATCAACTGATTGCAGGACACTTATACAAAATGGGTGCAGATAGCATCTTGCGAAGATATGTGTTAGAACATGAAAGACCATGAGTTTTAGCATAATCCCATGAAGGAATAACAAGAGGGAATTATGCAGGAAAAGCTACCGCACAGAAGGCATTACGTGCAAGACTATGCTGGCCAAATATTCACAGAGACTCGAAAGATTATTGTCAAATATGCGATGTATGTCAAAGAGTAGGCAAACCCAACAGAAGGGGCAAGATGTCATTATGACCACAAGTAACATTAAAGGCATTTGATAAGTGGGCAATATAATTTGTAGGACCAATTAACCCACCAGCAAAAAGAACAGGATCAAGGTACATTATCACCACGATGGAATACCTAACAAGATGGGTGGAAGCCACACCAGTGAAGGATTGCAGCATAGAAACAACAATGCATTTTTTATTCGAGAAAGTAAACACTCGATTTGGATGTCCAAGATTTTTTATGAGCGACCAAGGCATGCACTTCATAAATAGCATCATCAGCGCTATGACTAAAGAGTTTGAAGTCCAACATCAGAAGAGAACCCCATATCATCCACGGGCAAATGGCATAGTGGAAGCATTTAACAAAATCATGGAGAACATGCTGACAAAGATCTGTAGCGTCAACAGGAACGAATGGGACCTCAAAGTACTAGCATTATTATGGGCCTACAGGACTACGTGTAAAAAGTTTACAGGGCACACTCCATTCAAACTGGTCTATGGCCAAGAAGCAGTGGTGCCATTAGAATTTTTAGTACCAAGCTTGTGCGTAGAAGAAATTACACAAATGATAGAACGAGGCATAGTATAGGAGTGACTAAATCAGTTAATGACCATGGAGGAAGACCGGATCTTAGCAGGATTCCACCAACAAGTTTAGAAAGCAAGGGATGAAGCTTGGAATGATAGACACATAAAGAATAAAACTTTCAAGGAAGGAGATCTAGTACTGATGTATGATAGCAAATCGTTTCAGCACCCAGGAAATCTAAGAATGCATTGTCTAGGACTGTATGAAGTAAAATATGTCACATATGGATTTGTATAGTTGAAATACTTATCAGGCACATAACTCAAAGGGATGATTAATGGGAGTCCACTGAAGTTGTACAAGGACAGTCACCCACCCACCGCGCAGTAAAAAAAAAAAAAATTGCAAACAGAACCAGAAAAGGAACAGTACATCGAAGAAGGAAAGAGCACACACACTTAGGAACATAAACCCAGTGAGGATAAGGACAACGGTCACATACAAAGGGAAACAAGTGGGAAAAGAAAAGTCGGCAAAAGAAGTACGACATGACAACACTAGGAAAAATTAAAGGAAGGCAAGGACCAATGGGACGCCACATTAATCATGCCAACTGGAGACGGAAAGGTAGAGTAATGGAAAGTATGAAACCACTGGAGGTGCATTGAACCTGTAATTAAGGTGCATTAAACACATAATGAATGAAGCATCATCGACAAGCTTCAAGGAAAACCCATACAACACACAGACGTGGGAGAAAATAGTCTATTCATGAAAAGAAAGAAGATAAAGAGCGATAGGGGATAAAGAGAACAGAGTGAGTCCACAGAGATCACATAGACCATTTGAGTTCAGCAAACATTTTAAATTCACCACCATGACACCTCCCAAGCAAACAAAATCAATCTAGAGTGCCAGACCAACCAGAGTCAAAACTAGGTCATGTGTACATGTGGATTAAGGTGAACAACAACAGTCGGAGATCGTTAATGTCGATGAAATCCCATCTCCAGACACAGAACCAGTGAACCCAACACCTATACTGGAAGAAATCCCACAGCCATCACCCAAGGGTACAAATATAGATGGACCAGCAGAAGTACAGGAGCCATAGACCCAGGATGCAGAAACCCTGAAGAAGGTGCAACCAGAGAATGTCGAAGAAAATCTAAGATTTAATGGAACGGCGTCGATTCAAGAATCAGCAATTGAGCCAGACGAGTCTCAAACGACCATATCATACCACCCACAAGAAGGAATGGTCGACGATGTCATGGGTTGGCCAAAATAGTATACTGAGGAACAACCGAAAACCGCTAGAACTTCGAGCCAGCCACCACCGCTGCAGAAAGACAAGATACAGATACCCAAGACACCTCACAAGAAACCTGCAGTAGAAATCATTCTACTGCGGATACCATATGGGGTACAGGTAGGACCAGACCTATTGGGTTATACAGGAAAGCTCAAATACTCATATCATGATGTAGCAGACGAAGACAAGTTTCTGGAAATTGCAAAGAGGGTATACATGGAGATGGTAGGAAATAATCCATTTGGGGAACCAATTAGTCAGCCACTCCAATGGGAAACAAGGTTGGAGAAGATAGGAATTTTAGGTATGTTGGACCTACCACATTTTGGCAGAGTTCATCACGCGACCACATGCTTCAAAAAAAAATTAGCAGTCACGCATGGAGGGGATATCTGGTTGGACAAGCTAGTCTCCATAGACATAGAGATTATGGCCAACATAACAGGATTTCCATCTCGAGGCATGGATCCCACGCATTTTTTGGATGAAAAAGCCAGGGAGAAAGCGCTAGTAGAAGAGATGAAGAAGAAGTATGGCACCGACAGGGGCACAAGAGGGATCGTCATCAAGAGGATCAATGATTCCGTGACACAATTGGGCACAAAAATATTAGCCTGCACGCTGCTAAGAAAATTCCATAGGGAGGAAGTTCTAGCTGGATTTGTCATAGTTGCAGCGTAGTACGCAGAAGGAACCACAATGAGTTGGGCACCACACCTCTTGAACTTGTTCCTGGATGACTACAAGGATGTGTAGGATCTAGGAACAGAGTTTCACTACTCATGGTTGATCACATTAATAGCCTTCATGGGATGGAAAGAGCCAAGGTATGTAGTTTTTTGTACCAAACCCAAACCAAACTAGGGAGTGAGATATTTATTTCTCAGAGCTATGCCAGATGCTAGGATAAAAAGAGAGAACAGGTCCATATTTGAAGGATACCTACGCGACCTACAAGAATTCATCTTCAAGATGTGGAAAATCACACCAGAGGTTGTCACGGGATATGGGGACATCGCCAAATTTAGGGCTAAACTATATACAATGTGGATATAGGCATGAAGGATCATGATAAGAAGTGTTTGCAGATGTGCTATTGTATCACAGAGGGTGACATCGACATGGTCATCAATGAATGGGATGAAAAATGGAGGATTCTAGTCCTCACCCAAGAATTGCCAGAAAGAACAGCAGAAGAAGAGGCGGGGCAAGGAGAAACACAGCCTCAAGAAATCCAAGTGCCCAAGAGATGGAGGATAGGCCAGGGAAAAACAACACAGAAAAATGAAGGGCCAACGAAGATAGGGACCCAAAATGGGAAGAAGGATAAGATGCAGCTGGCCAAGGAGTAGTAGCAACAGGCCGAGCCCGCACGAGAGACCGTAGCAAGTCCCAACCCACAGGAACTAGGGGAAAGCAAAAGGCTATCCATCTATATAGGAGGTGCATGCAAGAAAACAAAGGCACAAAGAACACCGCCAGAGTATATGATCACGGATGATGATGGGGAAATGATAGCCCAATGGTCCAGGATTGCCTATCCGAGGATTTTGACCATGCTGCACACCATAGGGATAGGATTCAGGAGGAGTTGGAAAGCAAGTGGCAACTCCTCAAGAAAATTGGAGAAGGGAAGACAGCAAGCAGTAGGGGAATAGAACCATCATCACCACAGATGGAGGAAAGAGTGGAAGTAGAAGAACGAGATCGAGTCCATCCACTACCGCACCCGAACGCAACATTCAACATCACACCCAGTATTCTACGAATGGATGATATTGTGGGGCATACACCCCTGAAGGACTTAAGACAAATCCAATTGGTGTTGATGCGGATTCCAACTAGGGCACTCCACAAGTTGCAGGTTAGCATAAACCACGAGTTATAATCATGTGCACACAAATACTTATTCTAATTGTAGAAGGCAACAGAGAAATGGGACGCGCTGGAAATACTCTATGAGCAGGATAAATCTGAGACCCAGGAGGAAATGGAGCACATAAAAGGATTGGAGCAAAAAGTGGCAGGAACTTACGAATAGATTCCATAGGCTGCGTAGAGAGATGAAATCATAGCAGCAGAAAATATTGATCGGATTGCAGAGGCAATCCATCAATATCATAAGGAGATGGAGAATATTCGAGAACAACTCACACCAACCACTCCACCAGCAATGAAGAAGCAAAGGAAGCAGGAAGCAACAGCGTAGCTACAGGAGATAGAGTAGCAGGTCAGCACAACAGCTGACTTGTTCGATAAAGAAATGCAGCTTTGGACTAGATTAGAGGAGGATCAACAAGTCCAAAAGTGGGACAAGTAAGAAGAAAGGATCAACGCAGCGATCCAATAACTCAAGTAGAGGCAAAATATAATTCCAATTACAGAACGCGTCAAAGGGGCACAGGACATGAAGAGATTGCAGGCAGAGCTAACTACTACAAAAACCCAGAAACAGGAGCGGCAGGCTCAAATGGAACCATTGCAAGAATGGGTAGCAGAATTCTTGGCACAAGTAGAGGAAGCCAAGTCACATATAGCACAGACCCAGGCAAAGTGCGTGGAATTGATTAGTGATGAAATTGTAGTCTAGATAGTGGACACACTCAAGGAGAAGACTATGCAGGCGCAGACATAGGAAGCAGAGCTCAAGGAAAAGTTCCAAGTGATCACCAAGGAGATTGAGGGAGCACACAAAGGTTAGGTGGCTTGGGACGAGCCACATTTCAGTGTTGGGGACCTGTTGGAGGCAAGCCAAAGGCCGAGGCAGAAAAGCAAGGCGATTTTGGGAAAGAAAGCATGCTCGAGGAAAGAGACAGTTGGAAGGAGGAACGGCATGCGAGCATGCATGGAATACCTAACGACATTAGGGTTAGGGTTTTGGTAATGTATTGTAATGGTTGAAGAGCCGAAAATGTATAAATATCGATACTTAGGTATCATAGTGGTTGGACTATGGGGGTTCGGATTATTGTTGTTGTTGTAGTTATGCATAAGTTGATGCGATATGTAAGGTTTTGTGATATAATCCAATTTTGTATAAGTTGTTGAGCTAGAGAGGATGAGGGAAGGTAAATCTTGAGGGTTAGAACGCAGGTTGGGGATCCTGGTGCGATCTAGTCTACCTCATACATATCTTACCCGACTGTGAAGAGTTGTAAGCACACGGTGTTGTAGATGCGGAAATAATATGATAAAAGAGTTGAGATCCAAATCTTTGTGGGCGTATCCCAGGACGGGGTGAACCACGGTAACATCTGTGTTGTGTGATGAATGCATGCATATATTTATCATCTTTTCAGTAGTTATTTGTTATGATTAATGAATAAGTTGTTATATTTCCTGCGTATTCGTAAATGATAGTATATTGTAGTTACAGTTATAATAATGGTTCAATATTCATTCATCATATCTCACACTCAATCCTAAGCTGTAAACACATGAGTCTTACAGCCACCCATTAAAGCTATCTCGGGTGAGACTGCGTAGCGCATCTTCTGCGTTGTGTTTCCTTCTAGTTTACCAGGAGGTTCGATAGTTTTAGAGGCTTGGTTGGAAACCCGAATAGACTTGAACCCTGGGTCAACAAAATTAGATAGTATAGGAGAATAGTAGCCAACAGTTGTCTACATATGCCCCAGTTTTTTCTCCTCCGCGAGTAATGATGTTTATTTTAGGCAGTTGTCCTTCAATTCCCTTTTTCAGTTCTGAGCCTATGAACTTAGCTCCTTGTTGACAAACCCGAACTTCCCATTTCATAGTCAGTTATGGGCACTCTTCAGTTGCATTCCCATTAGTTCTGCAGTGAAAGAACCATGGTCATCTTGGGTGAGGGAAATCTCTAGACAAGTGACATTTTTCATTGTAGTTTTAACATCTTCCCGACCCTCTTACCCCATTTTTTCCTCCTCCAAATACACCTCCACCCCCACCTCCTTGGCCTCTTCCAGGTCCTTGGGGAGTTTCGTTGATTCTGAATGTTGTCCGATATAATCTGTCAATAAGCACATCCAATGCTCTACATTGATTTGTATCATGTGTTGTAGATGCACAGAATTCACAATGTATTGTATTGGGCACAATTTTATACTTCTTCATGATAGGACATTGCCTCGGCACATGCCCATGTGTCCGACAAATCTCACAATACTCAGTTGGATGAGTTGTTTGATTTCCTGGAAAGGAATGGTATAGCCCTGGTGCATGGAATGATGGAGTCATAGATACTTGTGCAACTCCTCTTGTTGATCCTGGAGAGGGTCCCATCATATTGTGAGGAGGTCTTGTTATCACATATTATTGTATGGGGTGTTTTCCCCACTGGATTTGGCCCTTGGGTGGAAAATGTGAAGAATGGGGTTAAAAACCCATTAAATAGCACTTATCCTAAGTCCGTCGGAGTTGATGTGACCGTTTGGCGCATTGTGCTAGGACACATGCAAATATGGGCTGCTAGGATCAGCGTGCCTCAAATCGACGGTTGATGGACATGTCGGGGCCTCAACATGCGCACAACATAAAAAAGGTAGGGTGGGCCAGGGAAAACAGTCGTGGTTTGTGAAGGTGCTACATGTCGTCCAAAGACACACATTGGGCCCAAAAGCAGGGAGCTTCCAAACCACTTTTCGCAGCCTCGATATGCGCATGTGCACATAGTGTCCTATCCCAGGTCGACAAGTGGCCACCCCTCATCACTTTCGCTCCCTCCATCTGTCTTCCACTCATTGTCTCGTCGGTACCTGTCCCTTTCTCATCTCCCGCCACCTGTTCCACCTCGCTCCACATCACCTCCATTCCATTACACCTCAGCTCCCACCTGTGTCGCCCCCACAGCTTCTTCCCAGCCTCCGTGTCTCCTCCACCTGGCCATTGCACACCAAGCAGCCTATCGTTGCGCCAATCATCCCTCCAGACCCTCGTCCACGTCTGCTGCCTATCCATCCTTATAGGAATCCAACTCAGCTCTAGGTAGCAGAATGCAGAGTCCACCGTGTCTCACAGGTGCAGTGTTGACTCAGGCCTTTTCGATCCCGATGAAGTTGTTATTAAGGTTGGTTGGTGGTGCTTGAACATCTTTTCCACCATAAATGGAAAGCCCAAGAAAGGACTGTGAGAAATTCAGCTCAGCTGCAGTTAGCTCATCTAAAACACGATTGCGTCTGACAAAGATCACTTCCGATAGGAGACTGCATGCACAGTTTGTCAGGAAGCATGCAGACACAAAGCCTTTAATGTGAAGATCAGAGCATGCCTTTGCTGTAAGAATGAAATTTTTTAGTATAAGTATGGAGTTCTGTCATTTTTGTAAAGTTCTTTGGTTGAGCAGAGCTCCCATTTTGTAATATGTTTTAACACCAGAGCTGTGTCTAGTTATGTAATTGATTTGAGATTTTTAGTTAATAGAAGTCAGTTTCTTTCGACCTCTCTGTAAGCACTGTGTTAAGACACTCAGAATTGGAGGATCCAGTCGAGGGTTATTATGTTGTTGTAATGTAGGTTTGATTACAATAGCATCGTGACCATTTTTAATCAGCTCTCCTTGTTATTGTTTCCCTCTCGCACTAAATTTTTCGGAATTGGAGGATCCAGTCAAGTTGTTGTGGCCACATAGTGATGTAGGTTTTCTCATTGTGTAGTTGTGACAGTGTCATCTAGACACATTTCAATGTCTGAAATTTGAGCTTCAAAAGATCATTGAGCCTGAGTTTTTCCTCTCAAAGTTGCTGGAAAGCTGAATGCCCGTAGCAGTTTTTTTTGTTCTCTCACCAAGTCTTCCCTTTGCTCGCCTTTAAACTCAATCCACTGAAGTTAATGTGGCCCTCACTTCCATGTGCATTCCTTGTCTAGTTATGTGTTGTAACATCATTCTAGTGCTGAGTTTTGTCCATTGACCACCACCCATTTAAACCAACATCCACCTAAACACTGATGGGTATTGGGCTTACCTCCCCTACAATCAGGAGGTGACTTCTAGTGCTAACATTTATGGCATCGTTGCCAGGGATGAGATTGAATATTTTCGCTGGGTAGAATGACAACGAACTTTTGATTCTGAAGGTGCATCAGACATTAGAATCTTTGAAGATTGCAACTGTGCACCTGGTGACTCCATTGTGGCAACTCCACTAAGGTGATTCCACTATCTCGATTTTGTTGTTTCATATTTACTTCTTCTGGCTACACCTGCTATCCCTCGGGAGAACACAATGATCAGATCTGGATTTTGATGGTGAACGAAGGCCAGACACACTCATTATGCATATCATTCACCTGGAAACTCCATGGTTAAGGGATCATTTGACAATTCCACTGGTTCGAAATGGACAAAATCCTGACTTGGAGATTTTCTCCTTTTAATTTTTCTGTTGTTCCTAGGTTTCCTAATGTTGTCCCTATTGTGGATGAATGGAGTGATTATTTTCCCATATTTAGAGGGCATGTAGAGGACAACCCTTCTCAACATCTCCATGAGTTTCATGAACTCATGCATCAATGGGAGATACACCATGAGGATGTATTATTAAATATTTTCATGTTCTCATTAGCAGGGGAAGCTCGTGAATGGTATCATTCTTTACCCCCCGGTAGCATCTCCTCCCTGAGAGAGTTTCATGCAGTTTTCAATAAGCATTGTCAAAGGTATTATTCCTCTGAATTAAGCTATCATAATTGTTGTGAGGAATATGAAGACAGTGATCAAAATATGGTTGTGCCTAATGAGGACCATAAAGAGGAAGGAGATGCTTTGGGTGATCTAATGGAGCTGGTAAAATCCCTTTCTACAGAGATAGAGGAATTAAAGGCAGATCGTGACTGTTGCCTTTTTTAGGAAAGCATGGAGGATTTTCTAGTCCCTGAAGTGGATATTCTTGACAGCCCTATTGATGATGATAGCATTGAATATGTCATGACTGTATAGGACTTGCATTCTACTCCTGATGAGCCTGGTGTTTCAACCTTTGATGATTATTCGGATGAGGAGCAGCAGAGCCCTGCATTACAATTTGCTAGCCTAGGGAGAAGCCAGCCTGTGTATGATAGCTATGAATCAGATTCCGAGTTGGATATGCAGTATTTCCAAGAACAAATTGTAGAGCCTTATCCTCTATTCATTAAATAAAAATATTATGAGGAAATCAGCCATCCAAAGCATCATGATGAAGAGTAGAGCTTTCCCATGGGTCGTGTTTATGATGATTATGAATCTGACCCTTGGGAGAGCCAAGAAGAGGAACAAGAGAAGCAGCAGAAGGAGCATTTTATCTCATGTTCAGAGCCTGTTAGCGAGCAGCCATTTCCTAAGATCAGTCAGCCTGCATCAACCTCTCACCCGCTTCTTCTTACCAGAGACATTCAAGGATGTGTGAGCCACTGTGCAGCGGAGAAGGTTGCATGTTAAAAATTTTATGGAGTTTTTCGTTGGTCCTATGAGCCTGTGAAGGAATACATGGAGTCGTATTTCCTTCATGTCTTGAAGCCACCCAGATTCATCCTAACCTCAGCCTTAGGATGAAAGTTGAAGAGTGTAATTGTTTTGTTATCACGGTTGCAATACATGTTATCAATCATCGACAAAGTGAAGGAGCTTCCAGTTAGGAAGTTACTTGAATGGATATGGTGGAAGTTTGCGTTCACCTAGCATTGTGTAAACATTTATTTTTTTAGGACTATACATAAATAAGCTCCTTGGAGCATAGGTTTTTATTTTATTTTTTTTCGGCATATATTCCTCAGCAGGGTGTTTTGAGCTTGACTCCATATCCCAAAACAATGCAACTGAAACTACAAAAGGAGATATTAGAGCCTCGTAGGGAGGACTATATCCCCCATGGAGCCTAATGTTATCACATATTATTGTATGGGGTGTTTTCCCCACTGGATTTGGCCCTTGGGTGGAAAATGCGAAGAATGGGGTTAAAAACCCACTAAATATCACTTATTCTAAGTCTGTCGGAGTTAATGTGAATGTTTGGTGTGTTGTGCTAGGACGCGCACAGATCTGGGTGGCTAATATCAACGCACCTCAGATTGATGGTCGATGGCCATATCGGGGCCTCAACATGCGCACAGGATAAAAAAGGTAGGGAAGACCAGGGAAAACAGTCATGGTTTGTGAAGGTGTTACATGTCGGCCAAAGACACACATCGGGCCCAAAAGCAGGGAGGTTCCAAACCACTTTTCACAGCCCTGATATGCGCATGTGCACATAGTTTCCTATCCCAAGCCGACGAGTGGTCACCCCTCATCACTTCCACTCCCTCCATCTGTCTTCCACTCACTGTCCCATCGGTACCTGTCCCTTTCTCATCTCTTGCCACCTGTGCCACCTCGCTCCACATCACCTCCATTCCATTACACCTCAGCTCCCATCTATGTCGCCCCGAAAGCTTCTTCCCAACCTCTGTGTCTCCTCTACCTGGCCATCACACATCGATCAGCCTATCATTGCACAAATCATCCTGCCATACCCTCATCCACGTCCCTTGCCTAGCCATCCCTACAGGCATCCAACTTAGCTCCAGGTGGCAGAATGCAGAGGTCACCATGTCTCATAGGTGCGGTGTTGTATCTCAGGCCTTTTAGATCCCAATGAAGTAGTTATTAAGGTTGTTTGGTGGTGGTTGAACATATTTTCCACCATAAATGGAAAGGCCGAGAAAGGACTATGAGCAAGTCGGCTCAGTTGCATTCAGCTCATCTGAAACACGATTGCATCTAACATGGATCTATTTTGACAGGAGACTGCATGCACAGTCTGTCAGGAAGAATGCATATGCAAATCCTTTAATGCGAAGATCTGAGCACGCCTTTGCTACAGGAACAAAATTTTTTAGTATAAGTATGGAGTTCTGTCATTTTTGTAAAGGTATTTGGTTGAGCAGAGATCCCATTCTGTAATGTGTTTTAACACCAGAGTTGTTTTTGGTTATGTAAGTGATTTGAGACTTTTAGTTAATAGAAGTCAGTTTCTTTCCACCTCTCTGTAAACATTGTGTTAATACACTCTAAATTGGAGGATCTAGTCGAGGTTTGTTATGTTGTTGTAATGTATGTTTGATTAAAATAGCATCGTGACCAATTTTAATCATCTCTCCTTGTTATGTTTTCTGTCTCACACTGAATGGCTCAAAATTGTAGGATCCAGTCGAGTTGTTGCGACCACATAGTGATGTAGGTTTGATCATTGTGTAGTTGTGAATGTGTCATCTGGACACATTTTAGTCTTTGTAATTTGGGCTCGAGAACATCATCAAGCTTGATTTTTTCCTCTCGAAGCTGCTAGAAAGCCGAATGCCCATAGCATTTTTGTTTGTTCTCTCACCAAGTCTTCCCTATGCTCGCCTTTAAAATCAATCCATTGACTAAAGTTAATGTGGCCCTCACTTCCTTGTGCATTCCTTGTCTGGTTCTGTGTTGTAACATCATTCTAGTGCTGAGTTTTTTCCATTGACCACCACCCATTTAAACCAACTTCCACCTAAAAATTGATGAGTATTGGGATTACCTCCCCTGCAATCAGGAGGTGGATTCTAGTGCTAATAGGTCCCATTCCCCTCATGCGTGGAAATTCATTTTCCAGATTCCCCTATGTGTAGCATCATATGAACCAAACTTGAGGTCATCATGTTCTTGGTATAGTTAATTCTTGAATCGTATCCGTCAGCGTTGATACTTTTCCATGGAGTTGCACAAATTTGCGTCCACTAGAGGTTTGGTTACCCTCAGACTCCCTGGATAACCTGCCATGGATTCGATTTTCATTGATTGTTCCAAGGTGTCTATTAAGGTGGATATTCATTGTTGTGTTAGAGGAATACTCGTCAGAGGTAGTAGTGCTTGGATGTACCATTCCCTTTGGTGATCTTCATGAATTGGATTCGCTAACCTCCCAATAGCGGCTTTAAATTTTATACTATACTCCCAGGAAGATTCTCCTTCCCTTTGTTAAATCTCCCACAACTCATAAAGAGCTTGTTGCTCTGATTGCGGTAGTTTGAATTCAGTGATGAACTTCAAACGAACCTGGGCAAGGATGAACGCTTGTCCTTGCACCCCTAGTTCAATAGCCTTCATGTACCATTTGAGGGCACGGCACCTCAAGGTAGTCTGAAATTCTACTAACTTGTTTTCATTGAGATTCCCTCTTGATATCCAGATGGATTCACATAGGAACCAATGTTTCTCTATATCCTCATCCCCTTTGCCCCAGAATTCTGGGTATCAGGCAATCAAGCCTCCCATATTTCCAGCCATTCTAGGTCTTACTGTTCCTATTAAAATGAAACCTAAAAGCCTTGGTTTTGATATGCCAAGGAATCCCAATATCCTCCCAGTGTTTACACTTACAGACTCTGATTGACCGACTGAATGCGATGGAATAGAACTAGCATAAATATGTAGTATAAGGCTTACCATGGGTATAGAGGGCACCTAGGGAATGAGTGATTCAGGGATGGGTCCACTGACTTCTGGGAGGGTTTCTTTGATTTGGGAGGTCTGATTTTCTTCCTGTGGAGCATCCTTCTCGGCCTAATTCCTGATTTTTCCTGATATCAGGGTTGAATCTTCTTGTTCTTCTGCAAGATCCAGACCTGCTTCATCTTCTCTTGCTTCTACACACTCCTCTTCTTGTCCACCCACCTGGGGATTCCTTTTTCTTTGTGCTTCCCTCTACTGTAATCTTAAATTGGCTAGTATTTATTTTATTCTTACATTCCTCAAACCTTCCTTCTTTTTTTCATTTGTTCCTCTTGATCCAATTTATTTCTACAACACCTCGGACTACTTTGCTTCTTTCTTTACCTTTCCATGCCACCACTTCTCAATTATGGCGGCTCTCTTCAAGGCTCACTCATTTCTTGTGTTCTTTTCTTGATCTTCCCTCATCTGTCAAAGAAACCTTTCCCCTTCTTAGTCCATGATCCTAACCCAAAATCACCCTACCCCAAGCATAGGTGTTTAGGCTGCCATCTCAGTCAAGGGAATAGTTAACATCCCCTCCTCCATCAAGAATGCTTTGATCCATAGGGGAATTTCCCTCAATAGTCTCCCGCGTGCACCTTTCTTGAAAATGTCTTCTGCCTGTGAAAAATATTGGTGATTCTTAGTTGTGAATCCAACGATATACCCTTCCAGAGTTGTCTTAACCCAAAAATCAACTTCTCGCGTAATCTGGTGATCCAACCGATGAAGTCTTGTGATCTTCTTTGTGTCCCAAGTACAGGTCTTCTTTATGCGTTCCTTTAATTCAGGATCTTCTTGTAGCCAATATATCTAATGGAATAGCTCTTCCAATAATTTATCCAGAATATCTCATATTGGTCACTCGATATTTCTGAATAAAATACAAAATCTCTTGTATCGCTCATGCTTTTACCTCGCAACTTCGCTTCCTTCCATATAAAGGCATCCCAATTTTTTTCCCACCATTGTTAAATGTAAAATCTATAGATATACAGAAGCATTCTCCTTATAGGTTCCCTTTTAAATCATAGGTCCCGGCAATGGAACCATTTTGTTGCCGCAAAAGTAATTAGACCAGGGTCGTCTTCAAGTTACCAACAAAAGGTACCGATGTAGTCTAGTGTGTTGGCATTTACATCTTCCCCGGAGGGAATAAATATCACTAGAAGAACAATTGAGATGAATAGGAGAGGGGAGGGTAAGGGGTATACTCATACAAATATCCAAAGTATCAATATTCATATTATTCCTGCGCAATATAGTTTAAATCAGTTGTAGTTCTGAACATTTCCTAGATGAGAATGGAAAAACAGAGTTGCGCAACATTCACATGAAAGTTATAATCCTTTAACCATACCCAATATAAAAGATAAAATAGCATACATTCAATATAATAAGAAGGATAAATACACAAGATATTTTCAAAATAATTGGTTCTCCCACTACATTATCATATAACAGGTTTCTTCTCAAAATACAAGATCAGCTTGAGTCACATATACAATTGGTCATGCCAAAGATAATCAGCAAGTGTTTATGCACTACTATGAGACAAGGTTATCTCAATCCTTTGTTCTTTCCAACACTACAGTACTACATGACTCTATTACATTATCAATTTGGTACCTAACCCAGATCTCTGGACTTAGCTAAGATAACAACAATAGAAAGTCGAACTAGACTCAAACTTGGATTGACCTTTCCCAAGTTGTCTAAGATTAACCAAACTCAGAAACAACAACAACAATCATAATAATAATGATAATCCCTTTTTATAATAATATTGATCCCATATCTATAATCTGATCAAATCTTGTTGGTTGAGAACCCAAGAGTTCTCTCCTCTTCTTGATTCAGTTGCAACCTCTTTCTCCAAAACTAATGTTGTGTTGTCCTTCCAATTGTTTTATGTTCTAATTGTTTCTTGTTGCGCATTCCCTCTTCTCTGCTTTCTGTTCCTTCCTTTGGTTATTTTTTTGGTTCCAAAATATCTTTTTCAACTTATATTCATCAAAATGAAGAGCCCAACAGGATTTTTATAGGCCCAAACACATCACTATGAATCAATTCTCGAATCCCCTTTTCCCTTGTCACTCCAGATAGGAACCTAACCCAATTTTGTTTTCGATATATGAAATGTTGAAAAAAATAGACTTCCATATTACAACCAGGAAAACCTTCGACCATAACTTTGTTGTGCATAGATTTAAGTCTTTTTTCTCCAATGTGTACCATCCTTGTTTCTGGATTAATCCATAAGTGCGGACACAAACCGATCTCCCTAGATCCACATGGATCTAGAACAAAACAAGACAGAATATACCACTTTCCCTAGATCTAACTATTGAATTAAATTGGAAGTGAGAATAAGAGACATACCTTGTAATCGCTTCCTTAATCTTTGTTGCTCCAGCTTCGCTCCAGCGCTCTCGTGCAGTCAAGATCAAAACAACACAAGTCAACTAAAGTGAAAGCAAATAATATATTCAATAGATAATCTATACATATGATCAAGGAGTTATGTAATAAAGTAAATCTAATATTTATGGGAAAGAAACATATTACTGTATCATATTAAATGTGAAAGAGAGATTACAACCATTGCCTTGATGTCATAAGGTCCCTTCCAACTGTCCTTCGTTCCCCACACACTTCTTGCTCCAAGGATTCTGAAACCATAGATCT
>ML782398.1:799730-823421 GCA_009831015.1 Picea engelmannii
GTGTGTGTGTGTGTGTGTGTGTGTGTGTGTGTGTGTGTCATTGTATCTTTTCTGTTTTTATTAAGAATCCATTTGTAGTAATTTATTGTACAAGGTTAAAATCTACATTTGGTATCAGAGGAATTATTGGCTTCGGGGAGATGCCTTTATGGCTAGAGGGTTGGCTCAAGTCTATGATAAACCTTGTTATAGTGGGAGATCTGCAGTATTAATTCTTCAGGTGAAAAGAACTGGCAAGTTGTTCAAAAACAGAGATCAAGAAATTTAATGGGAAAAGTTTTGAGTTGTGGAAGCTTAAGATGAAGATCTATTATAACCCTAAATGTTACTATCTCTTTTGTCCTATAAAAGGAGGGGTTGGGGTCCCATTTCAAAAAAAAGCACGAGAGCATAGAAACTTTGCCCATTTCCGTATTCCCCCTTTGCCCCAATGTTCGGCAAACACATTGTGAGTTTGAACTAGAATTCCCTTTTTCTCCATTGCAAGCCCTTACCATTCCCCTAGAGAGAACTAAAGAGGAGAAGGAGATGTGGAAGTAGTTGGTGCATTGTGAAGAGGAGCCCAGGACCGAGTTCAAGCAGCAGTGTCAGTCTCATATTGTAAGTGACTTTTGTGAGATTAATATAAAGAAGTACTTTTTCCGTCCCACCAAATGATGTCTTAAATATTTATGATTTGTTTACATTTCTTGTTTATGATGTTTAACCCACTAATCCATATATAGAATGCATGCTTGTAGTTTCTTGTTTTTCATTTGATGAATGCAGGTCAGCGTTGGGAGGAGATTTGCAGTCGGGAAACAACCAAGTGCAAAGGGATCGACAACGGACGCGGAGTTTAAGGTAGGACTACCATATCCCTCTTTCTTGTCTTTTATGTATGATTGTGGGTTAATGTCAGGATAGTGATTAAAAGTAGTGCCGGTCTCATATTGTAAGTGACTTTTGTGAGATTAATATAAAGAAGTACTTTTTCTGTCCCGCCAAATGATGTCTTAAATATTTATGATTTGTTTACATTTCTTGTTTATGATGTTTAACCCACTAATCCATATATATAATGCATGTTTGTAGTTTCTTGTTTGTCTTTTGATGAATGCGGGTTAGCCTTGGGAGGATATTTGCAGTTGGGAAACAACCAAGCGCAAAGGGATCGACACCGGACGCGGAGTTTAAGGTAGGCCTACCGGATCCCTCTTTCTTGTCTTTTATGTATGATTGTGGGGTAATGTCGGGATAGTGATTAAAAGTAGGAGACTTTAGACAGTTAGATCTGCCTACACTTTATAACCCTGGTGTAGTCCATAGAGGTGTTTTCCCACTATAGCAAGATCTATTGGTGGAAAAAGATCAGTAGATTGTTATGCATCCAAGTACTGCACCTACAGGAATGTTAGCAGAAGACTGGGAAAAGTTGGATAAGAAGGCAAAGAGAAAAATCTGATTTTGTATCTCACATTTAGTATTAATAAATGTGTCAGGAGAAGCAACAGCCAAGGATTTATAGAATAAGTTAGGGGCTTTGTATCATTCTAAGTCCCTGGTAAACAAATTGTTCCTACGGAAAAATTTGTACCACCTAAGGATGAAAGATGGAGACTCAGTGGAAGAGCATTTGAACGGATTCAATACAGTGGTAAGTCAGCTATTATCTATTGATATTAAGATTTATGATGAAGATAAGTGTATCAATTTATTGTGTTGTTTACCATACTTGTGGGATATTCTATTTTTGGCCATAGGTATTAATACAACTACTTTGAGTTTAGATGATGTGGTCTCATCCTTGTTTTCAAAGGAGATGAGATGAAAAAACACGGAAGGACAAAGCACATATGCCTTATTTGCAAGAGGATTCTCCCAGGAAAGAAATATATCTAAATCCGCAAGTGAGAGATATAAATCTATGGGAAGATCTAAATCTCCCGGAAAATTTGTAAAGGTGTGTTGGAGATGTGGAAAAGAAGGGCACTACAAGAAGCAATGTAGATCCAAAAGTGTTGACAGAGGAAAGGGATATGATGATGCTCCTTATGCAGAAGTAAACACCTCCATGGATGAAGGAGGGGATGTGTACTTGGATTCTTCAAGCACACATGTATATCATGAGGCATGGTTAATCGACTGAGGTGCATCCTTTCATATGACTCCTCACAGGGAGTGGTTTTATGAATACAAAAGGTATGATGGAGGTGATGTTTCCTTAGGTGATGACTCGACAACAAAAATCATAGGACGAGGAAAATTCAAACTGAAGCTCATGGATTAAAAAGTCTCTATATGGGTTAAAACAATCACCAAGTATGTGGTATCAAAAATTTGATACTTATATGTTGGGACTTGGATTCACAAGGATAAAAGTTGATCATTGTGTGTATTTCAAATTAATCGGTGATCATCTTATTTATTTGGTATTGTATGTGGATGATATGTTATTGATAGGAGATGACAAGAAGATTGTCCAGGAAGTGAAAACTAAATTGTCCTCTAAATTTGACATGAAGGATCTTGGTGCTGCAAATTTCATTTTGGGCATGGAAATTAAAAGAGTTCAAGAAAATAGGAAACTTTGGTTAAATCAGAGGAAATATATCAAGACAATATTACAGAGGTTTAATGTGCAGGAATGTAAACCAATCAGGGTTCTTATTTCCATAGGTGTAAAGTTATCTACAGATCAATGTCCCAAGACACAAGAAGAGGAAGAGGAAATGTCTTGTGTTTTGTATGCTAGTGTGGTTGGTAGCTTGATGTATGCAATGTCCTATACTATACCGATCATTGCACATGCAATGGGAGTTTTGAGCAAGTATATGTCAAAACTAGGGAAGGAGCATTGGGCAGCAATAAAGAGGTTTTTCAGGTATTTGCGTGGCACTACTAGTTATGGATTGTGCTACCAAGGAAGACCAAGATTGGACAAATTGTTGGACATACATGGTTTTGTCAATGCAGAGTGGGTTGGAGATCTGGATTGCAGAAGATATACAAGAAGGTATGTGTTTGACTTGTTTGGAGGAGAAATTAGTTGGGTGAGAAGAAGACAGGTTGTAGTGGCACTCTCAACTATAGAACATGAATACATGATATCCACTCATGCAAGCAAAGAATTAGTATGGTTACAAATATTGTATCCAGGTATTGGGTTGGTACAACAAGATATAAGGATAGATTGTGACTGTCAGAGTGCAATCTTATTGGAAAAGAACTTTTCTTATCATTCAAAAACAAAGCATATTGATGTTCAATATCACTTTGTGAGAGACATGGTTGAAGACGAAAAGGTGTTGTTGATGAAGGTGGACACTTTGGAGAATGTTGCAGATTCATTAACAAAATATGTGAGCATTGAGAAGATCTCTTGTTGTATAGGATCTATGGTCATTTCTACCTTGGATTGTTAACTATGTAATCCTATAACCCCCTATATGCAAGAAAACAACAAGTGGGAGAATGTTGGGTATGTTTTATATTCTTTGCACAATCAAACCTAGTCACAATGGGGGGGATGGGGCTACCCCCCCTCTGGTAGGGGAATTATAGGGGAGGTGCATCCCCCCCTACCCAAGGGGTCATAGGGGAGTGTAACCCCACTATCCGGGGGGTATCAGGGGTAAGGGATTCCCCATGCACATGGGTTTGGGGGCATCTCCCCCTGAAAAATAAAATTTGGCAGTTTTTGAGTCTATTTTTAGTGGGTTTCTAGCACATGGTTTTTCATCGATGGTTTTATAATTTTGGTTAACGAATTAGGGTTTTTGACTAATCCAAGTCAATGGATTAGGGGTTTTGGATTCCAATGGATCATGTATATATTATATTGTAAACAATGAAGAGGATGATGAATAAACGAATTAGAGGTGAGGCTCTAAACAAGTTGTTGGTTTTCTCAATTTCCATTTCCAAGGTAAAACCTCAGTGTAATATGTGTGTGTGTGTGTGTGCCAGTGTATCTTTTCTATTTTTATTAAGAATCCATTTGCAATAATTTATTGTACAATGTTAAAATCTACACCTTTGAGGACTTATATGGAAGGAAGTGTAATATCCCAATTAGATAGGATAATCCGGTGGAAGAAATTATGCTTGGGATAGACATGTTGAAATAAATGGAACAAGAAGTCAAAAATATCAAACAAAATTTGAAATTGGATCAAGACAGATAGAATAGCTACACTGACAAGAACCGAACTCATAGGGAGTTCAAATTAGGAAACCATGTTTATCTCATGGTCAAGCCCAAAAGAAGTTCTCTCAGAATGGAAATGTGTGCTAAGTTTGCACCCCACTACTATGGACCATTCGAAGTCCTTTATAGATTGGGACCAATGGAATACAAGATTTTCTTACCTCCTACTATTAAAGCACATAATATTGGGAATTGGTTTCATCGCCTCCCACGAGTTTTGTGACATAGCTTAACCCCCTCTCGTGGATCCTAACTCTAAAATTTGTGGTGGAGATTAATTCTTGTAGGTTTTGGTCTAATGGAAATCATAGTCCAATAAATGGAATCAGAGTGACAGGTCTCAAGTTTGAAACTCGCATGGCATGCATTGGGGGGGAGATTGTTGGACATTGGGTTCAACACTTCTCGCAAGTTTCGCGACATGGGTTAACCCCCTCTTGTGGTTCCTAACTCTGGATATTGTGGTGGATATTAATGTCTACGGGTTTTGGTCTAATGACAAGCGTAGACTAACACATAATGTATTCCATGTATCCTTACTTAAGAAATGTGTTCATGACTCTAATCATATTATGATTGGACTGTGATATAGGTGGAACCAGAAGAGAAATTATATCTTGAGCCTCAATGCATCATGGATAGGAAATAAACATTGCTAAGAAATAGAGCCATCGTGCAATTCAAGGTGTAGTGGAAACACTTTGGAGCATATGAGGCCATGTGGGAACTAAAGGGTTCCATGAAAGTGGCATACTAATTTTTGTTTATTGTATAAAGTTGTTTTTGTGGTGGTAAAACACCAAGGATGGTGTTTCTTTAAGGGGGATGGGAATGTAACACCCTATTTTCCCTAGTCTGTAAGCATAACTATGACTTAATGTCATCGTGAGTTGAAACGGGGATAGTTGTCTATTATAAGACCAGAATGGACAAGATCGACTATGTAAATATATATTTTGTTAATGAAATCTTTCTTGACAATTGGTTGAAGTGTGGAGCGTTGATACGAACCATGATACTACGAGTGGAAACCAATGAGGGGGAACGGATTACCTTTCTTAAGAGCCATAGTTCCCTTTTTGTCAAAATTCGTATTTGAAGATATTTTCCCTCTTTCTCCTTTTTCTAAAATCAGTTAATGTAGGGAGTTGGTAGTTGGGAAATCAACCACCCACAATGAATGGAATTATGAAAGATTGTCTAGGATAATTGAGGACTATCAGCCGAGGTACAGCATAACACCCACCTCATTTTCGGGGTTGACCCACAAACTTCTCTGACACAAGAAAGAGAAATTTCAAACCTTCGGGAAGGGGAAAATAAACTGGGAGGATTTATGGGATAGAGGGGAGTCAATGACCGAGAGACGAGGAACCAAAGAAGAGTGGAGATTGTGAGTGGAACTCGTTGTTGAATTATGAGCAGGGAAAAACCCTAACTCGACCTGGAAAGAGGGTCATGACTCCAATTCATATTTGATAGGAAACTCACACTAAGAGAGGAGGGTGTTGAGGGACTATGTAGCAGTGAAGGGACTCTTGCATGTAGAGGTTATATAGTTGAAAAGACAACTAGGAAAAATCATGGAGGCCCTGACTTGGTGGGTGAAAAGGGTATTCCTATTGTTGATTACCTATGAAGGAGAGTGGCCTTCACACCCAACCCAACTTTTTCCTTAGAACCTTAAGTTTTCCTGGTGGTATCATGGTTTGGAAAAGGGGTGGTGTACTGTAGAGATCATAGTGCAACAAAAAATACAGTTGGGTGGAAAATTTCTCACCCTCATTCATTTTAGTTTGGCCGACATTTATATACAGATAAGTATTTACTTATGTCTTGTATGTTCAAATGTCTGGATAAAACATGTATGGTTTGCATTCATGAAATGGTGTTGATCTGGATTTATGAGCGGAAAAAAAATGGAAAAATGGAACTATAATATTAACACATAGATACAGTGAATAATAATAGAGACACAGTAAAACTTGACTTCTATTAAATAAGAATTATGTTGAAACTGTAAAAATGCAGACTAAAAAAAGCTTGCTAGAATGGTGTCAGCTTATCTCTGAAAAGATATGTGACGCCTATGCTCATTCACAAGCATATGAGTAAAATGAGGCTCCAAAGGCATTTTTATATCAAACATGAATGCCAAAACCCTATACATCCAAAAACCTAACCCTAGGAGATGAAGTGCCAAAATTCATGTGGGCCCTGTTGGGGTAAGTTGGTAGATCAACTTCCCGACGTCATAACTTTTGCATACGATATTTGTTTTAGGCGTGCGGTATCTCGTTGGAAAGGTCTATCTGAGGAATACACATTATGTTGTCACAATGTAACTCTAAGTTAAGTATGATTGTTTTGGGCCCAAAAAACGTTGTTTAGGGCCTCAAAATGGCCCCAGAAGTTTAGGACCCAAAAAGCTAGAAAAAAACTACCAAGGTTAAAAATGTAACTTCCACGATGAAATTTGTATGTGAGTTAGTTGGAAGAGGTGGGTGGCCATAGATATCCACCTAGATCAATCCTCCCTTCTTAGGAATATATGGTCTCCATTACATTGAGTTCCCCCATCAGATGAGGAAACTTCTGCTGAATTTGGCCCCGGGTGAGCCACTTGCCTTGGCGTAGGAGTTTCCCTGCTTTGAAAACCTAATAAATATGATGCTTTTGTTGGCGATTGCCCTTGACCTATGTGTCCATGATCTGATTAGTGGATGCATGTTCCATGCGGCCAGGCTTGAGCTCTGTCAGTTCCAATTGTTCTGCTATCTCTGAGGTGTCCAATAAGGGTGGAAAGTATGGTTGAAGGAGGTACACATTAAACATTGGGTTCAATCCAAGTAAGGGGGGAAGGTTGAGCTCAAAATCATTGTCACCCACAGCCTTGGTGATGGTGTAAGGTCCATAGCAGAGTGGAAGAATCTTTCAATGGGTTCTTGTAATGCATTCTTTCTAAAAGTGCAACCAAACTTGATCTCCCACTTGAAACATTTGTGGCACCTAGTGTTGATCATGGTGTTTCTTGTACTTGGCATTGGACTTCTATAAAATATCCTGAAACTATTGGTGGATATGTTGTATTCGTTCAATGAACTAGGTGGCTTTGTCGGCTTCATTTTGCATATGGGATGATTCATCTTGTGTGGACGCAAGGGGTAGTGAAACATCCATGGAGCCCAATGGTTGAAATATCATCCCCACTTGAAAGGGGTTGTGGTAGGTAGAGATATGTATGGCTCAATTGTAACTATGTTGAACATAGGGAAGACCCTCATCCCATGTGTGCGGCTTCTTGGAATTTTACATGCGCAAAATATGCATGATTGAGCTTCCACAAGGTGATGAACTTGGGTGGATGTTCCCCTTTTCGAGCATCTCTTGGATCCAGCGGTTGATTTCCTCATTTTCAGATAGAGAGTGACAATAAGATGGCCCATTGGGTAGTGGTGCTTCAAGGGCATATCGATTGAGTGCTTGACCTGACAGTGAAGAGGTACCCCAATGGGTGAGGAGAAGATGTCTTTGTAGTCCTCCATGACCTTATTGTTCAACAACACAGGTATTCCAACAAATGACAAACACCTTCAGTAACCACTCACATAACCAAATCAAATATCAACACACCGGTGTTTTCACGTGGTAAAACCCCTATGGGGAAACATCCACGGCCCCAGCCAACGCGGCGACTTGGAGCAGTTTATTAATGCAAAAGAAAAAGATTACAGAGATATTTTACAAGAGATTTTCTCACAATCGATCATTGGCAAATGACACTCCATTCTCTTTAAATAGAGATCATGGAACAATCGGGTGTTAAGCCATGGATCAATGGTCGTTAAGATCGAGGAGAGTATGAACTGTCGGATCACTCTATGTCGGGAACATATCGTGATACATTTATTATATCTAATTACCCATTTAGGAGAGTGGGCCTTATTTAATAATATAGTGGACCTAGTCCACCTTACATTGAATGACCTCCACTATTATCGCTATGGGCCCTTTGGCCCCCCCACTACCTCTCTAGCTACCTTACAGAATGTGTTCGACGTTGATCTGAAGGATCACCGACAAGATCACAAGCTGCTTCTCGTGTTGAACGGACCCATCAAGGAAGCGGTGGAACTGGTGGTTTTTCAGGTTCAAAGGACTCATCTGGAGGAAGGTCAGCAGGCGGAGGTGGATTTTCATCCTCACTATCATCATCTAAAGAAGAAACCAGAATAGGAAAAGAAGAAGGCACAAACGTCGAAGATGGCTCACAGGACGAAGAAGGCACAACCACCGAATTAGGCTCGCAGGCCAAGAGATTTTCATCAAATTTAACATCTCTTCTAAGAATAATTTCATTACAATGTGGTTGAAGAAGTCTATAACCTTTTACATATTCAGAATAACCAACAAATATACACTTCTCACTTTTAGGCTGCAATGCTTTCCTTTTCTCATCAGGAATGTGAGCCCATGCTATACTTCCAAATACACGGAAGTGACTTACATCTGGTTTAATTTTAGTCAAAGATTCTTCCAGAGTTATATTTTTAAGAGCCTTTGTAGGAGTGCAATTGACGATGTAATTTTCACAGTTGATTGTCTCCGCCCAATACTTTAGACTTAATCCCTTGGATTGGATCATACAATTAGCCATTTATTTTAATGTGCAGTTATTTCTCTCAGCAACACCATTTTGTTGTGGTGAATATGGAACAGTGTGTTGCATTTGGATGCCCTGTGTAGTGCAGTAACTTGTAAAATTATTGTTCACATATTCACCTCCATTATCTGTTCTTAACTTTTGAATTTGATGTTCAGATTGCTTTTCTACAAGGGCCTTGTAGGCCAAAAACTTGTCAAAAAATTATCTCTTAAGTTTTAAGAAGTAAACCCAAGTACGTCTGGAAAAATCATCAATGAAAGTTAAGAAATACTTACACCCAGAAAAACAAGGAGAAGAAAAAGGACCACACAAATCACTGTGAACCAGCTACAAAGGGCCCGATGCGTTCCAAGAGGCACATTTGTCAAAACCGTCTCAATGATGTTTGTCGAGAACACAACCGACACAAACACCATCTCTGCATGAAACAAGAGGAAGACCAGTCACCATCTATTGATTACATAGTTGCTGCAATGAGCGATAGTTTATATGAACAAATCGTTCATGCCAAAGTTTGCTCAAGTCATCGCTATGAGCAACAAAAACTGATGAAAAAGTTGATGAACCAAAGTTGTCAAACTTGTACAACCTGGTAATATCATCAACAATTCCAGTTGCAAGAACATGCTTAGGATCTTTTGGATCCTTGATTACAACTTGGTGAGGTGAAAACTCTACGGTTTTACCTTCACCTGAATGAGTGATTTGATATATTGATAGAAGGTTACAATAAATACTTGGAACACATAATACATCATTGAAATGATCATTATCTACTTGAACTGTTCTCGATCCTACAACACTAAGAGATCTATCATCAACAACAAATATTTTATTGGTGTTACATTCATTTAGAGCATAAAATAAGGCTTTATCCTTAGCCATATGATAAGATGCTCCTGAATCAATAAGCCACTCATCAGAAGAAGAAGTAGAATTTTTGTTGAAGGAGAAACCAGAAGCGGAAAGTGCATGTCCATGAGAAGAAGAAGAAGAAGGAGAATCAATATTGATGGTGTGCTTCTTCATCACTGCTTCTAAAGTTGCCATCTTCTTGAAACATTTGGACTCATCATGACCATATTTATCACAAAAGTTGCAATGTCTTTCAGTCTTCTTATTTTTATATTTTTCTCCTTTGCATTAGGAGGTGAAGTTTTCTGAGCGGGTTTGGGACCCTTATATTGCTTCTTGTTGTAGCGAGGATGTTGCTCCTTGGGATACTTGGGTTTATCTTTATGTTGGGAAACTAAGGCTTTGTTAGAGGTACCTACAATGCCGATCACTCCAAGTTGTATAAAAGTATCTTCCTCTCTAATCAAAGAAGCACAAAAGGACTCAAGAGTGGGTTTTTCATAAGCTTTACCTAGAGTGTCTTTCATGGCATAAAAGGTAGATAGAAAAATACAATATGCACTACTTAGCTTAGAAAGAAAAATATAAATGCAATGCTCTTATTCCATTTTTATCTTACATTATTCACATAAAATTATGAGTGTTTTAAACTTAGATAGATAGTCTCCAAGGCAAGAAAAAACACTTGGACTCAAGGTTAGTATTTTATTTTCTAACTATTGTGCTCGAATAATATTGAGTTTACCAAACACAGATTCAATCTTGTCCCAAGATTCTTCGGGGTCATCAATTTCTTGAAGGTGATACCTTAAATCAGGAGAGATGGACATTCTGATTAGTCCACGTGTTTTTTCATTCCCATTATCCCATTTGGATTTTGTATCATCATCAGTGGGTGCTTTTTCTTTTCCCAAGGTAATCCGGTACATGCCTTTACTTCTTAATAAATCTTCCATATGATATTTCCATTGGAAGTAGTTGTTGCTGGTAAGCAAGACATTACTTGTAGAATCCATATTAAATATGTAGATAATGTGGATTTAAAAACTGAAACTGATGATCTGGATGGAAAGATCTCGAAACGTTATGCCGTTTAAAAAAAAAACGGCACTGAAAACACACTTACGATGTGAGAGTTATGCCCTTTTAAAAAAAGGCATAAACGGTAACCAACTGACCATGTGATAGTGTAAGTTGTTTTATGAAGTGACCCACTTTTATAAAGAGAAGTGGGGATCACTTTTACAATGAAGTTACTTTATAACAGAAAAGTTGCTTCATACAAGAAAAAAAAAAATCTTCTCGATGACAACAAGGGTTAGATCTCGGTTAGCTTACCCGGAAGATGCACATTTTCCTATCTATTTCTGATTTGTCGAGATCACATAGGTCATGGGGCAAAGAGCATATGCATATCTAAAAGAGTATCAACCCAGAATTAAAAAATACAAAACCAAAACACTTCTCTGCAAAAAATTTAAAAAATGTGTATTCAAACTTTATACCTCTGAATCTGACTGTAATGGTTGTATATTGGGAAAAGGGAAACCTTTTCGAATGAAAACAAAAGTGTTCATGAATGAAACAAGTGCATCGGACGCAATGGAACAGTCCTCTCATCCTAGAAATGTACGAAAATGACAGAAAATGGAGATGAGGCAACTCGGCTTCACGATCTCGATCTACAATAGGAGCGAGTCTTCAAACATGCTATGATACCATGTTTGATAACACAGGTATTCCAATAGAGAATGAACACCTTCAGTAATCACTCACATAACCAGATAAAAGATCAACACACCGATGTTTTCACGTGGTAAAACCCCTATGGGGAAACATCCATAGCCCCAGCCAACGCGGCCACTTGGAGCAGTTTATTAATGAAAAAGAAAAAGATTACAGAGAGATTTTGCAAGAGAGTTTCTCACAATTGATCATTGGCAAATGACCCTCCATGCTCTTTAAATAGAGATCATGGACCAATCAGGTGTTAAGCCATGGATCAATGGCCGTTAAGATCAAGGAGAGTATGAACTGTTGGATCACTTTATGTCGGGAACATATCGTGACCGTCAGATTTCCTAACTACAAAGGCATACTAATGCATACTAAAGAAACACACTTTTACCTAATGACATATTATACCAAGTAGATCTTAACTAACTCCTAGGTGTCTAAATATCCTAACACTTATCCACTTGCTTTTGTTGCGTGGAGAGGCTTGTCACAGAGGCCATGGATGTGGCTACAACCTTCCACTCATTTTGAGCGCAAATCACTAAGAAGACAAACTTCCTAGACTGAGAGATGACTTTTTTTGGCCCTCGGCCAAGTTTTGAGGAAACCTTGGTCAAGTTTGGACCACTTTTGGACTTCGACAAGTTGGTCAAATATGGAGTGCCCAGGCGTAGCTAAGATCGCGGATCTCACTTATTTTGAGGGCTATGTGGACCCAGCAAGGGGTTCTTTAGGGTTTTTGTAATGGTTTATGGGATGTCATCCCATGGGGTTTACCCATGATTAGGCCTTATTGTAAGGGATTGTAAAAGTATAAGAATGTATTGTAGAAGAGTAAGGGATAGTGGGAAGTGGCTAACTGAAAGTAGTTCTAAGTTGTTTTGTGCAGCAGAATGTGTGTGTAAGGCTCTGTTCTCGATAGAGAAGTTGGCTCTGTTCCTTGACCTAATTTTGGGAAGGAGGAAATGGTGCTTAGTGCATAGATCTCTTGTCCGTTGCGAAGCTTGGATCTGTGTCTTAGTGCACAGGAGAAAATGAATGTAAGAGATTGAAGAATAATAAAGAAGACGAAGTAGTTGGTGGACGTAGCCCCACACTGGGGTGAACCATGTATATCTTGTGTCTTTAGTTTTCTTTATGTTGTGTTATTCATGTTATTGATTTGTTTAGTGCCTTGAATATAATGTATGATAGATAGATCTATTGATTCTTAGTTCTTTACTTAAATATGAATGAATGTTAGATCTAACTCAATGCTATGTGTGAAGTGGTAGAAATTATTAATATTTATCGTTACTGCGTCGATCTATATTAGGGTTTGTTCTGCGATGTTAGTAAAGCTAATAAATTAATGCATGTCACCTTCTAAGTGTTTCCAGAATACTCTGTGAAGTATTATTATAACATATCTATGTCCCATCTTGGTTACAGACACCTGAGTCTTGTAACCCCCCTGCTTCTACCTCGGGTGAGACTTCGCAGGTGTTGCCGAAAGGGCTAGTAGTTAGGGTTTTGTTGGTGCATTGTTGTAGCATTGAACCCTGGGTCTGCCCCTATGCCAACAAATGGTTCTGTTATCGGGACTTGAAACTGTGATTGTTGGGAACTAAAGTAAAGAAAAGAGAAGTTCTATGCATAGATATGTTGTTGAAGTGCGCGGTACTCTACTTGACTTGCGAAGCTTTGTGCTAAGAAAGAAGCCAATTTGAAGAAAAGAGGTAAGATCTTAAAAGAGGTAAAGCTTTGTGCTTTGATAAGAGTAAGATAAGTGAAAAAAAAATTTACAAAAGCATGAATTTAAGTATATTTAATAGGTTTTGTCCTAGTATGAAATCTAGGGCACAGTTGGAAGAAATAATTGATCTAAGTAGAGCTAATAGAAATGAAGAAAGATATGTTATTCCTATGCATAGAAATAATTTTTGGACTAATAAGTGGATGGAGGAACCTAGAAAGAATTTTTGTAGATTGCAGGTCCAGCACTGTGATCCTAGTGCGTAGTACAGGAGAGGTTGGGGAACATATAAAAGAAAAAGAGGATTGATATTGTGTTATAACTGTAGAAGACCGGGACATCTTGCTAAGGAATGCCCTGGTACAAGTCCTATTTGTCTTTGTTGTAAAATTGTTGGTCATGAAGTTCAGGATTGTCCAAGGATGATTGCTAAAGTTGAAAGAATGAAAATGAGACAAGGAAAATATGAAGGAATTCGAGAGACTAAGATCATGTTAGAGAATCATAAAGAGAAAGAATCAGAGAAAGCTCAGACTATGTTATCAAAATTGAAAGAAACAATGAATGATCACAAAGATGTCATCTTACTAGAGATCCTGAAAGTAAAATGGTGCATAAGTACAAGAATAGGAGACTTAGACATAGACTATGTCTTGGATGAGGAAACACAAGTGAATATTATGATAGAAGAAACTTGGAAAATTTTGGGGAAGCCTATTGTGGTACCTTCATTGGGAAGGATAGACTTGTTCAAGGTAAAGATGATAACCTTATGTGGAAGAGTTACTAATGTACCTATTATTATTCATGGAACATCGACTGAAGAATAATTTGAAGTCATTAAGTTTGTTGAGAACAACACCCCTTTCAGACTTTTACTAGGTAAGACTTGGATTGAGAAAGATCAGATCATGCGGAAAATAGAGGAAGAAGCTACAGAAATGAAAAATCAATAACTAATGGATTTCATAGCTAGAAAAATAGATCGACCAATAGAAGAACGAGAAGATAAGTCGAAGCAACAAAAGGCAAGAGAATTAGTTGTCGAGGTTGAAAGAATGCAAGAAAGTTTGAAGGACCTATCCATGAAAGAAGGAAGAATACCCACCTTACAATTAATAAGAGAAGGGATATTAACTTCAAACCCTTTGAGAGCACCTCAGCAGTGTGAAGTCACCATGCTAGGAGAAGATAAGAATAAGAATGGAAATAGGAATCCAAAAATAGTTAGAGAGACTCAAATCACAAGAAAGAAGGCAAGGAAGCTCAGTAAAAATAAAGCCAAGTTAGAAAAGCTACAGGAAGCTACGCAGAACAGATGGAGAACTTCACAGATTGGAACCTCACAGAAGGCAGGTTCGCAGGATTTGAACCTCGTCGGAACAGCAAGACCGCGCAGAATGGGACTTCGCCCTGGCGAAAATATATGACCGTTGAAGGCACCCCGACCGTTATAACGACACTCTGGAATGGCTAGGAAATTCATTTATGGGTGGATGGACCGATTTGGGAAATTGAGACTACTCTATAATGGACAAATTCACATTGATGGAATCATTCCTGCTCATTGGAAGAATCTATTACGAGGCCCCACTTATTTAACCCGTCGGACACTGCGTCGGGACCACTTTTTTCCACCCATGATTAACTGAGTTAACAGAGAATTGATTTTGTGTCGAGATGTGTTATCAGAAACTATATGTCGATGTCCATTTGTCTAACTCGCTTATCCTGTCACCTACCCTCACCTGTCTGTTTAACAGTGAGAATGTCGGGCGAACCTAGTGCATTAGATAATTCTGTCGAGGAAGTCCTCAAGAATCTAATGGATGATAAACAGTTATCTGAAGGAGTACAGGCATCATCGACTAGTGGGTTGTAGGATTCCCCTTCGATTAGACGTCGTTCTGGCAGTGTTAACCTCGCAACTTAGCAGCAAAGCAAGCATCGCAATGATCTGGCTAATGCAAAGAAGAATCTGTCGATCTTACCAGACTATATCCCACCTTTGGCTGGTGCGGTTAACCATGATAGCATCCCATGAGACTATGAGTACACCCAGATCATCGCATACATCCTGAAATGAATACGCATATTTGGGAGTCAATTAGGACAGATCCCACTACTGCAGAACAGCGACTTCAATCTCGGTGACAGAAAGAACTATACTATGCTCGCACCCCACTGATACTTGATGAAGACAACTAGGAAGAAGCCTCGCCTAGTCTCCCAGCCATGGATTAAGGATCTGGTGCAGTCCACTGTGCTAAATGTGATGAAAATTCCCCATTTTGGTCGTCACCGGGAGGTTAATGCTTGCGTTAAAATCCTCTTTTCGTTCTACCATGGTGGATATTTGTGGCTCGACTGACAGATTACTGTGGATCTGAAGTTGATCCACTTGATTACAGGATTAAGCATGAAGGGACCCGACCCACGACACTTTTACCCATGGAAGTCCTCGGACTACTCCCTGGCACAGCGCATCAAGGTGTCTTACGGAGAAGTTGAAAAGGTAAAGTGAGGCTACAAGGTATCCTCTATCCAGGATGGTGCAGTGTGCCTCACTTTCCAACTCATAGCTAGCAAGATCGTAAGAAAGAACCACCCCACACAGGTCATCGGGTTCGTGGTGGACCTCGTAGCAAAATGTGTGGAGGGCATGTAGATGAATTGGGCGAGTTACCTCGTCAATAAACTCGAGAAATACTGTCACGAAGCTCATGATATGGGATATGAATTCCACTTTAGTTGGTTGATTGTGTTGATTTCATTTGTCTCTTGGAAAATGCCTAAAGGAGCCACCTTTCCGGAGATCGAACCATCGGATTCGTTGGCCACTAGGTTTTCTACCTTGTGGAACACCAACAACATGTCGAAGCAATGGCATTTCAACATTGTGTTCCATGTGTATTATCAGTAACTGAAGGTTGCCATCAAGTCATTCCCACGCATGACACCATGCACCTTGCACTAGTACAGACCGATAGCCAAGTTCCATGCAAATCCGCATTTTATCTATATCACTGTGCACAGAGATGAGAGAAAGGAAGAGTTACAGTCATATTACAAGCTGATAGATGAAGACATGGAGCAGATTGTTGGCCCTCAACCAAGTTTTGAGGAAACATTGGTCGAGTTTGACCGCTTTTTGGACATCGACAGGCTGGTCGAATATGGAGCACCCAGGCAGAGCTGAGATCATGGGATCTCACTTGTTTTGTGGACCTAGAAAAGGGTTCATTAGGGTTTATGTAATGGGTTATGGGATGTCAGCCCATGGGTTTACCCATGATTAGGAATTTTTGTAAAAGTATAAATATGTAAGGATGTAATGTAGAAGTGTGCTTAGTGCAAGCAAAGTAGTATCTAGCTAAGTGTAAGAGGAAAGTAGTTCTGAGTTTCTTTGTGCAACAAACCATGTATGTAAGGCTCTGTGCCTCATAAAGGAGTTGGCTCTATGCCTTGACCTGATTTTGGGAAGGTGGATCTGGTGCGCAGTGCGCAGATCACCTGTCCAGTGCGAAACTTGGCTCTATGGCTTAGTGCACATGACCAGAGGAATTTAAGAGATTGAATCCTAATAAAGAAGAAGAAGCAGTTGGTGGACGTAGCCCCACACTGGGGTGAACCACATATATCATGTGTTTATGGTTTGCATTGTGCTATGATATTTATGTTGTATATCTGCTTAGAACATTGATTATTATGAATGATAGATAGATCTATGAATGTTTAGCGCTTTGTCTATGTTAAAAGTGTTGGATATAACTTTTGATGTTAAGTGTGATGTATATTTTGCTATTGTTATTGCATCGATCTATACTTAGGGTTTTATATGCAATGTGAATAAAGCTAATGAATTAATGTGTGTTGTCCATAAGTACTCTGTGAAGTGTTATAATCACAGATCTGTGTCCCAGCTTGGTTACAAACACTTGATTCCTGTAACCCCCCCTGCCTCTACCTCAGGTGAGACTTTGCCTTCTTCGCAAGTGTTTCCGAAAGGGATGGTAGTTAGGGTTTTGTTGGTGCATTTTTTAAGCATTGAACCCTGGGTTTTCCCCTATGCCAAAAATTGGTTCTGTTGTCGGGGCCTGAAACTGTGATTGTTGGGAACTTAAATAAAATAGAAGCTTTGTGCATATATCTGTTGTTGTAGTGCGCAGTATTCTACTTGACTTTCGAAGCTATGTGCTAAGAAAGAAACCCAATCTGAAGAAAAAGAGGTAATATCTTGAAAGAGGTAAATATTTGTGCTTAGATAGAATAAGATAAGTGGAAATTTTTGTTTCAGAAGCATGAATCTAGGTATGTTTGATAGATTATGTCCTAGCCTAAAAGCTAGCGTATAGTTAGAAGAAAGAATTGATCTGAATAAATTTAATAGAACTAGAGAAATATATTTTATTCCTATGCATATAAAGAATTTTTGGACTAATGAATGGATGTAGGAACCTAGAAATAATTTTTACAGATTGTAGGTCTAGCATTGTGATCCTAGTGCGCAGTACGAGAGAAATTGGGGAACTTACAAGAGGAAGAGAGGATTGAACTTATGTTATAATTGCAAAAGACCAGGACATCTTGCTAAGGAATGCCCTGGTGCAGGTCCTATTTGTCTATGTTGTAAAATAGTTGGTCATAAAGTTGAAGACTGTCCAAGGATGATTGCTACAGTTGAACAAATGAATATGAGTCAAGATAATACTAGAGAATCATAAAGAGAAAGAATCAAAGAAAGCTCAGACTATGTTATTATAGTTAAAATAAGCGATGAAAAATCACAAAGATATCAGTTTACCAGAGATCTTGAAAGAAAAATAGTGCATAAGTACAAGAATAGGAGACTTCGACATAGACTGTGTCCTGGATGAGGAAACACAAGTGAATATTATGATAGAAAGCACTTGGGAAATCTTGGGGAATCCTACTGTGGTACCTTCATTGGGAAGAATAGGCTTGTTCAAAGGAAATATGATAACCCTATGTGGAAGAGTTACTAATGTATCTGTCATCATCCCTGGAACATCGACAGAAGAAGAATTTGAAGTTATTAGGTTTTTTGAGAACAGTGCCCCTTTTCCTCTTTTGTTAGGAAAGACTTGGATCAAGGAGGATCAGATCAGAAGGAAAGCAAAGGAAGAAGCTACAGAAAAGAAAAATCAATAGCTAAGGGATATCATAGCTAGAAAAATAGATCGACTGATAGAAGAACGAGAAGTTGAGTCGAAGCAACAAAAGACCAGAGAATTAGCTATCAAGGTTGAAATAACGCAAGAAGGTTTGAAGGACCTATCCATACAAGAAATAAGTATATCCACCCAGGAAATAATAAGAGAACAGATATTAACTTCAAACACTTTGATAGCACATCAGCAGTGCGAAGCTACCACGCTAGGAGAAGATAATAATAAGAATATAAAGAGGAATCCAGAGACTCAGATCATAGGAAAGAAAGCAAGGAAGCTCGGTAAGAATAAATCCAAGTTAGGAAAACTATAGGAAGTTCCAGAGAAGACTTCGCAGGAGGCAGGCTTGCAAGCTCTAAACCTCGCCGGAACAGTAAACCACGCAGAACGGGACTTCGCCCCGGCGAAGCTATATGACTGTTGGAGGAACCCCAATCATTAGAACGATGCTCCGAATGGAAAAGAAACTCATTTATGGGTGAATAGAATGTGTTTTGGATGTTGAGACCGCACCACAACAGAGTGATTCGTATTTATTCAGGCATTCTTGTCCGTTGGAGGAATATGTTACGACTTGCTTATTTAACCCGTCGAACGCTGCGTCGGGGCCACTTTTTGCTACCCGTGATTATTTGAGATGGGAAAAAAAGTGATTGTGTGTCTCGAACTATGCTATCAAACCTTGCCATATGTTGTTTACCCCACTATTCGTTCACCTATCCTGACTTATTTGTTAACAGTGAGAATGTCGACCAAGCGCACCGAGCTAGAGAAATCCATTGAAGAAGTTCTGAAGAATTTTATGGCTAATAAAGCTATGTCCGAGGGAGTATAGGCATCATTGACCAGGGGACTGTAGGCTTACCCTTCGAGTGGACATCTCTTGAAACATACTGACCCTACTACTGAGAAGCGAAGTAAGAATTGCGATGATCTGGCTAACATGAAGCAGATCTCGTCGATCTTACCTGATTACATCTCGCCTTTGGTTGGCGCGGTTAACCGTGACAGCATTCCATGGGACTTCTAGTATACATTGATCATCGCATACATCCCGAAGGGGATACACGTAGAAGGAAGCCAGTTGGGACAGATCCTAGCATTGAAGAATAGCGATTTCAATCTCAGCGATAGAAAGAACTACACGATGCTTGAGCCTCATAGATATTTTATGAAAATGAATGGGAAGAAGCCTCGCATAGTATCTGAGTCATGGATTAAGGAGCTCATATAGTCCACGATAATCAAAGTGATCAATATCCCTCACGTTGTCCGACATCAAGAAGTTAATGCTTGCGTTAAACTCCTCTTGACAGGTGCATTACTGTGGATCTAGTGTTGATCCACCTAATCATAGGACTGAGCATGCAAGGACCCGACCCTCAACAGGTTTACCCATGGAAGAATTCAGATCGCTCCCTCACACAGTGCATAAAGGAGTCATACGACGAAGTTGAGAAGGGAAAGTGAGGCTACAAGGTAGCCTCTATCCAGGATGGAACAGTGCACCTTGTTTGCCAACTTATAGCTAGAAAGATCGTCAAAAAGAACCGCCCCACGTAGGTCGTCGGGTTCGTGGTGGACCTCATAGGGAAGTGCATGGAGGGGATTCAAATGAACTAGGTGAGCTACCTCATCAACGAACTTGAGAAAGACTGTTGCGAAGCGTGAGATCAAGGATACGAGTTCCATTTCAGCTGGTTGCTGGTGTTGATCACATTTGTCACTTGGCAAATGTCGGAAGGAGCTGCTTTCCTGGAATAGAACCTTTGGAGCCATTGTCCACGAAGTTCTCCACTCTATGGTACATGAACGACATGTCAAAGCAGTGGCAGTCGAACACAGTGTTCCACGCCTACTATTAGCAGCTGAAGTTTGCCATAGAATCATTCCCTTGCATGACTCCACGAACATTGCACCAATACAAACCATTAGCAAAGTTCCATGTAGATCGACATTTCATTTATATCACTGCGCCCAGAGATGAGATCAAGGAGAAATTACAGTCCTACTAGAAGTTGACCGACGAAGATATGGAGGAGATCATGAAGGAGTGGCTAGTAGAGTTCCTTGCACCAGTCGATGATGCAGAACTCTCCGACCCTGATATCATTAGAATCCCCTTGGTCACCCGGGCCAAGCATGTCAGACAAACTAGTGTGAAGAAGAAGAAGAAAAAGGAGGAATTCCAAGACATAGAGACTGATGAGGAGGACAGCGCCTCGAAATAAAGTAGACCTGGCTCGCCTGCTGGAGGAGGAGGAGATGAATTAAATCAAGAAGTAGGAGGGGAAGAAGGAGAAAAGAAAGGAGAAGGCAAAGCTACACTGCCGAAGGACCCACCTACCAAGACAGAAACATTGAAGAAGAGGAAGGGTTCTCTGCAGAAACCCTCGACAAGAAAGAAGACCCACGCAAGTAAGCCCCATCTAGAGGCTACTCTCACAGAGGATGAAATTAGTCTAGTCTACGGAGCAATGGAGGATGTGTCTGAAGACCTATTACAGAGATATGGCGCGAAGCAAAAAGAGATGTATGTAAGAGTTGAGAAGGAATTGAAGGAGATATAGCGAGTTATTCAAGTTAGCCGCACAGTACCTACTACGCCCTCCTCGTCGAAGACTGTAGAGTTGGGGGATGAACGAGCCCAACTTCAAAGAATTTCATATGCAATAGAGGCTTATCTTCAGTGAGTCCAAGAAGAAAAGGAATAGACCAAAAAAACCCTGAAGAAAGAAAAAGAGGAGATCTTGGAGGAACTGCAAGTTGTGCGGTACTATGTAACCGCGTATGAAAATGACAGAGATGAGTTCCAGGCAATGATCGAGGGAGACAAAGAGAAGATACAGAAGGAAAAGGACCAGTTGCTCACAAATCAAACTGAAGTTAAGGAAGTTGTGAGAAAATCACTTCGCTCTATGCTAGGATCGACATAGGAGGAACATGAGGCAGTTGAGGTCCAAGTGACGAAGCTCACTAAGGCCGTTTAGTAGCTTCAAGAAAGGGTAACAGATTTGGAGCTTCAAGCAGTACCAATAACTCCGCAGGAAGTGCACGATCAGAGGGAGGAAGCCACAAAGAGCGCAATGGAAAGAATCAGAATCCTTGCCTTAGAATGAAAGAAGCTAAGAAACACAAGTGCGTAGACCTATGAATGCCTCACGGAAGACCCATAGCTTAGGAAGTTGGAAGCACATCTACAGGAGGCGTAGCAGTAGGCACTGACAGTTCAAGCGCAGATGAAGTCACTCACTGTAGTCGAGAGAATGAAGAGATCACAATAACAGCGCGTTGTCCAGCAGTAGATTACTGCCATTGAGGACAGAGTCATGGAAGTCACACAGAGGCTACAACAGGTGTAGAACAAAGCCTGCACATTGTTTGAAGAGATCGAAGGACAAGGCTCATAGCTAGACCAAGTGGTTGCAATAGTGGAACAGTGCCTAGAAGGTCCTGTTATCGAGAAAGTACTCCAGGAGCTTGCTGAGCAGGAGGCTCAGGTGAAGCAACAGGTCAAGGTAGCTCGAGCTAAGCTAGAGGCCTTCGAAGCAGTGTTTCCCAGATCTGAGTGACTCGGGATGAGTCACAGGTGAGTGCTGGGGGCCTGTTAGCCCTTGACCAAGTTTTGACGAAACATTGGTCGGGTTTGACCTCTTTTTGGACATCGACAGGCTGGTCGAAGATGGAGCACCCAGGTGGAGCTGAGATCATGGGATCTCACTTGTTTTTTGGACCTAGAAAGGGGTTCATTAGGGTTTATGTAATGGGTTATGGGATGTGGCCCATGGGTTTACCCATGATTAAGCCTTTTTGTAAAAGTATAAATATGTAAGTATTCAATGTAGAAGTGTGCTTAGTGAAAACAAAGTAGTATCTAGCTAAGTGCATGAGGCAAGTAGTTCTGAGTTGCTTTGTGCAACAGACCATGTATGTAAGGCTATGTGCCTCATAAAGGAGTTGGCTCTATGCCTTGACCTAATTTTGGGAAGGTGGATCTAGTGCGCAGATCATCTGTCTAGTGCAAAGCTTGGCTCTGTGGCTTAGTGCATAGGAGTAGAGGAATGTAAGAGATTGAAGCCTAATAAAGAAGAAGAAGTAGTTGGTGGACGTAGCCCCACACTGGGGTGAACCACGTATATCATGTGTTGATGGTTTGCATTGTGCTATGATATTTATGTTATAGATCTTCTTAGAACAATGATTATTATGAATGATAGATATATCTATGAATGTTTAGCACTTTGTCTATGTTAAAAGTTTTGGATCTAACTTTTGATGCTAAGTGCGATGTATATTTTTCTATTGTTACTGCATCGATCTGTACTTAGGGTTTGATCTATGATGTGAATAAAGCTAATGAATTAATGTGTGTTGTCCCTAATTACTCTATGAAGTGTTATAATCACATATCTGTGTCCTATCTTGGTTACAGACACTTGAGTCCTGTCACTCCCCCTGCCTCTACCTCGAGTGAGACTTCACCTGCTTTGTAGGTGTTGTTGAAAGGGTTGGTAGTTAGGGTTTTGTTAGTGCATTGTTGAAGCGTTGAACCCTGGGTCTTCCCCTGTGCCAACACAGATCACGAAGGAATGGCCGGAGGAGTTCCTTATACCTAATGTTGATGCAGAACTCTCTGACACTGACATCATAGGAGGCCCCCTAGTCACCCGAGTCAAGCATGTCAGACAGTCCACTGGGACAAAGAAGAAGAAGAAAAAGGAAGAAATCCAGGATATAGAGAGCGATGAGGAGGACAGTGCCTCTGAAGAAAATCGATCTGGCTCGCTAGGAGGAGGAGACGAAGCAAATGGACAACGAGGAGGGCACTACTGCATTTGGGTCAAATTTCGACGGCGCATTAAACGCAATTGACACTTTCTATTGTCGGAAGACCGACAAACCTCGGACCCCCTCAAACGTCGTTTCACATGACGTCGGTTTTTTGACGACCTAGTTTTCGTCTGTATTGCGATGTTTCAAACGTGGCAAGACCAACGTTTCAAATGTGGCAAGTGAGACGTTGCAAACGTGTCAAGTGAGACATTTCAGACGTGGCAAGACTGACGTTTCAAACGTGGCAAGTGAGACATTGCAAACGTGGCAAGTTAGACGTTGCAAACGTGGCAAGTGAGACGTTTCAAACGTGGCAAGAGAGACGTTTCAAAGGTGGCAAGAGAGACATTCTTAAGGTGGCAAGAGAGACGTCTAAAACGTGGGAAGAGCGACGTTAAGAGGTATCATCTCCGACGTGGTTGCTATGGGAGCGACACTCCAAGATGTCGCAATAGCGACCTTCTTGTAGGTATTTAAAAAAAAA
>ML782398.1:830186-852732 GCA_009831015.1 Picea engelmannii
ATTATGTTTCTCTCTTTCTAATTTTCAAAAGGAGATTTAACGCAGAATTTATCCCTGATACTCTGTGCAATGCTTTTGAGAATCTTAATGTTTTCCTCTGATACTACAATGAAGAAATTCTTGGATGCTTTTTTGTTGTAGTTAATTATCTCGTCTGTTCATCTTTTACATCACTTTATTTCTAAAAGAATCCAACGTCTGCATTACCTTGCCTTGTGGAAATACCTTGTAGACCTGTGTTCAATTTCAAAGTTGTCACAGACCCCATAGCCCAATGGTCTTCTTTTGTTGTCTCAACCAGAAAACCCCAAGAACATAACCCTATTCTGTATAGCTAGCATAATATCTTCTTCCAACAAAGTTATATCAGACAGAGAGATCCCTCTCTGAGTCTTGGAGGGCTAGATCCAAGACTTGAAGTGGTTTTGATGTTGCCTCTGTGACTGCCTCCACAGCCTTGGGCAAATTACAGAGTGCTAACAGAGACCCGGCAAGGGGTTCTTTAGGGTTTTTGTAATGGGTTATGGGATTTCATCCCATGGGGTTTGCCCATGATTAGGCCTTATTGTAATGGATTATACAAGTATAAGTAATAATGTATTGTAGAAGAGTAGGGGATAGTGGGAAGTGGCTAAGTGCAAGTAGTTCTAAGTTTCTTTGTGCAGTAGAATGTCTATGTAAGGCTCTGTGCTCAATAGAGAAGTTGGCTATGTGACCTGACCTAATTTTGGGAAGGAGGATTTGGTGCTCAGTGCACAGATATCATCTCTGGTGTGAAGCTTGGCTCTGTGGCTTAGTGCATAGGAGCAACTGAATGTAAGAGATTGAAGAATAATAAATAAGATGAAGCAGTTGGTGGACGTAGCCCCACACTGGGGTGAACCACGTATATATTGTGTCTTTAGTTTGCTTTATGTTGTGTTATTCATGTTATTGATTTTCTTAGTGCCTTGATTATAATTTCTGATAGATAGATATATTGATGCTTAGTGCTTTACTTAAAGATGAATGAATGTTAGATCTAACTCAATGTTATGTGCTAAGTGGTAGAAATGTTTAATCTTTATTGTTACTGCGTCTATCTATATTAGGGTTTATTCTGCGATGTTAGTAAAGCTAATAAACTAATGCATGTCACCTTCTAAGTGTTGCCAGAATACTCTACGAAGTATTATTATCACATATATGTGTCTTAGCTTGGTTACAGACACCTGAGTCCTGTAACCCCCCTGCTTCTACCTTGGGTGAGACTTCGCCTACTTCGCAGGTGTTGCCGAAAGGGTCGGTATTTAGGGTTTTTTTGGTGCATTGTTGTAGCGTTGAACCCTGGGTCTGCCCCTGTGCCAACAAATTTCTTTCATTTCTTGGCAGAGATCAAGGAAATGGCGGTAGATGGGACTTCCTCTAGTATCCTTTATAATTTCATGTCCAAAGTAATAATAACACTATGAGGCCTAGACTCATATACAACATGACGTTTCCATAAATAAGGCTGGCCCAAAAGAACATCACAAAATTCAAGAGGGGTGGCATCACACAATGCCTCATCATTGAAGTGCTTGATATCATAGGTCAGGAGGCATTGTTTGCTGACGCGGAGATAGCTCCCTTGGCGGAGCCATCCGATGGTATATCATTGCGGGTGTGGTGATGTCGGCAGGGCCAACCGCTTGAAAACCTCTACTGAGATAAGATTCTTCTAGCTACTACTATCAATGATGAAGTGAAATAGAGTACCCTTCACCCACATCTGTGAATTAAATAGGCGCTCACCTTCCTCTGGTTCATTAGGTTCGTCGGGCTGGACCTTGGTGGTGGTAGAAACAGTGGCACTAGGTTCTGTGTCAATGATTTGTCTCCCTTTTTCTAGTTTTGACTCAGATTCAGAGCCTGCATCTGATTCAGAGGCTTTCACCTTGGCCACCAATGACTGCTTTGAGAAGCATTCAGTGGTGTTATGCCAGGGGATCTTATGTAACTCGTACCATTTCTCAATGTCTTTCTTTGTCTTCTCATTGTCCTTCTTTGTTTTTGGTTTGGACTGGTTGTCCTGAGGCTATCCATCCTTGCTCTGCCCTTTATTCTGCGGGTTGGGGCCGCCTTTTCCCTACTTCTTCTATGAGGGGTTTGCAGACCCAAACTGTTGCGTCTTTTGTTTAAGCTTCTGCTCGATTTTGGCAGCATATCGATAGGCGCCCAATGACGAAATGTCCAGAAACTCCATTTATATCTGGATGTGTCTATGCATACCATTGTGGTACTTGAGCACCATATGTCACTTAGACTATTTGATACCCATATTGGTGTGCAAGGTATGGAAGACATTGTGAACTCTGGCATTATTTGGTCCCTTTCATATCGCAGTGTGGCCCATCTTGTATATAAGTCGCCATAACTTTCAATAGGGTAGTATTGTTTCTTAATAACATCCCTGAAGGAACCCCAAGTGGGTGCAACTAGAAATAATGTATATCCCTTTGTTTCCTTTTTCTCACAGAAAATATCCCACCAATCTTTGACATCGGGGGCGGCCTTGAGGAGCGCAAATGTAATATTTTCTCTATTGGAAAAGTTGTGGACAGAAAAATACTCTTTTAGAAGGTTTAACCATTTTTCTACAGCATCTGCATCTATTTGAACTTCAAATATAGGAATATCAAAGTTAAAATGTACCTTGAAGAGGGGGGCACCTCCACTTGAGGTAGATGCATCGCATGTTGGTAGTCGTCGAAGGATTTGTGCAAAGTTATACATCATCTCGTTCCTTTGTCACAAGAGGGATTCCTCAAGAAACAATTTAAAGGGATATTCTGCCCCATCGTCTCTCTTTTCTTCCCCCATGGGTGGTCATCAGGTTTAGTGAAGTTGATCTTGCAAGGGCTCAACTAGTTAGAGTCCCAACTGCTTATACCCTGACCTCGTTGGGGACATGCACAGAGAAACAAATGAAGAGAAGACCACTCTGATACCACTGATCTAGATTTATGAGCAGAACGAAATGGAAACACAAATCTATAATATTAACATAGAGATACAATGAATAATAACAGAGATGCAATAAAACTTGACTTCTATAAAACAAGAATTATGTTGAAACTGTAAAAATGCAGATTGAAACAATCTTGCTATAATGTTGGCAGCTTATCTCTAAGAAGAGATGTGATGCCTACGCTCATTCGCAATAATATGAGTACAATGAGGCTCCAAAGGCTTTTATACATCAAACATGAATTCCAAAACCCTAGACATCCAAAAACCTAACCCTAGGAGATGAAGGGACAAAATTCATGTGGGCCTCGTTGGGGTAAGTTGGTATGTCAACTTCCCGGGGTCGTAACTTTTGCATATGATCTTTGTTTTAGGAAAATGATAGCCCGTTGGAAAGGTATATCCAAGAAATACACATTATGTTGTCACACTCTAACTCCATGTGAAATATGATTGTTGTGGGCCCAAAAAATGTTGTTTAGGGCCTCAAAATGGCCCCAGAAGTTTAGGACCTGAAAAGCTAGAAAAAAACTACCAAGATAAAAAAAAAATGTAACTGCCAAGATGAAAGTTGTATATGAGCCATATGAAAGAGGTGGGTGGCCACCGATATCCACCTGGATCAAGTGTGGAATTCATGAGCAGGATGGAATGAATTTTGTATTCTATAATTCCTTATATCAAGGATAAATTTTATATTAGTTATCTTCTTCTAAGTATATTCTCAGACTGCCTATGTCTCATGGCCTAAAACCCTATGAATGGTATGGATTGAGTGGGAGTTCATGTACCCAGGAATGATCTTCCCTTTGAATCTTCAAATCCTAAATTATGGCTATGGTAAAGCTAAACCGAGAGGTTTTTCTGTTCAACCTTTGAAAGCCAATTGTAGAAGTTATGAGCCATTGAATCTTTCTTTCCTTTCTATCTGTTAGTGGAATTCTCTAAGAAGGAAATCCCAAAATCCAAAATTCTCTAGACGATTGATATCCGTAGATTTCTTTTTGTAAAATTCCTAGACATGGGAACTTGGATGTGGAACCTAATGGTGGAACTGTGAGGGTGAAACCTTGATGTGGGAACCCAGGCCTATCGAAACCCTGAACTAGTTTGCAGAGCTAGGCAGGGATCTGATGGAGCCTTGTAAAGGCCTTTGGAGTGGAAGTATGAAATTCAGATAGCCCTCGATGTGCTTAAACCCAAAAAGGAACCTTGCAATGGAACCCTAACCCATGTAGTGTAAGGCGGTTTCCACGTGGATAGGACAAGTGTCCATCCATGGTAAATTTGGGACGAGGAGAAGACTCGTTAAAGGTCGAACACTTATAAACCCGAATGGAATGAGGATGATTGATCGTAATCGATCTCAGCCATCATATCTCTCAGGAATGTGTTTTCATAAGGATATGTTCAGAAAGTCTCGTGGTAATCTTCTATTCTGAAGTGGTGAGCCCGATCTGAATGAATGATGTGCACCTCTAAACCCAAAATCAATATGGGATCTTAGATCAGATAGATCTCAGTCATTGGATCTGTCAGAACTCGATGAACATGTTATAAAGGATCGTGTATCTTGATAACTTGCCTTGATCTGGGCAAATGATCGGCACGTTTCTCCACCGTTCGATCTAGCGGACGGGCATGTTTTCTCGAGAAGGCTTGTTCAGGAGATTATTGTCGGAAAGACTCCTTCGGGAATATTTCCCCGATGGGTGAGTCTAATGGAGAGATTCCTACATTATATCAAGATTCATACCTCAGAAGAATTCATGAGTACGTTAATTTGCCATTCAGATGGAAAAGTCTGATAAAAATCATCAGATAGACTTGCAGGCTGTGTACTTCAGAAACCTGTAAAGAAGTGCTACTTTGACATCCCGATGGGGATTTTCCAAGTTGGTGAACCTGACGGTCTTCTGGCCTTTGTATTTTTTCAAACATTGGAGTATGGCAATATGGAAGAGTTTGATACACTTACGAGAGACCGCTTTCGGATAGAATCTGTGAGCTTGGTAAGTCAATTTTTCAAGAAGGTGATTATGATAGTCTTGCGGGATTTGATATCCCAAGGTTCTGTGTGTTACGAGGAAAATATTTGTATGGCATGGGGTAAATGACAACAGACGAAATGACATGCAAAAATAAACTCTAATCCAAAATATGCTATATAAATGAAATGTTAACCATACAAGGCCAAGAGCCTACCTCGTCTGAACGTTTGATGAAAACCATCATTGAGCATGCAACTCAAAGCTTTATACCTACAACTTGTCCTCAAAAACCAAGATACGCAAGCATATAGTGACGATATATAGTGTTAGCATATAGATTATCATAATCCATTAACATTCATGACAAATATTCCCATGGAATAATAATTCAAATATTTGCAAGATATCAATTGGACAAGAAAAGATTATTTCTATTAAAATAATCAATAGAAGTATATATGTGACAAACTTTTGTGCCGGCACATATCGGAACCAAGAAAATAATCCCCTCTAGGTGGGCCTCCACCAAAGGCAAGCTCATATAAAGGAGACAATGAGGTTCCCCATCACAAAGAAGGAAGAGCTTGGGGTCTGAACAAGGAGTTCATACTTTCAAGGATAAAGGGATGCAAACTGTTGGGTTTAATCTATCTTTTGCTTCTAGGGTTGACCCAGGTTCATATCTGAACATTTTTCCAACAAAACCCTCTAAAAATAATGATCCTCCTAGTAAACCAGAAGGAAACACAGTGCACAGAGTGCACTACACAGTCTCACCCGAGATAGCTTTGTGGGTGACTGCAATGCTCAAGTGCTTGCAGTCTAAGAATGAGTGGGGATCTAGGATTGTATTCTACCTTCTTCATGCATTCATCATCTTATCCATTTAATATTCCTAGGATTTATTCGTCTTCTAGGCCATGCATGCATTCTAACATATCTAGTTTAACCATTCATTCATAAATCACTCATTGACAAAAGGTAAATAAGATCAATCACTGACAGAAAGTAAACATACTCTAAACAACACACATAACACAGGTTTTACCGTGGTTCACCCCCTCTTGGGATACGTCCACAAAGATTTGGCTTCTCTTCTCTTTTATTAGGTCTGCTGCAAAATATAGTGTTGCGTGCATTACATATTTCTCCTTACAAGCATAAATGGGTTTAAGACCTTCTATGAGGCGGAATAGATCACACCAGGATCCTCAGCCTGTGATATAACCTTCAAGATTTGGCCTACTTGACTCTTCTATATCAACTTCAGACACAACTACTGAACAATTAATGAACAACCAACCAAAAATTCAAGAACAACCCCAACCTAGACCTCCTATGCTCTTATTTATACTATTTTTTAGGCTTATAACTGTTACAATCATTATCCAAAACCCTAACCCTAGCATGATTAGGTTTATCTACTTGCGCACCTTGCATGTTGCTCCTCTTGCATGATGCTTTCCCCCATGCATGCTTCTTTTCATGCCAGTTGTTATTCTCCAAAATTAGGCCTTTCCTTCCAAAATTAGGTCTTTCTTCAAAATAGGCCTGCGCCCAACACAGACTCAATATGAAGTGAAATTTCTCTAGAGTGTCGTTTCTCTCAAAGTTGAATTCTCTCCCTTCTCCAAGGCTTGGATATGGCTCAATTTATAGCCTTCAAATGGAACTGAAGGGTTGAGTCAGAGCATTTCCAGTAAATGGAAGGTCAAGGATCATATATCTCATGACATGGCATGGAAACCTGACATAATTTTTTATTTTGAGCACCAAACCGGATGTACGTGGGATGTAGTGGAGCAACCTGTGTTTACGCTTGTTGTCTAACTGATTGGGCGCATATATGTGGAAAAATGTGCTTTTTTGGCTCTGGAAAGTACAAAAGGGGACTTCAAGTCTGCATAAGGAAATGGAAAGGCCATCCAAGCAAGTTGCATGGGATGAGGCAAAATTTGTTGTAACACTGTGTCCGATGGTTTAGTAGTAGATCCATGTTAGTTGGACGTGTATATCAGATTCACATGAATGCCACATGGATAGAATGACGTCACATGTGAGTGATTCCTTAGAATCTTTAGAAGGCCATATATTTATATCCAGAGCTCGGATTTGAGCATAGTCACAGTTATTGGAAAGATCTTGAGGAGCATAATCGATCTACAAGCTTAGAATCAGAACTAGAGTGATGGTTAAGAAGAGAAATTTAGTATGCTCCACCAACCTAATGAGGGTTAAGGGGTCTAGTGTGTTACAACTATCCTTTGGAATTTATGCTGAAGGGATTTTGGTTCAGTTTGTCACACCCTGGTCATCAAATTTTGGTTTTTGTGTGACGAATTATCTTGTTGGCTTTTGAACTTTTGTTATGTCTTTGAACCCGAGGGTCCTGTCTTTTCCTAGGATTTTCAAAGTGTTTGTGATATTGCTCTTGTTGGTAACTGGGATTCCTTCTTTGGGGGTTCCGGAGATTTTTCCATGTATCTCTGTGTCCTTTGGTATTGGTTTACCCCTGGTTGATTGGACGAGAAGTTAGAATTATTCGATGTTCTGGTTCAATTTCACTTCAAAGAAAATTTGGTAACCTTGCTCTCTCAAGTTTTTTTATTTCATGGATTATAGGGAGACCCAAAACATCTGAAGATCCCTCCATAGGCACAAAGATTCCATCTAATGTAATAGGACCTTCATCTTGTCAATTACTTCAAAGGTTTATGAGAATGAACGATAGCGTTATGCTTATAATTCCATTATTATGACTATTCTAGCATAGAAAAACACCAAATTGATTCTTTGGAAGAAGAGAGAAAGATGCTCAAAAATTTGGTTCTTGATTTAAGTAAAATCTCTCAGTCAACAGCCTCAAACTTTAGGATGTCTACCAATTATGTTCATGAACCAAATTCTTGAAGACATGGATATTGTCAACCACCAATCTAATCCAACCAATACGTGGTTGGAAGAGGCACACAGTTATCATGTCTTTAGTTAAATGTTATGTATTGCAAAGTAATTAGTATTTTAGGAGTTTTTTTCAAAGAATTATATAAGAATTTTCTCTATGCATCCAATAATGAGTTGGCAATTTTGTATGAAAATTAAGGCCATCAAATTTTGTAACTATGTTGTTTAACCTCTGCTACAACCTTTTATATAATACAAACTCTCCCAATTTCTATTAAAAGAATAATAATAATGATAATCTAATTTTTAAGGTCACAACCTCACACTAAATTGGTGTATGATATCCCATGTTTGGGGAACAAGGGACTCCCTATTGCTAAAGAGGTGTACATACCCTACTCCCTTATGGATTTGAATATGTGACCTTGTAAGAGGAAACACATATTCTTAACCATTATGCCCACTCAAGTTCTAATGATACTCTTTTAAATATATTTTAAAAGAAAAATCAAAATTATATATATAATAGAAAAAATAGATAATTTTAGTCCAATGGGTTGGTTAAGTGCCATGAGTTACACTCAATACCTCACAGGGTCAAGTCCCAGAGTTGGTTTCCTTTGTGGATATTATGGGACTTACTTAATGTCCCAAAACTACAACCTAAATTAAAAATTATCAAAAGATCACTTCATTGACTGGCGCAATGGAATTCTAAAAATTTGTAAAATATTGTTGTATCTGCATATTTGCATATCTGAGAGGCTAAATCTGTATAATCTCAATACCCCAACTTCCAAAGGTATTTTCAGCAAGCTGAATACATTTATGCATTTAGAAATGCAATTTAAATAATAGAAAATTGAAATTTCATCCATATTTAATGCACCGAATTTTTTCAAAAAAATCCTAAAAATAAAATGTTTAGACAACAACACACTAAGCAAATTTGAATTACAGGGTTGTGAATCCCATATAATCTTGCATTGGAATTGGGTAAGCAAATTTGAATTACAGGGTTGTGAATCCCATATAATCTTGCATTGGAATTGGGTATGCATTGGTGAAAGTTTTGGTTAGAAGGCCCAACTGGAATTACGTTATCTCCGACTAGTAAATTGAGTTTGCAGTGTTGAAAGCTTTGGTTAGAAGGTCCAACCAGAAATACATGATCTCTGATCTCTGACTTGTAACTGGGGGGAAATTTTGAGCTTGGTACACCGTTGGTGAAAGGGATTGCATGCAGATACATTACACCTGGACACCAACCAATATAAGAGATCAAAGCAACCAGAAAACAGTGACCATTTGAACACCAACCAATATAAGAGATCAAAGCAACTAGAAAAAAGGTGATCATTTGAATCTTTGGTCGACACCGACCAACAACACCACCGAACACACACTGGTAGAACAATCACATTTGACTCGGATTTTTAACTCCATATACACCATTCAGAGACAAATCGTGAAGAAACAAATTGACAGCAGCTCACAGATTTTATAAACCAAATAATAGGTCAATACTTCGCCAACCCTGCAAAAGCTCTATCTGTATGCTTATTTCAGTCTTTATTTCCCCTTCAAATACAGTTGTTGCTTTTGATTTTCAGAGCTCCCGTGAACGCTTCATGGATTCCTTTGTAACTTATTTGCGATATTAAAAAAAGTTCTCAAGGTTCGCTTTCACGACATAAATTAAACTCTCAGGGCTCTCGTGGCATAATGAGTATCACATGACAGATGATTCGAACTGTTCAGTGGCTCCTCCAGCTATGTTCAATTGGCGTAAATTCAGAAAGACCCAGTTACAATATCAGATTAATCAATTACACTGAAAGATCAATAATTAAAGTGCTTTGGATTTTTAGGGTCCTGAATCCATTTATGCATTTAAAAATGCAATTTATATAACATAAAATGGTGATTTCACCAAGATCAAGATTTGTTTCACGAGATTTCTCTGGAAAAATTTAAAAGGTGGGACAAAGTCAATTTTAATGTTATGATATTATATTTAAACTTTAAAAATACAAATTATTATTCAATATATGTAAACTTTTGGGAGCTTCAACATCAAATAAATGGGAGCTTGGTAACCAGTTTCCTAAAATAATAGTTTTAAATTAGAATTATATTAAATTAAAATGTAAATATATTTATTTCATTATTACAAATACATAATTTCTTACAAATATTTTCATTATAATTATTCAAAATATCACTAGAAAATTAAGACTAAACTACACTTAAATATTATTTCAAAAATTAGTAAAGTAAAAAAACTTAATAATACTCACTTTATAGTTGTGGATATGAGAAACTTTTAATGCATGTATGTTTTCCTTCAAGCCCAAACTAAACATGAAAGTCTAATAAATCAATACCCCATCCACTACAAGTATTTGTTCCACTGTGTAGTTGATATCAATCAACCATATCATTAACTTTTATTGTATTTTCATATTAGAAGAGTAGTACTATTTTGTTTTTTCCAATTAAAAAAAAGAATAATGCTTCAAATTTACAAAGATGTTTAAAATTTATATATGTAAAGTTTAATTTTAAAAAGATGTTAAAATTGTACATATGTGTTTTTAATTTTGTTTCTCATTTTCTAATGAAATATTTATGGATATTAAAGTTTATTGTATTAAATATATTCATATAATTTCAATATTGCAATTGTTGCAATAGGAGAAACATTGTCCTCACTTGACCTTCAACTTTATTGAAATAAGATTTAAAATGTATTTTTTTTCATATATATTATTACCGCTTCTAACTTCACTTTTCCTGTAAATTTGAGGAAAACTTTTACTAGTTCATGATAATTGTATCCATGTTCTCAGCATAGATCATACTCATTAAATTTATAATTATTATTGCATTTTATTAAATTTTAATTATATGATATAATTTTAAAGCAAAATCATTTAATCTATAATTATTATTGCATTTCAATGTTATAATTGTTAAATTTTAATTTTAAAAATAAAAATTATTGTTCATTGTTAAATTAAATTTATAATTATTATTTAAATTTTAAAGATCGGAGTTATTGTTTTTGCTATCTGAAAATTTCAAACCCAAATTTCATTACAAAGAGCCTAATTCTGCTACTTTGTGTGCTGCTGCCCTGAAGCCTGATACACTCTATGAAACAGCCAACATTTAGGACAGCAAATACTAAAGCTAGTCAAACAAGTCCTATTTCACTCATGTGACACCAACTATCTGAACCAAAATTAGAAAATAACTGATTAGAAGTAAATCCCACAGCACATTTCTACCAATAAACAATAATTTCCTTCTGCAGTTTGTAATGTCAGATTTTGTATGCATTGTAAGATCGTAAAGGTGCAAAAGAAACACCCATATGTTTTTCAGAGTTTAGTTATAGATAATGCAACTCCACAGATGGACCCCGCGCATCCAAATGGCACAAGGTGCGAAATGAATTTCCCAAATTTTTGAGACCATCCCAGCGTCAAAACAATTGTTAGCCTAATTAAACTGGTGAAATAACTTATATAAAAGCATGAGATATAACCAAAAATAGTACAAGATTTCTATGAAAGAAATGGTGTTCACTGACATAAAGTTCCCAAATTTATGTTTGTGAACATAAATGTTAACCATTCATTGATATCTATCACAGTGTTGATATGAGTAACACCTACACCAATGCTCCATGAATATGCAATATGTGTGTAAGAAATTGATGTATGAGACCTTCTTGTTTGTGGGACAAGGGACATACGGAGGTATACATATCTTACCCTTCTCTGGATTTGAACTTGTGATCTCTTAGGAGAAAACACATGTTCTTAACCATTATAATAAGCAAAAACAGAAATATCGCAGCAAATACTAACGAAACAGCAAAATATAGAGAATAACAACACCAACAATGATACCTTTATTGATAGAAAGTCAAGTTCACTTGTCTCTTCTTTCAGGGAGCAACCATTACAAAAATTTTCAAAATAAGACTTTCTCATGTTTTCTAATCTTATTTATACTAATTCTATTTTCTAAAGAACATTCTAAAGGAAGATCTTTCTAGAAGAGGAAGCTTCTATTAAGTCTTCTTACATTAGATTTGTTCACATTATTAAATAGGCCTTATTAACTAATGTCCATCTTTATTACATGGAAAATATATTATTCTATCTACGTGAGAAGTTAGGGAGGTTAGATCCCTAACATGTCCTCCCTCTTGAAAAACAACCATGTCCTTCATGCTTGAAATGGAGAAATTGTTGCAGAATGGTAGTCGGCTCCCAAGTGGCATCTTTTGGTGGTGTATCCTTCTACTGAACTAAAACTTCCTTGATGGTGTGTTGACGGAGACGACGCTCACACTGGTCCAATACAACTTGTGGCTGCAACCAAATGGATCATTCTTCATCCAACTCGGGGAGATTGGTTTGACTCTGACACTTAGTTCCAATCCCTTTCTTTAAGCATGAGACATGGAAAACAAAATGGAACTTAGAATGACTGGGAAGAGCTAACTAGTAAGCCATGAGCCCCACTCGTATGAGAATTGAATAAGAACCATGGAACTTGGGAGCGAGTTTCTAACAGTGTTCAACTTTGAGTAAAGTTTGCTTATAAGATTGCAAACGAAGAAACACCTAGTCCCCTTCAACAAATTGACGTTCTGAACGACCCTGATCTGCTTGTTGCTTCATGTGATTCTAAGCCATGACCAAATTTTCTTTGAGGGTACAAAGAATGGTCGTGCGGACTGTAAGAGTGCTATCAACCTCCCGAACCTTGGAAACCCCTGGCATGTATGAGAGAATCGATGGTGGTTTTTTCCCATAGACCACTTCAAAGGGAATCAAACGAGTGACAGTATGGTAAGAGGTGATGTGCCACCATTTAGCTAGGGGTAACCACTGAACCCACTGATTTTGTCGGTTATATGTGAAACACCACAAATATGTTTCCTAACACTTGTTGACAGCTTCAGTGTCTCCATTAGTCTGGGGATGATAGGTGGTGCTGAGATACAATCAAGTCCCTTGTAGCCTGAAAAGTTCTTGCCAAAACTTGTTGGTGAAAGTTGGATCATGGTTGGAAACAATAGAATGAAGCATGCCATGCAGTTTGAAGATAGTATCCATAAAAATTTGAGCCATTGTGGATGTTGTAAACGGATGTTGAAGAACACAAAAATGAGCATACTTGAAAAGATGATCTACTACAACCATGATGGCGGATTTATTTCTCGGTTTAGGTAGGCCTAAAATGAAGTCTATAGAAATATATGTCCAAATAATAAGTGGAATTTGGGAGCGATTGGAGTGTGCCTGGAGATTTGACGGTTTCTCCCTTATTGTGTTGACAGGTATCAAATTCAACCACAAAAATGTGGATGTCTTATTTCATACATTCCTAGAAAAAAAATGTTTGACTCGTTCATAGGTTTCGGTAAAACCTGAATGTCCAATTGTGGGAGAAGAGTGAAGCTCAAAGAGCATAGTGGATTTAAGGTTCGACTGTTTGCTTAAATACAAGCAACATTTATAGCAAAGTTCATCATTGTGCCAAGAGTACCCTGGAGAAGCTTGAGGATCATGTTGCAATTGTTGGATCAAACTATAAAGTTTGGGATCTTGCAACCATTTTCGGTGTGTTGCTTGAAGCCAATCGGTTACAATCAAAGAGAGGGAAAAGAGGGACCCTTCGTCTTCATATTTCCGTGAAAAAACATCAGCAACCACATTTTCTTGGTCCTTGTAAATGATCTCATAATCATACCCAAACAACTTAGTCACCCATTTTTGTTGCTTTGGAGAGGAGATTCTTTGTGCCAGAAAACACTTGGGGCTACGATAATCAGTTTTAATTTGGAAATGTTGTCCCAATAGATAAAAACACCAAAGATCCACTGCATGCATAATAGCCAACATTCCCTTTTCATAGATTGATTGGCCCAAATGTCGCTCTAAAAGTTGTTTGCTAGTGAAGCCAAAGGATGACCATCTTGCATGAGGATTGCCCCAATTCCTTTCCCCAAAGCATCACATTCTAGGACAAATTTAGTCTTGGTGAAGTATGGCAGTGCGAGGACAAGAGTAGTGCACATAGCATCTTTCAAGACCTGAAATGAGTGATCAGCTTCGAGCGTCCAATTAAATGCATTCTTTTTAAGGAGAGGAGTGAGAAGAGCAACGATTTTGTCATAATTCTAAACAAACTTGTGATAATATCTTGTTAAACCCAAGAAACCACGCAAGCTTTTAAGATTTTTAAGGCAAGGCCAATCCTTTATAGCTTTAACATAACCCAGGTACTCAACTTCAGAGGCTCCAAAAGCACATTTAGACTGTTTCAAAAAAAGTTGATGCTTAGATAGTAGATAGAGAACGTGATCCACATGGGTGAGATGGACTTGCCAAGTTTTATTATAGATGAGAATATCACCAAAGAAAACTAAGACAACATGACGAAGAAAGGGACGAAAGACATGATTCATGAAACTTTGAAAAGTGGAGAGAGCACACATGGAACATTGCACAGGCCAAAGGGCATGACCAAGAACTCATAGTAACCCTCATGAGTTCTAAATGTAGTTTTGGGAATGTCTTCTTCCTTCATACATATTTAGTGGTAGCTAAAACGAAGATCAAGTTTGATAAAGTACTAAGCACCACTCAATTCATTCATGACAGGAATGAGAAATTTGTCCTTAATTGTGATTTTGTTTAGGACACATGTGCCAAATGTATTCTTTCTTGAGTACCATGACTACTAGAGAAGAATAGGAGTTGGTACTTGGACGGATAACACCTACTTCTAGCAAATCTTGAACAATTTTCTCAATTTCATTTTTTGGGCAAAGGGATGACGGTAAGGACGAACATTTAGAGGAAGATTCCCTGGGACTAGAGGAATGGAATGATCACGGACGCCACGGGAAGAGAGAAGTCCATGAGAGGTGTTAAAAATAGCTTGGTGTCGTGAGAGTATAGATTGGAGGTCAGGATGCACAGAGGGTGTTTCAATAGCTTGAATAGAATAGAGTTGGGTAATAATACCAGAATGACCTTTTCCTAGTAATTTTTCCATTCGGTGGGAGTTGATAATCTTAGGTGAGTCTGTTGTAATACCTTTGAACTTATATTGTTGTCCCTCATGTTGGAAATGCAAGGTGAAGTCCTTATAATCCATGGTAATAAGGCCGAGAATGTGTAACCATTCAACATTGAGCATTGTGTCATAATTGTCCATGTCTATAGCAAACATATGAGATTTCATACGGTACTGACCAATTTGCAGGCGCACATTTTCACAATGCCCCCCACATTTCATGGCACTGCCATTGGCAATCATGACTTGAAAATTGTTGATTGTATAGATATAGCAATTGACTTCTTGGGCAATGCAACAATGAATAAATTATGGGGGTTGTCACTGTCAACTAGGATGATAACTTTCCTATGTTTAATGTGGCCAATTAACTTGAGAGTTTGGAAAACAAAGAAGTCAGTGAGGAAGTTCAACGAAATTATTAGTTCAAATTCTGGAGGATCAGAGGGTGGAGTAGGATCCTTTGCTTGGGATATCTCTTCAATAAGGGAAACATCAACAATCTCATCAGAAACATCATCAGAAATAGCCATAAAACACTTATGTTCTCTGCACTTGTGCCCCGAAAAATATTTATCATCACAATTATAGCAAATGCCCTTGAGTTGGTGTTCAACCATTTATGCCCAAGTTAATTTTTGGATCTTGAGAGGAGTAACAAAAGGGGCAGGATTGGTGGGTCGAAAACGAGAAATAGAGGAGGGGTTTTGTTTTGGGTGGAGACAATTTGTTGTGTTTCCTAGGTGTATTTAGTAACTTCTAGCCAAATCTAGGGGCAAGCCATGAGGACCGGGGTGTGGATTTCATCCTTTAGACCACTAATAAAGCATTCCTTGAAGAAAGAATCAAACATGCCCTCTATTCTGAAAATCAAGTGCTCAAAAACAGTTATAAAGTTTTCCACTATGTCAGACTGTTTCAACTTGGACAAACAACCTAAATGGTTTGTGTCGGTGTCAAAGCGTTTATAAAGCTCTAAAGCTCTGCAACAAACTGTTTCCAAGCAACATACCCTTGGGGTACATTTTTACGTCATTGTCACCATTGTTAGAGTTCAAGATCCAGATAGTTTTCCCAACTCATCAGTAATGTCATACAAAGAAAAATAATGTCCCATTTTAGTGACCCATCGCATGGTATTTGAGCCATCAAATTTATTGACCTCAACTCTGGGAAGATGGGGGTCATAGTGAAGGTGATGGGAATGAGGACCATAGAAAAATGATGATTCACCGTTTTCCTGATAGGAAGGTTGTTCAGAGGAGGTAGGGTTCAGAGATTGGCTCACCAGTTTTTCGAATGTGGCGTTGATAGTGGCACGTTGGTCCTTGAGGGAGCTATATTGGTCCTTGAGGGTCTTAACATTGGAATCGAGGGCGTTGAGATTGGTTTTGATGTGCTTGATGTCCTTGTTTTGGGTGTTGTCGACAAGCAAAGTATTGATTTCTTGGCCGCGAGTGAGAGCCATTGATGAAGAGGCAAAAAATGTACAGGTGGGTCCGCACAAAAAAAGAGTTACAGATGTGGAGTATCACAACGGACAAAGCAAAGAGAGGAATTCAATGGGATAGGTGGCAAAAAAAGGGTGTCGAGAGGGGTCAGTGGGTCCACGGAAAAAATTAAAAAATATAAAATATAAGAAACTTACAAGTGATAAGTACCACAATGATCAAGGCAAAGGGAGGAATTCAATGGATAGGTCTCAAATAAGGGTGTCAGTGGGACCACTATACTTCGGCCTGAAGAATACTGCAGTAACGGAATGCCCAAATGTTAGGAAATGAAGAACACTTCCACTAAACCTAGCATAAGAGAGGAAGAAAGATTTAATCAAGAGAGTAAATGACAAAGCAAACACAATACAGAAATTTTACCCTGGAAACCCAAACCGAGAAAACCATCATTCCTTGAGCGTTTTGCTCTCTTATTGTCTTATTCATTTAGAATAAAAGATCACATGTCTAACCTTTGTCCACACCTAAGACACAATCGACATCATACCCTCTTGCTTACACAAGAACAACCTTGTAGCCAATTCAGCTTACATCTACATGACCAACAACCTCTACGATTATTGATTCTTGATGATTAGTCATTCATCATCTAAAGATTAGCTTTTACATCATTACAACACACCTTTATAGGCTTTACAGTGAGCAAAACCCTAAAGAAAAGGTGTCTAAAAATGGTTACAAAGCCACGCAAATCATTGGCTACAAATCTAGCGAATCTCAAGATTCTATTATAATAGACTACCAAGACGAGGTTACCGATGGACTACTAGTCGACATTCATTCAGCGTTCAGTCGGTTGTCACACGCCCACCTTTCAACCTCTTATCAATTGACCTCTTCAACTTGTTGTCGATGTCTTTACCATATCGAACCACCTCGACCTTCGAATTCGACTTTACCCAGTCAAACCATCTCGACTTCGACTTGTTGTCGATCCACCTCGACTTCAACTGTCAGTTGATCCACCTCGACTAGACTTTCACTGCAAAAAATATAAATCAACACCAAATTCTTAATAGCAGCAACTATGTAAGAATTTTGTAACATGGATGCAGGAGGCAGGATTGCCCGACAAAATTTCTCTGTTTCTTTGTTGTTATGTTCATTTTCCAAGGGCTAGGGTTTTCAGAGTGCCTACAGACAAGGGTTTGTCCTGTGCTATAGCTCTATGATATATTTGCAAGGTAGAACAATAGTTACTCAACCCAATATCTCAAGGCACCAACTAAAGAAACTTGATCGTACCCTTAGTTGTACTACCTTATTACCCAGGTACTAGAGAGTATCTTCCCGAGAGTTGTTCTTGATGTTATTATAACGATCACGCAATCAGTCGATTGATCTAGAGCTGGTTTCAAGAGACCTAGGTGACTTCCAATATACCTAATGATACATGGGAGTGATGGTCATGTATAGATTTTATCTAATGCGGTATTACTCAAAGGGGTACCAATAGGGGTTAAGGCAAAACGTTCGTTTTGAGTAACCCCATGAAACCATTTGTATTTACTGTGTAGTCTTTCTCAACCACAATGTTACATGTTGAACAACAAATCCATGTGTTTCAAAAACACCAGTAGTACACATCTATCCTAAAAAAATTCCTACAACTACAGAGGAAAGTGCCTTGATACCACTTGTAACATATCAGATGTATTATAATAAGCAAAAACATAAATATTGCAGCAAATACTATCGAAACAGCAAAATATAGAAAATAACACCAACAATGATACATTTATTAATAAAAAGTCAAGTTCATTTGTCTATTCAAGAAGGAAACCTCAAATAGAGCAACACTCTATTACAATAATTCTCAAGACAAGACTTTATCATGCCTTCTACTCCTATTTATGCAACCTGAGTGGGCATAATGGTTAAAAACATGTGTTTCCTCCTTTGAAATCATAGGTTCAAATCCAGAGGTAGGTGGGTATGTATACATCCATAGACTTTGCATGAAGGGAGCCCCTTGTCCCACAAACCAAGGGGTCTCATACACCAGTTTGGTGTCTCGCTTGGTCATGACCTTAAAAATAGATTATTATTATTATTATCACTAATTCTATCTTTTAAATAACATTTTAGAGAAAGATCTTTCTAAAAATTGAAGTTTTTATTAAGTCTTCTTACATTAGACTTGTTCACATTATTAAATAGACCTTATTAACTAATATCAGTCTTTATTACATGGAAAATATATTATTCTACCTACGTGAGGGGTTAAGGAGGTTAAATCCCTAACAATAGTCATTTTATACTAAACATATGCTTGCATTCAAATAGAAATAGAATTATCCAATATATGTGTCGATAGACTTAAGATCCACATTCATATGGAAACTGCTTGTAACTCCCCAAAAGACAAGTAGGTTAGTATCCCGTATCTTGAGGATTCAACCATTATCAGTTGCATGTTTGCCACGAAATTATTGTTTTCAATGTTGATGGTGTTTAGCTGCTCCTCAACTATATCTTGCAAAGGAAGAAGTGATCAGTACTCCAACTATTTCTGCATGAATGTCCAACCAAATAAAAGGAACTTGAATAATTTAAACACTTAATCCAGCATTTATCTAGTTTCCACAACCGCCTTGCTCCATTAGGAATGAATACATGTCTGGCTCAAGAAATATTATTTCCATCTCTAACATATTATTTTATGGGTGGAGATGCAAGAAAATCTGACAAACAAATGGCTTGACTTAGGAAAACAAATACAGGCTTCTCAGTGAACATCACAGTAATGAAACGTGTTTGCACATTTTGAGCAATTTTGAAAAGAATATCAAAGTCGGAATTAAATATTATGTGTACAACCACACACCAGCAAACTAACTTTACATGATAACTGCAACAGTGAGAGAGATATATAATCGAGGGCAGATAATAGAAAGCCCAGATAATTTCTTAATAACTTGTTATTACAAATAAGATGACACATCTAGACAAATTTATAGGCAAGATGTTGTCAAGCTTACCACAACAGTTTCCAAATCCAATACCAACCATGTCCGTTGGCAACAGACTGGCAGTCCCTTGCTAAATAAATTAGCACAATCCAAAATAATTAACTGGAGTGAAACCTTATCCCACACTGCTTGCTGAACACATTAAAGCTAGAGAATATCTGAGATACAGAGGTGACAGAAGAACCACTAATCAATAAATACTAAAAAATCTGCATCTCCCACGCCCTCCCTTGCATATTGGACCTCGATGGCAAGCATAAATATGCCCTTATTGGAAAGAAAACAATGCAAGATCAACATGAAATATACATGCACATTGTTGACCCTTGGTACCAAGTAATAAAGAATGATCAGCTCTACCACAATTGCTCGAGCAATTCAACCATTTAGTGCCCGTCAGTGGCAGTCTTAACCAAGTAGGTAGAAGTTTTAACTTCATTAAGGAATCGGAAGCACTACCTAGATAATTATAAACTACATGGAGAAAGCTTTGGTCTTTTCCTTCTAAGTGCCATCACCAATCTTAATCTGCCAGAACTCCAGTGTCACGTGACATAGTTATCTCTTTAACACTATCTACTGATGCCCACTGGCTAGTAGAGTATGCTTTCAAAATGTCATATACATCAAGATTATCATATCAACACCATTGCATAGTCCACAGTAGAATATTGCACATTTGGTGACAGAAATATGCCACAAAACTCTCCTAGATCTGGTAAGATATGGTCATCTGAAAGCTTATTCAGAATCACAATTTAAGCCACATTCTTCCAATGTGGGTCCATCTGACCTGGCTATGAATGGATTAATCCGAACCCATAACAGAGAAAAGATGGATGCAAGTAGAATGGACCACACAACAACAATTGTTGGTGTCCGGTTCTGTCTCCCCATCAAACCTTTTAGGAAAGGATACAAATGCACAATCACCCAGAAGGAGAAAAACAGTTTTCCAAACAGAGGGCCCCATGACTCATATCCATTATTAATGGCATTAGACACCCCAGCAACCACTCCAATGAGGTTCACTATAAGTAGTGTTGTGGGGGGGATCAATAGGGTTGTCCACTTAAATGCATATAGCTCTGAAAAATTATCATCATCTCCAGCTTTTGATGTCACAGTAAAATTTGTATCAATACCAGCAAGAACTTTCAACAGCCCTTGGAAAACAGCAAACAGATGTGCAGACACACCTCCAATCACCCAAAATTGTTCATTTCGCCACCAGTCATCAATTGCAACACCACTCCACCGCATCTCTAGGATGCCAGTTGTGAAGATACAGATAAAGAGTGCAAGAAACCAAAGACTCGCTATATTACTGAGCTGTAAATCAAACACAGAAACAGATACCTATCAGTAATCTGTCCTAACACAATTCAAAATGATGTTCATTTGTATTACTGCTAAAACAATATATCAAAATGGCTGAGACCTTCACAAGCCAACTCAGATGCAATGATATAGGCATTAATGTGAAGGGGAGTACCTCTGGAATAATGAATTTTCCAGTAAGCAAGCATATAGCTGGCAAGGTACAGTATGCCACCAGAGGTATGGATGTCCATGGGTATATGGTTGCGTTTATATAGGACAGCCTCTCCAACCATTTCAGCCCCCCTCCGTATCCATACCAAACAGGGCAGTGTCTGCTCAGGAAAATTTCAACTGATCCAAGAGCCCAACGCAAAACTTGATGGAGACGATCTGAGAGATTGATTGGAGCAGAGCCTTTGAATGCTGGCCTTGGAGGAATACAATAAATAGACCGCCATCCATGGCAATGCATTTTAAAGCCTGTTAATATATCCTCTGTAACTGAACCATAAATCCATCCAACCTATTGGCATAAACAAACAAAGAATCAATAACATGAAAGATGTCGACATGCATACATAATTTTTCTAAGAATTGATTTCACTGTAATCACCTCCTTTCCCCAGTCCGTTTTATCTTCATAGCCACAGCTAATAACATGAATGGCTTCTTTTAAAAGTGAAGCAGGACTAGCATTTTGTGGTACACCACCATTCTCAAGAAGGGTAGAGGCAACAAAAACAGGGGACTGTCCAAATTTCTTTTCCAATTTAATCTGAGATATGAGTGCTGACTTTTCACTGTCGATTCCTGCATACAGAAAAACAGTTGTTTCAGTTACACTACAAAAACTACTACTAACTACACGAGTGTGCAGGTTTCCACAGATTGTCATGATGCTTGAACTTCCTGGATAAAAACTGTGTAAGCAGTTTTGAAACGTCAAACGTTTCGAGTGGACAAATGCTGTGTAAGCAGTTTTGAAATGTCAAACATTTCGACTGGATTTCAAAATGTTTGACATTTCAAAACTGCTTACACAGCATTTGTCCACTCGAAATGTTTGACGTTTCAAAACTGCTTACACAGTTTTTATCCAGGAAGTTCAAGCATCATGACAAACTAGTAAAAGGCTAGAGGATGTACAGCTTTAGTAACCAAGATTAGAAGCTACCAGATAAAATACAAAACCTACCTTCTACTACTTCTATGTCCTCTGAATTAAATATAGGAAGACTGGCATCACTGCGCTTGGATTTCTTCTTCTTCTTTTCTTGCTTGGCTTTCACTTTCTTGTTCTTCTTTCGGGATTTGCAACAACAACAACACCATTTTGGCCAGCAATTACAAGTCCTTGTGGGTTCCTTCTCAGCTTTAGGAGCATCAAATCCATAAAGTGCTTGCCTTCTGAAAACACATCCAGTACCAACATATATGGGTCCCTGAATGCCATCCAAACCTTTCATATTGATCTGCAGAAGGTAACAAGTTTGTAATTTAGCTTGGACATATTATAGAATGAGAAAAATGGAACGACTTAAGTAATACGGTGAAGGCAAGTAAATGCACACGATATTTGGCTTCTGCTTACATCGAAGAAAACTATGTTGCGATTGGCATAACGATCGTGCCTATCAATACCATCGAACCTCTGGGGAAACTGCACATAACAGACTTTCTTTCCAACAGTAGGATCCATCATGAAACACATGGACTCACGAAGAGCTCTGCTATTGTTTATATAATG
>ML782399.1:0-11646 GCA_009831015.1 Picea engelmannii
TAGGTAGATTGAATATGTGGGGAGGAGCATGTATGTTGGGTTAACCTTGACTCGGTGAAAGAGTTAATGAGTTAAATATTTTTTTGGGTCAAAGCAAGTGGTTTTTCGGATCCATGTGTTTTAGGTATCTTGTGGTATTGTGTCCATGGATTACATGTAATGAATCTTATAAAAGGCTTGGTGAACTCCATTGTAAATGGCCCAATGAAGTCTTACTTGGTCGGCTTAGTCGAATTTGGTCAAGGTTGTTCGAATGCAAAGTTTGAGGTGGAGTAGTGTGTCCACTTTAGAAATGTAGTTCTATAGAAAGGTTGATGTGTTGGCAGATCAATCAAATGTTTGATAATATATGATGAAGGTACGTTCATATCCATGGAACTTGGAAAGTACTGCAAGGAAGTTGGAATCGAATAGGCATGTTCAGTAATTCCAAGTTGCAACAATAGTTGTGGACATAAGCGGTTTTTCTATATGGTAACTTGGTCACCATCGGTTGCAAAAGAAAGGAAGATTCAGGAAGAGGTATGAACATGTCATCTGGTAATTACTCAAATGTGAAATTATTCGGTTGTGATTCTTATGTTATTTTATCAGCTGTCTAATCATGACTCAGATAAAACAAGTAGATATTTGATATGGTGATGATGTTAAGGGGTGCAGACTGTGGGATCTTACTACCCACAAAATCGACATGGACAAAGATGCAATGTTTGATGTATCTCCTTTTATAAAATCAAACATAGTAAAATATGAAAGGTTCGAAGCATGGTTGGTAGCAGAAAGGTATTTGGAAGGTATTGATTTCCATGAAATTTTCTCACTAGTTGTTAAAAGTGTGTTTCTATACATGTTGTGTTAGCATTGGTTGTGATAGTATAGCTAGATGTTAAAATTGTTTTACATGGATTTTTTTGAATAAAGGGATGTATATGGAACAACTAGAACCATTAGTTCAGAATCGCAACAAAAGATTTGTTTGCAAACTCAAAAAATCATTGTATGGATTGAAGCATGCTAGGAAAATGGTACAAGATGTTCGATTCCTTCATGGTGATCCAAATTTTACAAGAATTGAGTATAAACATTATGTTTATGGTATATTCATTATCTTGGTGTTATATGTTATGCTTTTTGCAAGCACAACATGGTTGAGGTCAACATGTTGGCTCAGTTGGTTAGGACATTTGTTATGAAGCATCTGGGAGCATCAAAATAAATCTTGGGCATGGAAATACACAGAGACAGGAAATATGGTAAGCCTGGTTATCACAACAAAAGCATGTAATGAAGATACTTAGGAAATTCAATATGAATAATGTGAAACTCGTAAAATTCCTTTGGCTTTCCATTGTAAATTCTCTTCAGGTTTATGTCCTAATTGATGAAGAAGAAAAGGGTTATATGTCTCGAGTATTATATGATAGTAGGAAGTTTGATGATTGCAATGGAGAAATGGTCATCGTTTCACATACAGTTGGTGGTGTCAGTAGACATATGGAAAAACCAGGTCAAGAGCATGGAAATGGGTGCTTCAAACACAGAAGCACAAGTATCACCTACAATGGTTGCAATGATTTGGTCTGTGATTATGATTCATGAGATTTGAACAAGTGCATCGGTTTATTAGACATGTTACTGATGGAGACAGAATGGTCCATACATGAGTGAATCGTGCAGGCATGTTCACATAACAGTATTGTTATAGAAGTTGCGGAGCTGTGATGGTGTTTGGCTTCTCTTGTAAGAAAGGTGATGGATGCACTAATTAAGGGCATGATATATCCGATAAATTGTTTTCAAGGTGGAGATTGAGGTGGATATTGTTGGAAACATTCCAATGAATTTCCTCATGTGGTCACATGCACATGCATGCAACTATGTTAATGCGCGCAAATGTAACTATGTGATCTATTCATGATCAGTTTGTGTAACTAAGTGATAGATTTTATATATGAAAGCATACCGATAGAGGTGTGAGTGAAATTTGTAAAGAGTGTATGAGAAAGACACGATACTATGGAGTAGAGTGTGTATGTGAGGAGAGGATGCTTGTATGCATGCGTTGGCTATTGTAATTCTCCCTTGAATAAAAGAACATTGATTATCATTGTCGTGGTTTTTTTACCTCATTGGGTTTCCACATAAATCATTATTTCAATTGTGAGTTTGTTGTTCTTGGTTTAATGCATGTTTGATCTTGCTTGTTTATGCTTTGGTTTTATGCTATGTTTTGCTTCCGCTTCCTAACACTTAAAATCATATCTAAGTTGGTTTGAAATTTTTCCAATGGTCTCCTTCTATCCTTGAACTTTACACCTCTCTAAACTAGGGTATCCTAGTCGTATTTCTCTCTACAACAAATAACAAGTTCCATTTGACACCTATCCCAACCTTTGTCCACTGCATTTCCCCATAGACTTTGAAGGCACCAACGACCTCACCTCATGGTCATTTGAACCGTTGCATATTCTCTATCACCTTTTGGATCAAATTTTGGGATTATTACTGCAGTGTGTAAGTGTCGTGCACGTTTTGTTTCTCAAGACGTATTTGAATGGTGTCAATTCCTTTTAGAGTGGTCATGCCTAAAATCGTTTCACATTGCCTTTGATCACCTTCAAAACATATGTAGTGTTCCTTGTTCTCTGATTAAATAGGCTGACTTCTATCGCAGATCAAGGTTTTGAAATTCAGTGACTGTTTCCTTACGTTACATGGTGAATTTGGCAAGAAAATACACAAGTGAGATAAAATAATTTGCTTGTTGTTAGAATAATGAAGACACGTCTAGAATGTATTAAATTTAGAATATTATTTTAGAGTTTGTTTCATTGTTACGCAGATTGGGGTTGAAGATGGTTTGAGATCCACTTAGATAGGTGTGTGATCAAACTATAAATGTAATTGATTTCTTTGCATAATGCAAGTTTTGTGAGCTCTATCTCACTTGTGTGTGGGGTTTATGTTAAGTTTTGATTTGGTATCAGAGCTCAAGAACCGTGTGAGGAACCACACAATCGTATATACAAGCAGCCATTTAAACGAGATGTTAGCTATTTATCTCCATGATTGTATCGTGGAGCTGATCATTAGTCTGAGTGCGCATACCACTTAGAGTTGTCTTCTCTGTGGTGTGGGTCTTTGCGTTGTGCGCTGGCGGATACTCTTGCGTACATATGGAGTGTTGATTGACACTATCCCTTTGATTTTGGAGATGCCTTTAATTTTGTTTGCTTCTAAGAGTTGAGATATCGTGAAGGGTGTGTCGTAGAGGGAATCATCTGAGCATTGAGAGATATTTTTCCGAGAGAACAAAGAGTTGGTTTGAGGTTGTTGCATGAGTTGAGGTTGTTGCACGCAAGTTGATTGTTGTTGCAGTCCCACAATTATTTATGCAAACGTTTGCCCGTGTTGTTGTCGTTGCCATCGCAGATAGAGTCTGTTATCTAGAGTGACGTGTTGTGTGTCGTCTAGTTGTTATTTTACACTTTGAAAAGCAATGTTCTCTCCATCTGCGTGGGTATGATTTTGAGTTGTTTCCTGCCTCCTGTGAGCTGGAGCTACGATTTGAGGAGTGACCGAAAGAGGAAGATTGTCTGCAATTTGAAATTTGTAGTTTGTTGAACAACGCGCAGTCTGTTGAGTCTGTGTGTTTAATTTGGAGTGGATTTGGTGTGGTTGCTAGCTTGCCCAACTTCCTGCATGAAGTGGAGGAGCATGTTTTCTGCGTAAAGAGGAGGAGTCTGCGCTGCAGAAAATGATTCCATTGGGTGCATAAAATTACCACGGTTTTTTTTATCACCACCAGATTCATAGATGCAAGGGATCACAAGTGTTGACCTGCAGCAGCAAAGGAGCTTGTGCGAGAGGTAAAATCCAGCAACAATTTTTATTTTTTTTTGGCCAATAATCTTTGAATTATTTTTGGTAAAATATGGCAAACCCTCTCGCCGATTCATATTTAAATGAATCCACCAAGCTTGATGGCGAAAACTATGTAAACTGGAAGTTTAAGATGACCACCATTCTCGACGCATATAGCCTATGGACGATTGTCAAATATGATGAGCCCAAACCCACTGTTGTTGCTTCGATTCCAGATTGGGATAGGCGAGAGATGAAAGCGAAAGTGTTGTTGCACATGTCTATAAAGGATAACATAATTCCTTATATAAGAGAATGTAAAACTTCAAAAGAGATGTGGGACGTTCTCAAAGGTTTGTACAAATCCTCTAACACAAGCCAGATATTATTTTTAAAAACTAATTTACTATCTATCAAAATGGAAGCCAATGAAAGCATACACAATTTTGTTTCCAGAATTACAGACTTAAGTGATAAGATGCATGACATTGGTGAAAATTTTTCTAGTAGCGATTTAGTAATTGTTGCTTTGAAGGGTTTAGTGCAAGACTATAAAGTCTTTATTTCAGCGCTCTCAACTAGACAAACGCCTCCTACGTTTGATGAATTGGTTGGGATTATTCTTCAAGAGGAAGAGAGAATGAAGAATTATGATATGGATTCAAGTGACTTGGATTTGGTGTTGATTGCAAGAGGTAAAATATCATACTGAGGGAAACCGAGGGACAAGAACAGAGGTCGGTTTCAAGAAAAGCAGAAAGGTATGACACATCCTAATTCTTATGCTAAGAAAAATATTGAATGAGACTATTGCGAAAAACCTGGACACCTTGCTAAAGATTGTTATAGAAGAAATAATCATGAATCAAATCAGAGACATAGAAGGCATAATGGAAATTTCGTGCATAGAGACACTTCAGTTAATGATGGATTTAGAAATCTTAAGTTATTTATTTATGAAGCTGCATTGTCTACTGAAATTGATGATGAGACTTATTGGTTCATAGATTCTGGTGCATCGTCTCATATGAATTGTAATAAAAAATGGTATGATGAATATTATGAGAAAATGGATGGCACGCACATTTAATTAGGAGATAACAGATCACATAAAGTCCAAGGCTATGGAGTAATAAGTGTGAACTTACCTAATGGAAAATTGAGACAGATTCATAATGTGATGTATGTTCCTAGCATTAAAAAGAATTTGATATTTGTTTCAACGATCACTGATAATAATCTAACAATGGAATTTGGTAAGTTGAGGTGTGTTGTGAAAGATATCCAGAATCACTACAGGGTTGTTTCCATAGGTACCAGGGTTGGTGGATTGTTTAAGTTGGATGTGAAAATGAATCATCATGTTTCATTAACATCCACAATAATGTGAACGTAAGAGTTATGGCACCACAGGTATGGGCACCTAAATTACAATGATTTGATGTTGTTGCAAAGAAAAACTATGGTAGAAGGTCTTCCTGTTATGAAAAATGATCATCTTCCATGTGAAGGATGTGCACTTGGTAAGCAACATAAAGAGGAGTTTCTCATTCATACATAGAAAAGACAAACATATATTCCTGAATTAATTCATACTAATGTATGCGGACCTATGCAAACTAGGTCACTTGGTGGTGGTTCCTACTTTCTTATTTTTGTTGATGATAGATCTAGATATGCAGGGGTCTATTTCATAAGGAGAAAGAGTGATGTATTTGAGTACTTTAAAGAATTCATAACTATGACTGAAAAACAAACAGGAAAATGTATTAAAGTTCTCATATTTGATGAGGGTGGTGAATATACACCAAGTGCATTTAAAATTTATTGTAAATTTCTTGGGATCCAACAACAATTTACAGTAACTCATACACCTCAGCAAAATGGTGTTGCTGAGAGGTGGAACAGAAGACCGGTGGAGTGTGCTCGCAGCATGCTTCAAGGTAAAAACATTTCTAATGGTTTTGGGGCAGAAGCCATTAACATTGTTGTTTATTTAAAGAATCGTAATCCAACTAAGAAATTAGATTTCCAAACTCCTTTTTAGATTCTTCATGGTTATAAACATGATGTCAATGATTTGAGATTATTTGGATTCACTTCCTTTGCACATATTCCAAAGGATGAGAGAATAAAACTTGATGCAAAGTCAATCATCTGTGTTTTTATTGGGTATTGTACTGATAAAAAAGAATACAAATTGTTTGATCCCGTCTCACATAAATTGTTTGGAAGTAGAGATGTAATGTTTCATGAGAATGCAGATAGAGTTGATACAATGAATGATGCAGATGATTGGCATAATGATAGTGATAAACATGTCAAAATAGATGCAATGGTTAAACATGAACATGTGCAGGTTTAAGAACAGAATGAAAGCAGTATGGACACTCCAAGCAGTCAGGATACATCAAGTGGAGAAGAGTCACCATAGAGCAGAAGATGAGATGAAAGCAGTGAAGGACCAAGGAGGTCATCATGTCTAACTCAGTCGCCTATAAGGTATAAATATTATGCATTAATGTTTCATGTAATGAATGTTGTAGAACCTGTAAACTATTATCAAGCTAAAGAACATGAAGAGTGGAGAAATGTTATGAATGATGAATATGACTCCCTTTTGAAAAATCAAACATGGGAATTAGTTGAAATTCCTGAAAACAAAGTCCCTATTGGAATAAAATGGTTGTATAAATCTAAATTTAAAGCAGATGGTAGCATTGATAAATATAAGGCAAGATTAGTTGCAAAATGATATTCACAAAAGGAGAGAATTGATTATGAAGATACTTTTGCACGAGTAGCTAAATTGAATACAATTAGAGTACTAATTGCCTTAGCTACAAAACATAATTGGAAATTACATCAGTTAGATGTCAAAACTGAATGGTGATTTAAAGGAAGAGGTTTGTTTGGTCCAACCTGAAGGGTTTTTCAAGCAGGTACAGGAGCATCTAGTTTGCAGGTTAAGGAAAGCATTATATGGTTTGAAACAGGCATTGAGATCATGGTATGTAAAGATAGATACCTTATTTCATCAGAATGGGTCTGTGAAAAGAAAAAATGATCCTAACTTGTATGTTAAGAAAGATGAAGAAGGAAATGTTTCTTTAATATCTTTATATGTGGATGATCTCATTATTACAGGTAGTGCATGCAAGTTAATTGAAGAGATTAAAATTCTGTTGTCTCAAGAATTTGAAATAAAAGATCTTGACGAATTGCATTACTGTTTAGGAATTGAGGTTTGGAGAGAGTATGGTAAAACATTGATCACTCAAAGTAAATACACAAAAGAAATTCTTAAAAGTTTCAACATGAGTGAATGTAAAGCTATGTCAACTCCCTTAGAATAGAATGCAAATTTGTACAATGAAAATGGATCTAAAGAGGCGGATGGTACTTTATATCATTAATTGGTGGGAAGTCTGAACTACCTCACCACCACAAGGATAGACATTGCATACTCAGTCAGCATCCTTAGTCAGTTCATGGCTAAGCCCTCAGAGAGTCACTAGAAAGTTGCGAAGAAAGTTCTTCGATATCTGAAAGGAACTGTTAATTTTGGTATTATGTATACTAATGATTGTGATGTTGAGTTGACAGGTTACTCTCATTCAAATTGGGCCGGAAATCCTGATGACAAAAAATCAACTTCAGGATATGCATTCAACATAGGTACAGGGGTCGTGTCATGGAGTAGTAAGAAACAACCAATTGTTTATTTATCGTCAACAGAAGATGAGTACAAAGCTCTATGCAATGCTACTTGTGAAGTTGTTTGGTTAAGGAGAATTTTTGAAGATATTGGCAATAAACAAATGGGGTCAACTATTCTCAAATGTGACAATCAAAGTTCTATTAAATTAGTACACAACCCAATTTATCATGCCGTAGCCAAGCATATTGAAATTCAACATAATTTTGTAAGAGAAAATATACATTCAAAGGAAATTGACTTGATCTATTGTAATACCACTGATAATGTGGCTGACATCTTTACCAAGCCTCTTAGAAAGATGAACTTTGAAGAATGCAGGAAACACTTAGGAGTGATAGAAAATTTGTTTCTTCATTAAAGAGGAGGTTAGAATAATGAAGACACATCTAGAATGTATTAAATTTAGAATATTGTTTTAGAGTCTGTTTCATTATTATTCAGATTGGGGTTGAAGATGGTTTGAGATCCACTTAGATAGGAGTGTGATCAAACTATAAATGTAATTGATTTCTTTGCATAATGCAAGTTGTGTGAGCTCTGTCTCACTTGTGTGTGGGATTTATGTTAAGTTTTGATTCTTGTACAGTCTTGTTATTTTTCCTACGATCCGAATGTAAATTGTGGAAATATGAATGTATGAACAATGTTATTACAACATTGATCCATTTCGTTGCCAATTGATGTGAATATTCTACATGCATGATACTCTAAATTGTTACAGCATTGATACACCTTGTTCATAGTGCACATGTGTGATCTCAGTGACATAAATGTGTTTTAGGTCCGTCGAATTGTTGTAGTCTCCTATAGCAGTTATTTCTTTCATAACATGTTTATATTGCAACCTGAACGTATAAACTATGCTTCTTTCCATGAGAGTTGTATACAAAAATTTCCATATCTCATTGGTTACTTGGTATACGTATGATGCACAGTTGATTAGTTGAAAATCAGGTATATTTCAAGGCGTCTGCTGCAATAAACTAAACTTTTCATGAATATACCTTTGCAAACAACACATATTAAACTTAGCAAGCCATCACTTGTCATTGATTATTTATTGTCATTGGTTATTGTGATAAGTTGTTTAAACCTGGGATATTAAACATTGCATTGTGCCTTTGGTATATTACGATGCTGCACAGTTCATCAAGTAATAAGAAACGTGAAGATGTTTATGAATGAACTCATATCTTGTAGATTTCATTAATTGAACACAAGTGATGCATTAATGTTGGTGTGGAATTTTGAGCATAATTTGTTCCCTTACTTTGTCTATATTGAAGTCACTTAACTTAGTCTTTTTCTTTACTCACCTTATCTGCAATGATAGGATCTATATTGAAGTCACTTAACTTAGTATTTTTCTTTACTCACCTTATCTGCAATTATAGGATTTAGTTTGACCTTTAGGAAAGTCCTCTTTAGGTTAGAAACCTTAGCCTAAAAGAATAGAAGTAAAGCCAGCAATGGATAGTTTTTTGTTTAGTTGTCCCAAGCTCTCCTTCACAGGGCAGGAGGACTTTCCTTAGGCATGAGTTTGAGTAGCAACACATAGATTTTATGATAACAACAATTATTCTATATTCTCCATAGCTTGTTTAAGAATCTTTCATAAGAATTAAAAACATTACTACAAATATTAATTCTACAAATGATACATTTCATAGATCTTGAGCATGAAACACTAGAAAATAAAACTACAAGGTGTTCTTAAAATACTCATCACATCACATGAAGTATCATCATCAATGTTATTAAAAACAAGAAGAAGAAATTTAAAAAGTGATAAAATCTTAATATCAATGTTTCTATTAATGCGCAGCTCTATAGTTAAATTCAAGAAACTAAAAAATGATGAAATCTTAATACCAATGTTAGAAGAAACTAAAAAATATGAAATCTTAATACCAATGTTATAGAAGAAACTAAAAAATATGAAATTTTAATATCAATGTTTCTAGAATGCTATCTCTATGGTTAACTTGCTTGAACGAGTAGCCTCTTCTTTTGATTTTATATTATTCATTAGTTACGTCATAAGCGTCTCCACTATGGGAATTGATGGACTAATTAACTTTTTAATCATAAATTTTAATCTTATGACTAGCAATGAAAGATGTTGGCATATTCTTCGTTGCCGTCCCAAATTAATGAATGAAATTTAATTTCATAACTTTCTTGCATTTATAAATGCTTACGGTCCTTGTTTACTTTTTCACATTTACTTAATATGATTAAGGAATTACTACCCTAGCCATTGATTGTCACGTTTAATTTATTAAACAGGATTAATATGTAAAGAATGATTCGTTTCCACATTCATTATTTAGCTCGAATTAACAGTGAACACGATTTTATGAATGTGAAGAGTTGGATGTGAAGCGTTGGATGTGGATAACACGTATCACATTTGGACAGGTTTCAGTTGCGACGGGCGTTTGTTGGCATGTGAAACATGAAATGGCGTTATTGGGTGTCGTTAGTTTCACGATTTTGTTCAGGCAATTCAGGACCTGGAGCTTTACTTCTTCGTGTCGGTTTTTCATGAGCTCTGGGGTTACCAAGGCATCTTTTGATGGACGCATTGCATTGAGAATTGATTCAGAAGGTGATTGATTCACCATGGATAAATAGGCCTCCACTTTCTCTAAGGCCCGAATCATCCCATGGATGGAGCGAGGTGGATTTGCCAGTTTCTGTACAACGGCAAAAAGCCTACGCTCGAACTCTGTTTCATTCAGATTGCCCATTTCGTTCTCAAAACCAGCGTAGAAGAAAGAACAATGGAGCCACCAGCGTAGAAGAAAGAAGCGACTACCACTTCACTGGAATGTCGAGATGCACATAATGAATAAGTAGGGTAGATATTTAACTGTTTCTGTTTAATTCAGATTGCCCATTTCTGTTTTATATCCTTGGAATGACTTCCCTTGTTTTGGAGGATGGTACTCCACCATTCTCCTGAAACCACTCATGCCGACAAAGTGTTCCAGTAAGATGTAAATATGTTCGCGCCCGATGAGTGTTCCAGTGGTTCTTACTGGTTCGCGCCCAAGCATCCGTCCTGCATAGCATTAAATATGATGTGACCAAATGTTTTATGTTGTTTTTAACTGTTTTATCTTTGTACTATATGCACATTAAATTTGTTAAAAATGATAGAGACAATACTTTAAATTTGTTAAAAAGGAAGGAAACGATAATGGGAGAATTACAGGCTTCCATTTTCATTTCATGGCGTTTAAATCTGATTTATCTATTCAAAAATGCAATAATGAAAAAATTATTATTTTACGATCATTATAGATTAAAATTCAAACACAGTTTTATCTTTGTACTATATGCACATTAAATTTGTTAAAAATGAAAGAGACAATACTGATTAAATTTGTTAAAAAGTAACAGAAAGAAACGATACTGGATGAATTACAGGCTTCCATCTTCATTTCATGGAGTTTAAATTTGTCAGCATATCGAGGTAGGAGTTTATCTATGCATTAAAAACCTACAAGTAGCCAAATTCTATTTGTAAATCTTTTCATGAATAATTAAGGTGAACTCAAGCATTTTAAAAATTAAATAAACGTTCATAAGAGTAACAGTTTTAAAATGGCCAGTTATTAGGTGTATATCTATTGATAATCGCCAGAATTAATGGATATAATAATAACGAATCACTTCAAATTTTAGTTTTTACTATGTTAAGTTTGCTGTGTTTTTAATACGATTCGCTTTGTTTTTACTGTGTTTAGGGTTTTTTAATACGATTTGATCAACCCGGTGGAGTGGGATTTTCCTTCTTGACCAGTTGTGTGTGGAGTGATTGCATGTAAATGGGCATATGTCCATAAGACCTGGATAGGCATGTGTACCCCTCTTTTATAAGATCACCTATGAAAATTCTAAACATAGATTTAGGTAGATTGAATATGTGGGGAGGAGCATGTATGTTGGGTTAACCTTGACTCGGTGAAAGAGTTAATGAGTTAAATATTTTTTTGGGTCAAAGCAAGTGGTTTTTCGGATCCATGTGTTTTAGGTATCTTGTGGTATTGTGT
>ML782399.1:11746-93260 GCA_009831015.1 Picea engelmannii
CATTAATAGAAACATTGATATTAAGATTTTATCACTTTTTAAATTTCTTCTTCTTGTTTTTAATAACATTGATGATGATACTTCATGTGATGTGATGAGTATTTTAAGAACACCTTGTAGTTTTATTTTCTAGTGTTTCATGCTCAAGATCTATGAAATGTATCATTTGTAGAATTAATATTTGTAGTAATGTTTTTAATTCTTATGAAAGATTCTTAAACAAGCTATGGAGAATATAGAATAATTGTTGTTATCATAAAATCTATGTGTTGCTACTCAAACTCATGCCTAAGGAAAGTCCTCCTGCCCTGTGAAGGAGAGCTTGGGACAACTAAACAAAAAACTATCCATTGCTGGCTTTACTTCTATTCTTTTAGGCTAAGGTTTCTAACCTAAAGAGGACTTTCCTAAAGGTCAAACTAAATCCTATAATTGCAGATAAGGTGAGTAAAGAAAAATACTAAGTTAAGTGACTTCAATATAGATCCTATCATTGCAGATAAGGTGAGTAAAGAAAAAGACTAAGTTAAGTGACTTCAATATAGACAAAGTAAGGGAACAAATTATGCTCAAAATTCCACACCAACATTAATGCATCACTTGTGTTCAATTAATGAAATCTACAAGATATGAGTTCATTCATAAACATCTTCACGTTTCTTATTACTTGATGAACTGTGCAGCATCGTAATATACCAAAGGCACAATGCAATGTTTAATATCCCAGGTTTAAACAACTTATCACAATAACCAATGACAATAAATAATCAATGACAAGTGATGGCTTGCTAAGTTTAATATGTGTTGTTTGCAAAGGTATATTCATGAAAAGTTTAGTTTATTGCAGCAGACGCCTTGAAATATACCTGATTTTCAACTAATCAACTGTGCATCATACGTATACCAAGTAACCAATGAGATATGGAAATTTTTGTATACAACTCTCATGGAAAGAAGCATAGTTTATACGTTCAGGTTGCAATATAAACATGTTATGAAAGAAATAACTGCTATAGGAGACTACAACAATTCGACGGACCTAAAACACATTTATGTCACTGAGATCACACATGTGCACTATGAACAAGGTGTATCAATGCTGTAACAATTTAGAGTATCATGCATGTAGAATATTCACATCAATTGGCAACGAAATGGATCAATGTTGTAATAACATTGTTCATACATTCATATTTCCACAATTTACATTCGGATCGTAGGAAAAATAACAAGACTGTACAAGAATCAAAACTTAACATAAATCCCACACACAAGTGAGACAGAGCTCACACAACTTGCATTATGCAAAGAAATCAATTACATTTATAGTTTGATCACACTCCTATCTAAGTGGATCTCAAACCATCTTCAACCCCAATCTGAATAATAATGAAACAGACTCTAAAACAATATTCTAAATTTAATACATTCTAGATGTGTCTTCATTATTCTAACCTCCTCTTTAATGAAGAAACAAATTTTCTATCACTCCTAAGTGTTTCCTGCATTCTTCAAAGTTCATCTTTCTAAGAGGCTTGGTAAAGATGTCAGCCACATTATCAGTGGTATTACAATAGATCAAGTCAATTTCCTTTGAATGTATATTTTCTCTTACAAAATTATGTTGAATTTCAATATGCTTGGCTACGGCATGATAAATTGGGTTGTGTACTAATTTAATAGAACTTTGATTGTCACATTTGAGAATAGTTGACCCCATTTGTTTATTGCCAATATCTTCAAAAATTCTCCTTAACCAAACAACTTCACAAGTAGCATTGCATAGAGCTTTGTACTCATCTTCTGTTGACGATAAATAAACAATTGGTTGTTTCTTACTACTCCATGACACGACCCCTGTACCTATGTTGAATGCATATCCTGAAGTTGATTTTTTGTCATCAGGATTTCCGGCCCAATTTGAATGAGAGTAACCTGTCAACTCAACATCACAATCATTAGTATACATAATACCAAAATTAACAGTTCCTTTCAGATATCGAAGAACTTTCTTCGCAACTTTCTAGTGACTCTCTGAGGGCTTAGCCATGAACTGACTAAGGATGCTGACTGAGTATGCAATGTCTATCCTTGTGGTGGTGAGGTAGTTCAGACTTCCCACCAATTAATGATATAAAGTACCATCCGCCTCTTTAGATCCATTTTCATTGTACAAATTTGCATTCTATTCTAAGGGAGTTGACATAGCTTTACATTCACTCATGTTGAAACTTTTAAGAATTTCTTTTGTGTATTTACTTTGAGTGATCAATGTTTTACCATACTCTCTCCAAACCTCAATTCCTAAACAGTAATGCAATTCGTCAAGATCTTTTATTTCAAATTCTTGAGACAACAGAATTTTAATCTCTTCAATTAACTTGCATGCACTACCTGTAATAATGAGATCATCCACATATAAAGATATTAAAGAAACATTTCCTTCTTCATCTTTCTTAACATACAAGTTAGGATCATTTTTTCTTTTCACAGACCCATTCTGATGAAATAAGGTATCTATCTTTACATACCATGATCTCAATGCCTGTTTCAAACCATATAATGCTTTCCTTAACCTGCAAACTAGATGCTCCTGTACCTGCTTGAAAAACCCTTCAGGTTGGACCAAACAAACCTCTTCCTTTAAATCACCATTCAGTTTTGACATCTAACTGATGTAATTTCCAATTATGTTTTGTAGCTAAGGCAATTAGTACTCTAATTGTATTCAATTTAGCTACTCGTGCAAAAGTATCTTCATAATCAATTCTCTCCTTTTGTGAATATCATTTTGCAACTAATCTTGCCTTATATTTATCAATGCTACCATCTGCTTTAAATTTAGATTTATACAACCATTTTATTCCAATAGGGACTTTGTTTTCAGGAATTTCAACTAATTCCCATGTTTGATTTTTCAAAAGGGAGTCATATTCATCATTCATAACATTTCTCCACTCTTCATGTTCTTTAGCTTGATAATAGTTTACAGGTTCTACAACATTCATTACATGAAACATTAATGCATAATATTTATACCTTATAGGCGACTGAGTTAGACATGATGACCTCCTTGGTCCTTCACTGCTTTCATCTCATCTTCTGCTCTATGGTGACTCTTCTCCACTTGATGTATCCTGACTGCTTGGAGTGTCCATACTGCTTTCATTCTGTTCTTAAACCTGCACATGTTCATGTTTAACCATTGCATCTATTTTGACATGTTTATCACTATCATTATGCCAATCATCTGCATCATTCATTGTATCAACTCTATCTGCATTCTCATGAAACATTACATCTCTACTTCCAAACAATTTATGTGAGACGGGATCAAACAATTTGTATTCTTTTTTATCAGTACAATACCCAATAAAAACACAGATGATTGACTTTGCATCAAGTTTTATTCTCTCATCCTTTGGAATATGTGCAAAGGAAGTGAATCCAAATAATCTCAAATCATTGACATCATGTTTATAACCATGAAGAATCTAAAAAGGAGTTTGGAAATCTAATTTCTTAGTTGGATTACGATTCTTTAAATAAACAACAATGTTAATGGCTTCTGCCCCAAAACCATTAGAAATGTTTTTACCTTGAAGCATGCTGCGAGCACACTCCACCGGTCTTCTGTTCCACCTCTCAGCAACACCATTTTGCTGAGGTGTATGAGTTACTGTAAATTGTTGTTGGATCCCAAGAAATTTACAATAAATTTTAAATGCACTTGGTGTATATTCACCACCCTCATCAAATATGAGAACTTTAATACATTTTCCTGTTTGTTTTTCAGTCATAGTTATGAATTCTTTAAAGTACTCAAATACATCACTCTTTCTCCTTATGAAATAGACCCCTGCATATCTAGATCTATCATCAACAAAAATAAGAAAGTAGGAACCACCACCAAGTGACCTAGTTTGCATAGGTCCGCATACATTAGTATGAATTAATTCAGGAATATATGTTTGTCTTTTCTATGTATGAATGAGAAACTCCTCTTTATGTTGCTTACCAAGTGCACATCCTTCACATGGAAGATGATCATTTTTCATAACAGGAAGACCTTCTACCATAGTTTTTCTTTGCAACAACATCAAATCATTGTAATTTAGGTGCCCATACCTGTGGTGCCATAACTCTTACGTTCACATTATTGTGGATGTTAATGAAACATGATGATTCATTTTCACATCCAACTTAAACAATCCACCAACCCTGGTACCTATGGAAACAACCCTGTAGTGATTCTGGATATCTTTCACAACACACCTCAACTTACCAAATTCCATTGTTAGATTATTATCAGTGATCGTTGAAACAAATATCAAATTCTTTTTAATGCTAGGAACATACATCACATTATGAATCTGTCTCAATTTTCCATTAGGTAAGTTCACACTTATTACTCCATAGCCTTGGACTTTATGTGATCTGTTATCTCCTAATTAAATGTGCGTGCCATCCATTTTCTCATAATATTCATCATACCATTTTTTATTACAATTCATATGAGACGATGCACCAGAATCTATGAACCAATAAGTCTCATCATCAATTTCAGTAGACAATGCAGCTTCATAAATAAATAACTTAAGATTTCTAAATCCATCATTAACTGAAGTGTCTCTATGCACGAAATTTCCATTATGCCTTCTATGTCTCTGATTTGATTCATGATTATTTCTTCTATAACAATCTTTAGCAAGGTGTCCAGGTTTTTCGCAATAGTCTCATTCAATATTTTTCTTAGCATAAGAATTAGGATGTGTCATACCTTTCTGCTTTTCTTGAAACCGACCTCTGTTCTTGTCCCTCGGTTTCCCTCAGTATGATATTTTACCTCTTGCAATCAACACCAAATCCAAGTCACTTGAATCCATATCATAATTCTTCATTCTCTCTTCCTCTTGAAGAATAATCCCAACCAATTCATCAAACGTAGGAGGCGTTTGTCTAGTTGAGAGCGCTGAAATAAAGACTTTATAGTCTTGCACTAAACCCTTCAAAGCAACAATTACTAAATCGCTACTAGAAAAATTTTCACCAATGTCATGCATCTTATCACTTAAGTCTGTAATTCTGGAAACAAAATTGTGTATGCTTTCATTGGCTTCCATTTTGATAGATAGTAAATTAGTTTTTAAAAATAATATCTGGCTTGTGTTAGAGGATTTGTACAAACCTTTGAGAACGTCCCACATCTCTTTTGAAGTTTTACATTCTCTTATATAAGGAATTATGTTATCCTTTATAGACATGTGCAACAACACTTTCGCTTTCATCTCTCGCCTATCCCAATCTGGAATCGAAGCAACAACAGTGGGTTTGGGCTCATCATATTTGACAATCGTCCATAGGCTATATGCGTCGAGAATGGTGGTCATCTTAAACTTCCAGTTTACATAGTTTTCGCCATCAAGCTTGGTGGATTCATTTAAATATGAATCGGCGAGAGGGTTTGCCATATTTTACCAAAAATAATTCAAAGATTATTGGCCAAAAAAAAATAAAAATTGTTGCTGGATTTTACCTCTCGCACAAGCTCCTTTGCTGCTGCAGGTCAACACTTGTGATCCCTTGCATCTATGAATCTGGTGGTGATAAAAAAAACCGTGGTAATTTTATGCACCCAATGGAATCATTTTCTGCAGCGCAGACTCCTCCTCTTTACGCAGAAAACATGCTCCTCCACTTCATGCAGGAAGTTGGGCAAGCTAGCAACCACACCAAATCCACTCCAAATTAAACACACAGACTCAACAGACTGCGCGTTGTTCAACAAACTACAAATTTCAAATTGCAGACAATCTTCCTCTTTCGGTCACTCCTCAAATCGTAGCTCCAGCTCACAGGAGGCAGGAAACAACTCAAAATCATACCCACGCAGATGGAGAGAACATTGCTTTTCAAAGTGTAAAATAACAACTAGACGACACACAACACGTCACTCTAGATAACAGACTCTATCTGCGATGGCAACGACAACAACACGGGCAAACGTTTGCATAAATAATTGTGGGACTGCAACAACAATCAACTTGCGTGCAACAACCTCAACTCATGCAACAACCTCAAACCAACTCTTTGTTCTCTCGGAAAAATATCTCTCAATGCTCAGATGATTCCCTCTACGACACACCCTTCACGATATCTCAACTCTTAGAAGCAAACAAAATTAAAGGCATCTCCAAAATCAAAGGGATAGTGTCAATCAACACTCCATATGTACGCAAGAGTATCCGCCAGCGCACAACGCAAAGACCCACACCACAGAGAAGACAACTCTAAGTGGTATGCGCACTCAGACTAATGATCAGCTCCACGATACAATCATGGAGATAAATAGCTAACATCTCGTTTAAATGGCTGCTTGTATATACGATTGTGTGGTTCCTCACACGGTTCTTGAGCTCTGATACCAAATCAAAACTTAACATAAACCCCACACACAAGTGAGATAGAGCTCACAAAACTTGCATTATGCAAAGAAATCAATTACATTTATAGTTTGATCACACACCTATCTAAGTGGATCTCAAACCATCTTCAACCCCAATCTGCGTAACAATGAAACAAACTCTAAAATAATATTCTAAATTTAATACATTCTAGACGTGTCTTCATTATTCTAACAACAAGCAAATTATTTTATCTCACTTGTGTATTTTCTTGCCAAATTCACCATGTAACGTAAGGAAACAGTCACTGAATTTCAAAACCTTGATCTGCGATAGAAGTCAGCCTATTTAATCAGAGAACAAGGAACACTACATATGTTTTGAAGGTGATCAAAGGCAATGTGAAACGATTTTAGGCATGACCACTCTAAAAGGAATTGACACCATTCAAATACGTCTTGAGAAACAAAACGTGCACGACACTTACACACTGCAGTAATAATCCCAAAATTTGATCCAAAAGGTGATAGAGAATATGCAACGGTTCAAATGACCATGAGGTGAGGTCGTTGGTGCCTTCAAAGTCTATGGGGAAATGCAGTGGACAAAGGTTGGGATAGGTGTCAAATGGAACTTGTTATTTGTTGTAGAGAGAAATACGACTAGGATACCCTAGTTTAGAGAGGTGTAAAGTTCAAGGATAGAAGGAGACCATTGGAAAAATTTCAAACCAACTTAGATATGATTTTAAGTGTTAGGAAGCGGAAGCAAAACATAGCATAAAACCAAAGCATAAACAAGCAAGATCAAACATGCATTAAACCAAGAACAACAAACTCACAATTGAAATAATGATTTATGTGGAAACCCAATGAGGTAAAAAAACCACGACAATGATAATCAATGTTCTTTTATTCAAGGGAGAATTACAATAGCCAACGCATGCATACAAGCATCCTCTCCTCACATACACACTCTACTCCATAGTATCGTGTCTTTCTCATACACTCTTTACAAATTTCACTCACACCTCTATCGGTATGCTTTCATATATAAAATCTATCACTTAGTTACACAAACTGATCATGAATAGATCACATAGTTACATTTGCGCGCATTAACATAGTTGCATGCATGTGCATGTGACCACATGAGGAAATTCATTGGAATGTTTCCAACAATATCCACCTCAATCTCCACCTTGAAAACAATTTATCGGATATATCATGCCCTTAATTAGTGCATCCATCACCTTTCTTACAAGAGAAGCCAAACACCATCACAGCTCCGCAACTTCTATAACAATACTGTTATGTGAACATGCCTGCACGATTCACTCATGTATGGACCATTCTGTCTCCATCAGTAACATGTCTAATAAACCGATGCACTTGTTCAAATCTCATGAATCATAATCACAGACCAAATCATTGCAACCATTGTAGGTGATACTTGTGCTTCTGTGTTTGAAGCACCCATTTCCATGCTCTTGACCTGGTTTTTCCATATGTCTACTGACACCACCAACTGTATGTGAAACGATGACCATTTCTCCATTGCAATCATCAAACTTCCTACTATCATATAATACTCGAGACATATAACCCTTTTCTTCTTCATCAATTAGGACATAAACCTGAAGAGAATTTACAATGGAAAGCCAAAGGAATTTTACGAGTTTCACATTATTCATATTGAATTTCCTAAGTATCTTCATTACATGCTTTTGTTGTGATAACCAGGCTTACCATATTTCCTGTCTCTGTGTATTTCCATGCCCAAGATTTATTTTGATGCTCCCAGATGCTTCATAACAAATGTCCTAACCAACTGAGCCAACATGTTGACCTCAACCATGTTGTGCTTGCAAAAAGCATAACATATAACACCAAGATAATGAATATACCATAAACATAATGTTTATACTCAATTCTTGTAAAATTTGGATCACCATGAAGGAATCGAACATCTTGTACCATTTTCCTAGCATGCTTCAATCCATACAATGATTTTTTGAGTTTGCAAACAAATCTTTTGTTGCGATTCTGAACTAATGGTTCTAGTTGTTCCATATACATCCCTTTATTCAAAAAAATCCATGTAAAACAATTTTAACATCTAGCTATACTATCACAACCAATGCTAACACAACATGTATAGAAACACACTTTTAACAACTAGTGAGAAAATTTCATGGAAATCAATACCTTCCAAATACCTTTCTGCTACCAACCATGCTTCGAACCTTTCATATTTTACTATGTTTGATTTTATAAAAGGAGATACATCAAACATTGCATCTTTGTCCATGTCGATTTTGTGGGTAGTAAGATCCCACAGTCTGCACCCCTTAACATCATCACCATATCAAATATCTACTTGTTTTATCTGAGTCATGATTAGACAGCTGATAAAATAACATAAGAATCACAACCGAATAATTTCACATTTGAGTAATTACCAGATGACATGTTCATACCTCTTCCTGAATCTTCCTTTCTTTTGCAACCGATGGTGACCAAGTTACCATATAGAAAAACCGCTTATGTCCACAACTATTGTTGCAACTTGGAATTACTGAACATGCCTATTCGATTCCAACTTCCTTGCAGTACTTTCCAAGTTCCATGGATATGAACGTACCTTCATCATATATTATCAAACATTTGATTGATCTGCCAACACATCAACCTTTCTATAGAACTACATTTCTAAAGTGGACACACTACTCCACCTCAAACTTTGCATTCGAACAACCTTGACCAAATTCGACTAAGCCGACCAAGTAAGACTTCATTGGGCCATTTACAATGGAGTTCACCAAGCCTTTTATAAGATTCATTACATGTAATCCATGGACACAATACCACAAGATACCTAAAACACATGGATCCGAAAAACCACTTGCTTTGACCCAAAAAAATATTTAACTCATTAACTCTTTCACCGAGTCAAGGTTAACCCAACATACATGCTCCTCCCCACATATTCAATCTACCTATATCTATGTTTAGAATTTTCATAGGTGATCTTATAAACCAGGGGTACACATGCCTATCCAGGTCTTATGGACATATGCCCATTTACATGCAATCAATAATTTCTACAACTCCAAAGTAAATACAATTTCTTTTATTATTATTATTCTTTCACGGTGACTCAACCATCACCACCCTGCACTTTCTATGCAAACACAGGTGGATAGACACAAAAGACAGAAAAAAAAATCATCAACCATACCTGTTGTTGAATTTGCTTCTTTTTTGGAGTCCTCTTTGGATGCTTCTTGTCTTTTCCAACAATCCTTCTTGAGATGCCCATATTTTCCAGAAAACCAACATTTTGCCTTACCCTTACTTTCTTTTGACTTAGACATGGTTGTACCTTTCTAATCTTTCCATCCTTCTATATATCGACCGCTGACCACCATTGCTTCTACTGTTGAGGTTTCCTTATTGGATATTCTCCTCATTTTCTCAAACAACAGAGCTCCTACAACTATGTCATAATCAATGGAATAGGTTGTGTTAAACCACATAGTTGTGACCAGATGATCCCAAGACTTAGGAAATGAACACACTAACATAACCGCCTTGTCCTCATCTTCGAACTTTACTTCCTTACTAGTTAACTGACAAATCAGAGTATTGAAAACTTTCATCCACAAGTTGTACAACTTCCTCTTCAAGAAGATTTTGTTTGAACATTTCTTTTTCATATACAGACTCTCCAGTTTGGTCCACAAACCTGTTGTTGTCTTCTCTTCAACGATGTTAAACAACACCTCCTCTACCAGACACAAATAAATAGTATTGAGGGATATTGCATCCAGATCCTCCCAGTCCTCGTCTTTCATGCTTTCTAGTTTCTTTTTCTTTCCAGCCAAAGACTTTTGCAATCCTTGTTGCACAAGCAGATCCCGCATCTTGAGCTTCCATAGTGAAACGCTATTATTACCACTGAACCTTTACACCTAAAACTTGGAAATCTGCACTTTCGCCATTAACAAAAAAATGTTCTTGCACTCACATGAGACCTGCACACAATTCACCTTGGCTCATCTGTGACACCTACTCAACATGCTCTTCGATCCAGCGACCATATTCTCTTCTCCTTCACTCTCTCCTCATCCAACTCTAAGCTCTGATACCACTTGTTAGGTAGTGGAAGAAAAACATAGCATAAATGAGCAATATCAAACATGCATTAAACCAAGAACAACAAACTCACAATTGACACAGTGATTTATGTGGAAATCCAATGAGGGAAAAAAACCACGGGCAATGATAATCAATATTCTTTTACTCAAGGGAGAATTACAATAGCCAACATAGACATACAACCATCATCTCCTCACATACACACTCTACTCCATAGTATTGTTTTTTGCTCAGACACTTTTCACACATTGCACTCTGTTGATTAATTGGGTTGGTTGTCATTGATGTCAACCCTTGAAGAAAGTCCAGTAGCAAATTCCGGTAGCACAAAGGTTTGGGTAATGGACCCAAGTTTTTTTTATGGATAATGGTATGAGTTTTGATATATTTGTAGGCAAGACTATTCTATATGGATAGTACATGTCATGCCATTTCCATTGGTAAGTGGAACGTCACATAACTCCTCACGATTAGAGATTTATGGCCATGTGAAGTTGGAGAACCCTCATGAGTCATCTAAAAGCACCAAAAGGTCAAATTAGTCAAAGTGCTTGCAAAGAAGAAATTATTTAAATAATAAAGTGAAGTGATGAGTGTACTATAAGTGAAAGTGGATACAAAAGAAATTATTTAAATAATAAAGTTAATGGAGAAATTACTAAGTGGACAAGTGGTTAGAAGTGGGTTAGCCCTAAAATAAGGAAAGTGGGTTAAGATGGTTAAAAGGTAATTTAAATAATAAAGTGAAGTCATGAGTGTACTATAAGTCAAAGTGGATACAAAATAAATTATTTAAATAATAAAGTTAATTGAAAAATTACTAAGTGGACAAGTGGTTAGAAGTGGGTTAGCCCTAAAATAAGGAAAGTGGGTTAAAATGGTTAGAAGGTAACCCCTTGAGGAAGCTACATAAAAGTATAAATAAGAGGCAACGAGTCTCTAATTTAATCACATTTGAGCATACTGAATATCTACAAGTGACCAAGGTAACCAAATTATATCTAAGCCGAATTTCAGAGGGAAAGTGAAGTAAAGAAGATCGGAATTCAAGGGAGGATAAATTATTTTGATGATGTTTTCTAAGATATGCTATTTACAGGTCATCTCACCATTTTCACAATAATTTTTTTTCTAGAATGATTCAGACCGTGAAACTGTTGGACACACCGACCACACTAAGAGGGGGGGTGAATCAGTGTAGGGATATTTCCTAGAACTTTTCCCTTCACAAAAATTCTTAGTTAGCAATCACCATTTACTCATCACTTATTGCTGTCATTTATAACCAGTTAAATGTGAATATATATCAACAACATATACCAACAACATATATCATCAATAATTCATCACCACAAGGAACACAAAGAACACAATATGTATGTACAATTTTATTTCTATTACGGACTACAATCCTTGGGTTATCATCAACAACTGAATAGAGTTACAACTCCACAAGGGCACCATCTCTACAATGCAAGACTCAGCTTACACAAATCAACACCAACTGAGAAGAGGAATCAATCCTCAACAGATACCATTATGTCAATAGGTACGCGACCTATCAATATTTCAGCACACGTATGTGCGTGCCCTATCAGTAGTACAACTCGCGTATGTACGCGACCATTCTGTACTACAACCTGCGTATGCCTTCTGAGTAATTAAGTTTTTTCTCTTCATGAAAAACTCAGATCCTTTGCAGCCTTCAGTCACATCCACTTCTTTCTTTCACTGTACCATAACCAATCTCAACACATCCATACTCTTCAAAAACTTACTCATGCTCCTCAATCATACAATATGAATGCTACTCAAACATAAGTAACCAACATACTATGGCATCCATATTAGTACTGAAACATAAAAGTGTTTCTCACTCTATCAATCAACCAACATAACCATATCACAACATTCATACCAAGAATGCCTTAAGCATTCACCATACAATAAGCAAGAGTATCCATCAAGACAACTATGTAACCATATCAAAGCTTCTATGGCAGATTTGAGCCCATGCAATGCATATCTGGAACTTGCTTCAGACTTCAAGAACCTGACATCAACTCACACTCAAGTCTCCATGACTTCATCCAACTGTACACGCTCTGTCTTCCTTCAACCCATTGCTATGCTCTTCAAGCTATGCTCAAGAGATGATTTTTCACAAGAGACCCTTGCTTCTTATTTATACTCTCCAAGTAGCTTCCTTAGAAGCATCTTCTAGGCCACTTTGTCCACATAGTCGCCTATGTCCAACTTTTCCCAATTTGCCACTTGTCCATGTATCCAATAGCCACTTTACCACTTAACCCATTTTACTCATTTTAGGGTTAACCTTCTTATAACCACTTTCCATAATTATAAAGTTCTCCATTTACTTTATTATTTAAATAATCCTCCTTGACTTTGTCACTTCACTTTATTATTTAAATAATCCTCTTTGATTTTGTCACTTCAGTTTAATATTTAAATAATCCTCTTTGACTTTGTCACTTTATTATTTAAATAATCCTCCTTGACTTTGTCACTTCACTTTATTATTTAAATAATCCTCTTTGACTTTGTCACTTCACTTTATTATTTAAATAATCCTCTTCGACTTTGTCACTTCATTTTATTATTTAAATAATTTATTCTTTGCAAGAACTTTGACTTCTTTGACCTTTTGGGGCTTCAAGACAACATATGAGGGTCCTCCAACTTCGTAAGGCCATAACTCTCAAACTGTGAGGATTTATGTGACGTTCTACATACCACCATAAATGTCTTGACAAACACTATCCATATAGGATAGTTTCACTGACAAATTCACTGATATTCATCTCATTATTCCACAATTAAGCATGGGTTCTCTAACCATAATACTAGGATAACTCAACCACAAAGTGTCTTCTAGTGAAGGCTTTACCCATAAGGGGCCACTTTGGATTTCACCGCAAAACGTCTTCCCATGAGGGATTTCACCATAAGGGGACCACTTTGGAGTTCATCCATTTGTACAACCATGGCAAGACAATAATGAGTCATCTTTTACATCAATCCAACTATGCATCAAATGACAACACATTGATCCATCTTCATCTATGCATCATATATCAATGGAACTACATCGATCCATCTTCATCTATGCATCTCATCATATGACTATGACTCCACTTGACATCAATCCATTTACATCAAAGACAATACATGATCCATCAATCACTACATCAATATACTATGACAAGACATTGTTCCTTTGACATCAATCCTTTGGCATCAATGACAACATGATCCAACATAAATCTGGAGGTCGTTGAAGAAACATATCCAAGTAGTTGTGATAAAAATTTCATCTTGTGGGTAGTTGTATTTTTGGAGTTACACTCTATGGAAAATAGGGTTTGTGGCTAGTCCTGAAACTAGTCTAAAACATGTGTTTCGGGTAAAAACGTCATAAATTCTTCATAACAGATCCAAATTCAGTAATACCAAATGTATTGGTTAGAGTAAACTCTGTAGTATTTGGTGTACCATTTTCATATTCATACAACAAATATTCTGTGTGGGGCACACTCTACAAGTTCGCTCTCTAGAATAAGTGAGAATTCAACAAGGTATGCCATTTTTTCTCTAACTCATTTTATGAGAGGTTCCAATCAGTGAAACCCGGAGGAATTGCATAAAAGACACTGAAGAACATTATGTACTATTTTCATATCTTTATTCATTACATGTACATAGTTATGATTATTTCAAGTTAGGGTTGTTGACTAATCCAAAATTAGTCATGTGAGACTAAAGTAAAGTTTAATGAAAATGATAGTATCTTGTTGTTAAAGTTAAGGAAGGTTTGTAGGTATGTGATCATATAAACCAGGTCTATTATAGAGTTACAAATCATATTTGGATGATGAAATTGATGAGGGATTTTGGTTGAGGTACGTGTTGGGTACATGGTTGAGACAAGCAGTTGATGAGTTGGCACATATATGAGGTGTATATTTGACAATGTTGGTACATATTGATGAGTCATAGTTTATGTGTATTTGATGCATGATTGGTACATATTTTATTCATGTTTGATGAACTCGTTAATGGTACAGGTTGGTGCATAGTTGATGCACTTGTTTATGGTACATGTTAATTACAGGTTGTTTCGATAGGTTATTATGATAGGTTATTTGTAAAGGTTTGATGCATGGTTGATGCATTTGTTTATGGTACAGGTTGCGGTACAAGTTGATGTATGGTATATGTTGGCACATGTTATTGGTACAGGTTGTTACATATTGATTACAGGTTGATTGGTACAGGTTTACAACATTATATCTCATAGTGATAGTGTGACAGTGGTTCCATCATTCTACTTCTACGTCAGGGCGATTGGATGGGGCAAGGACAGGTGGTTGTAGCCACCTTCTGGTTGTAACTGAAGAACATAGGGGGTTGTAGCCTCCTTCTGGTTGTATCTAGATAATTCGGGAGTTGAAGCTTCCCTCAGATTGTAGCCTAAGAAACTAGGGACTTGTAGCCTCCTTTTAGTTGTAGCCAGAGAATTGGGGAGTTGAAGCTTCCTTCAGGTTGTAGCCTAAAAAAATAGGGGGTTGGAGCCTCCTTCCAGTTGCAACTGGAAAAAAATGGAATTTGATGCTTTCAATGAATGTAATTCTTAAATACATATAACAAAAAACATTATGTTGTTTTCTCCCGCTTTGGGTTTCCACGTAAAAACATTGATGTACTATGTATGTGTATGATTTCTCATTTGTTCATTGTTTATTTACTCTGCAACTATGGGATGATAATTCTACATTGATATAACACTTACATTTTGTGGTTAAAAATGATTATTTCTCTATTACTGATTCACCTCCCTCTTAGTGATCCAAAAATTGGTATCATACCAGGTTCCTTCAAGAATCAGTTTAACCACTGAAAGATAGATCATGGAGAGAAAAAACATGTACAAACATGGAATATCACAGTTTGATGGACAAAAGTATGCATTTTGGAGCAAAAGGATGAAAACATATATACAGGCACATGGATTTGAAATTTGACAATCTATACTAGATGGATACAAAGAACCAACAATTCTGCCAACAAGTTAAAGAAAAATAATCAAAATAATTCCAAAGCCACAAATGCACTTCTGAATGGTCTTGGTGAATCGATATACACCAAAGTTATGCATTGTAAATCCACTAAAGAGATTTGGGACAAACTTCAAAATATTTATGAAGGATATTCAAACGTCAAAGCAGCAAAGCTTCAAACTTACAGAGGTCAGTTTGAACAACTAAAGATGAAGGAATATGTGAATATTGCATCTTAATTCTTACGAGTCGATGAAACAACAAATGCAATCATATGATTGGGAGAATAAATTAAAGAATCTTTAATTGTTCAAAAGGTACTAAGATCTCTTCCTATGAGATTTGATCCTAAGATATCAACACTAGAAGAAAGTACAGATCTAGACTCAATAAACATGTACAAACTACATGGAATCTTCATATCATATGAAGTGAGAACTGAACAGGAAAATCCAAATATAAAAGAATCATCTTTCAAGGCATCCAAAATTTAAAAGAAAAAGGGAAATCAAAAATAAAAATAACATAACAACAATAGTGACATCTCAGAAGATGATGAAGAAATGACCAATTTTGTCAATAGATTGAACAAGGGAACCAACGACATATATACAGGTAAGCTTCCATTGATTTGTTTTAATTGTGATGGTATTGGTCATTTTTTTTTAAAAATGTCCTCATAAGAAAAATAAGGGGAATGATGAAAATTACTCAAATAAAAAACAAACATATAAAGGAAAATGAACAACAAAGAATTTTTTTAAGAAAAGCTTATGCACCAAAGAAGACATCTCCTCATCAGATGAAGATGAAGTCAGTGACAGTGAGACAAAAATAGTTCTATTCATGGCAGTAGAAGACTATGATAAAGAAGACACCGAAGAAGAATATAAAGAGGTAGAAGTTGACTACTGAGAATAATTGTTGACTGCCATAGAAGTTATAAGAAGAGAAAAGAGGAAAAACAAGAAGCTACAAGTAGAACTAGAAAAGAAGGAAGACACTCAAGAACTAGAGAAGGTCATCACATATTTGAAGGTTCAAATAGAAGAATATAAAATGATTGAAGAAGCAGTCAAATAATAGTTAGAAGAAAGAGACAGGATCATTCGAAATCTGGAAGCAAATATTTTCACATTGAGAAATGATCTTCAAAATAAAAATATGCAGAACAACTTAAAAGTTTTGGATGACATTATCAATAGTCAAAGGCCTAATCATGACAAGTCCAAACTTGGATATAATCAAACAAAAAATGTATCAATCTCCAAAGAAACAAAACAAGAAACATATCAAAAAAGTTATGCAAAAAATTTCAAAGGGGATATGAAGACCTACAAAGAAGATTACAGGGACACTCCTCCACCGAGAAGATTCATATTTCATAATCAACAACCAATAGAAACAAATAGGCTTCAGGAAGAAGAAGTATTCATAAGATTAAATTATTTCATAAGATCTTCAACTCCCAGGTATCAAACTATCTTTTTGGGTTTATGTTATGCATGCAATGATTTTGGACATAAAGTTGTAAATTGCAGAGCTAATAGCAGGAACATAAATGGTTACCCAAGAATTCCTAGTGAAACACAAAGAATAAGCTATAACATGTTTGAATCATTGAGCATTTAAGTGGAATGCTACAAGTGCAATAAATTTGGACACATGGCCAAATATTGTAGAATGACAATCCCTCCTAGAGAACCACAACATAACAACAACAATAACAGACATGAGCCTCAAAAGAGAACATGGATAAGAAAGTAGAATCAATATAGAAATGAAGAACGAACATTCGCTCTTCAAGCTAAGGAGAAGAAGCGTGGTTGGTATGTTGACAATGGATGTTCAAAACAGGAAGAACATGTAAACAAAGACCAGGTCCCAGAGATTGCAAGATTGGAAATAAAATGAGATGAATAAAATTCTATAGAGAAAAGGAAAGATGTCATATACAAAAAGATTTGGAAAATAACCAAAAGAAAAGAAGGACAGGTAAATAAGGAACAGGTTCAAGAGATTGTACTTTCAGGAACTGTAGTGAAAGTTAAATGCACACAGAGAAAGAAATAATTCAAAGCTTAGAGAGATGATGAATATAATAATGAAGATGATGATGAATACACTTAAAAGTAGGAATTGTTCTGAGCCATCTGTCTTAGTGACTCTTATATAATATGAATAATATACATCGAGAGTCTATGTGGTAGTTGAGACAGACCAAAGAACCATCCTTCGAGCATATTGCATAATTTGAGTAGACAGATTCAATGCATTCAGTTAGAAGAAGTACAATATGATAGATTAATCAGTTGTAGTAGTAATTCATGATAGTACAATGACATTTGAGTCAAAATTATGGACATTTGTGTAGAAGAGGCTTGAACAGTATGGACAGATATGGATGTGAAATAATCTTTTCTGATCGGGGAACTTGAAGAAGATGTATACTTTGAACAATTGGTTCCTAGAGAATGGTACTCTAGAATGGATAAATATCTACAACATACAGGGTTCTAAAAAGGAACTGCAGAAAACAACCTCTACATCAAGGTAACTCAAGATAATATTTTATTAATTGAAGTTTATATTGATGATATCATTTTTGGAAGTAATGGTGACAGGTTAAGCCATAACATTGCAAAGGACATGTAAAATTAATTTGAAATGGCATTACTTGGAGAACTATCCTTCTTTCTGGGTCTTCAGATACGTCAAAGGAATGAAGGAATTTTTATTTCTCAAACTAAGTATATTAGAGATATGCTAAAGAGGATCAGAATGGAAGATTGCAAACCAGTTACCACTCCTATGCAAACCAGTTGCAAGTTGAAAAAATATGATGATTCAAAGTCTAAAGACTAGAGGAAATACATGTCAATGATCAATATCTTACTATATGTGACAACATCCAAACCATATGTATTGTAGGTAGTTGGATAGGTGGCATGATTTCAAGCAGCACCAAAGGAATCATATGTATTAGCGGTGAAGATGATTTTCAAATATCTCAAAGAAGAAAAAGAGTTTAGATTATGGTATCCAAAAGGAAATGTTCTATCACTTATTTCCAACACAGATGCAGATTGGGTAGGTTTCATTGATGACTGACAAAGCACTAGTGGAGAAATGTTCTACTTGGGTGAGTTTTTAGTATCTTGAATAAATAAGAAACAATCATCAATATATTTATCTACAGTTGAAGCAGAGTATATTGCAGCAACAACATGTTGTACACAGGTTCTATGGATGAAAAAAACTCTGACAGATATATAGGTTGAGTATGATGAGCCCATTCAAATCTATTTTGATAATACAACCGCCATCCGTTTCTCAAAGAACTCAGTGATGCACTCCAAGGAGAAACACATTCCAATAAAGTATCACTTTCTACGGGAACAATTTGTAGAGAATAACATCATAGTTGAATATGTGGGAACAAAAGAACAAGTGGTAGACATATTTACAAAATCGCTTCCAAGGGAAGCCTTTGAGTATCTTCTCCAGAGACTCGGATTAATTTCTACTCCAAAATTAATGCTATTGAATTCTTATCTTATATGTATTATATTTACACAAGGAAGAACCATAAATAGGACAATTCGGGTTGGGAGATCAGTTTTAGGAAGAGTTTAGTTAGGTGGAGTAGCCTCGGATGGAAATATACCTTTTCCATTGATGACAAAGGGGGAGATATTTATCATATGCAAAGGTAAATGCTTGGATAAAGAGCACAGAGGCATGGTTCCAAGGGGAATGATGGTCATAGGGGGAGCATGAGTGATATGAATTCAATATTGCATCAGAGTGTTGCCATCAATTCCAAAGGGGGATATTGTTGATTAATTGGGTTGGTTGTCATTGATGTCAACGCTTAAATAAAGCCCAGTAGCAAAACTCCGGTAGCACAAAGGTTTGGGTAATGGACCCAAGTTTGTTTGAAGGATAATGATATTGGTTTTGATATATTTGTAGACAAGAATATTATAGATGGATAGTACATGTCATGCCATTTCTAGTGGTATGTGGAACGTCACAAAATTCCTCACGGTTAGAGAGTTATGGCCATGTGAAGTTCGAGAACCCTCACGAGCCATCTAGAATCCCCAAAAGGTCAAACTAGTCAAAGTGGTTGCAAAGAAGAAATTATTTAAATAATAAAGTGAAGTGATGAGTGTATTATAATTCAAAGTGGATACAAAATAAATTATTTAAAGAATAAATTTAATGGAGAAATTACTAAGTGGACAGGTGGTTAGAAGTGGGTTAGGCCTAAAATAAGGAAAGTGGGTTAAGATGGTTAGAAGCTAATTTAAATAATAAATTGAAGTGATGAGTGTACTATAAGTCAAAGTGGATACAAAATAAATTATTTAAATGATAAATTTAATGGAGAAATTACTAAGTGGACAAGTGGTTAGAAGTGGGTTATCCCTAAAATAAGGAAAGTGGGTTAAGATGGTTAGAAGGTAACCCCTTGAGGAAGCTACATAAAAGTATAAATAAGAGGCAAGGGTCTCTCATTTAATAACACTTGAGCATATTGAATATCTACAAGTGACTGAGGTAACCAAAGGATATATAAGCGGAATTTCATAGGGAAGGTAAAGTAAAGAAGGTCAAAATTCAAGGGAGGATACATTCTTTTGATGATATTTTATAAGGTATGTTATTTACAGGTCATCTCACCATTTTCGCAATAAATTGTTTTTTAGAATGATTCAGAATGTGAAATTGGAGGGCCATTGAGGAAACATATCCAAGTAGCTGTGATAAAAATTTCATCTTGTGGGTCATTGTAGTTTTTGAGTTACACTTTGTGGAAAATAAGGTTTGTGGCTAGTCCTGAAACTAGTCTAAAATAGGTGTTTTGGGTAAAAATGTCATAAATTCTTCATAACACATCAAAATTCATTACTACCAAATGTATTGGTTATATTACAATATGTAGTATTCTTTTACTATTTTAAGATCCATACAACAAATATTTTGTGCGGGACACACTCTACAAGTTCGCTCTCTAGAACAAGCCAAAATTCAACAAGGTATGCCATTTTTGCTATAACTCCTTTTCTGAGAGGTTCCAAGTAGTGAAACCTGGAGGTATTTCATAAACGAAACTAAAGAACACTATGTACTATTTTTAGATATTTATTCATTATAGGTACATAGTTATGATTATTTCAAGTTAGGGTTGTTTACTAATCCAAAATTAGTCACGTGAGACTAAAGTAAAGTTTGATGAAAATGATGGTCTCTTGTCGTTAAACTTAATGAAGGTTTGTAGGTATGCGATCATATACACCAGGTCTATTACATATTTAGAAATCATATTTGAATGATGAAATTGATGAGGGATTTTGGTTGAGGTACATGTTTGGTACATGGTTGAGACAAGTAACTGATGAGTTGGCGCATACATGAGGTGTATAATTGATCATGTTGGTACATCTTGATGAGTCATAGTTTATGTGTATTTGATGCATGATTGGTAAATATTTTATGCATGGTTGATGCACCCGTTGATGGTACAAGTTTAGGTACATGTTGGTGCATAGTTCATGCACTTGTTTATGGTACAAGTTGATTAGAGGTTGTTTGGACAGGTTATTGTGACACATTATTTGTACAGGTTTGATGCATGGTTGATGCATTTGTTTATGGCACAGTTTGAGGTACGGGTTGATGTATGGTACGTGTTGGCACAAGTTATTGGTACAGGTTGATTATAGGTTGATTGGTACAGGTTTACAACAATATGTCTCACAGTGATAGTGTGACAATGGTTCCATCATTCTACTTCTAGGTCAGGGCGTTTGGACGGGGCAAGGACAGGTGGTTGTAGAAACCTTCTGGTTGTAGATGGAGAGAATAGGAGTTTGTTTTCTCCTTCTAGTTGTAGCTAGATAATTGGGGAATTGGAGCTTCCCTCAGGTTGTAGCCTGCAAAACTAGGGTGTTGTAGCCTCCTTCCGGTTGTAGCCAAAGAATTGGGGGGTTGGAGCTTCCTTCAGGATGTAGCCTGAGAAACTAGGGGGTTAGAGTCTCCTTCCAGTTGCAGCTGGAAAAAAAAGTAATTTGGTGCTTCCAATGAATTTAATTCTTAAATACATATAAGAAAAAACATTATGTGGTTTTCTCCTTCTTTGGGTTTCCACGTAAAAACACTGGTGTACTGTGTATGTGTATGATTGCTCATTTGTTCATTGTTTATTTAATCTGCAACTATTGGCTGATAATGCTACATTGATATAACACTTGCATTTTGTGGTTAAAAATGATTATTTCTCTATTACTAATTCACCCCCCCTCTCAGTAATCCAACAATACACCTTTATGGGTATGCTTGCATATATAACATCTATCACTAAGTTACAAAAAATGATCATGAATAGATCACATAGTTACATGAGAAATTCATAAATAGATTGCATGCATGCACATTAACATAGTTGCATGCATGTGCATGTGACCACATGAGGAAATTTGTTGGCATGTTTCCAACATTAAGTCCACATAAAAATCCATAGGAAGAGGTTTGGGAAAATGTATTTTAGGGAAATAAACTTAGATATGATTTTAAGCCCACTTAGAAATCCATAGGAATAGGTTTAGGAAAAGGTATTTTAGGGCACGCATAAACCTGAAGATTACGACAACGATGTAATTGGCCTGGAAAAGGACAACAAACCTGGGCAATATCAAGTCGCTTGAGGAGTTTAAAACATGACACAACTAGGTAGAATTATGGAATATTGTTGCAAGGTCTCCTTGGAAAGGTGATATGGTTCACACTCAAACCTTGATATGATATTATAGAATTTATGAGTACCAACTCGACTAAGGGGTAATAGATAGGGCTACAATTTGAATAAAAACACACATGCAAAATTGAAGAAAGAACCCTGTGTTTGATGGAAAATAAATAACCAATAAAAGAATGGATCAAAACCCTTAAATGTTGGCTAAATATAAGTTGAATAACATCGGTCAACAAGAGGATATTAGAATATATGTAGTGAAGCTCAACAAAAATTAAAGGAGGATGGTTTTTCTTTTTCAAATTAAGGTGGTTGAAGAAATCAAAGAAATCGATGCCAGAAACTGGTGCCTTAGAGGGCCATGGGGTCACCACTTCACCTCAACATGAAGCCTTGGGGTTTTGAAGAATGATGTTGAAAGGGAAATGTTTATGGGTTCAAATTCACCTGACAACAGTAAGGGTTTCTCCTCTGTATACGGTCCCAACTAGACTATACACCATTTGGATTAGGAGACCCATCCAAAATTTGCCCCGGATACCATTGTTATTATTTCTTAAGAGGTTTTTGGTCGGTTATGGACCGGTTTGTCGATGAGGCTGGATGATGAATGGATATGCAATGTAAATATGTAGATGAAGATTATGTATGAAATGCAATCTCATTTAACACTAACCTACTTTAAACTATCCTAGCTAGGAGCATACTAAAGTGACCGGTGAGATATAAGTTGAAACCAAATCATTCACTACTTCTACATAGTTAAATGATATAAAAGAGAAATATCATAATGAAGTGTATACAAATACGTATAACCATAGTAGTCTAGGTTACAATAATGTACACATTAATAACCCACAAATCACAAGGCATTAATATATTTAAATAAATACTCTAAACTAAATAATAACATAGATTATATGAGAATTAATCTATAACAATATAGAATTCTTACAGTCTATAGGAGCAATGTCCATCTTCACTAGAAATAGTTCTCAGCTCAGGTCTGTTCATACACAAGAATTCCTTCTATAACAATTGGTCCTGAGGGATTCTCAATATCGATTAACAAAGTCTAAGTCCTTGAATCAATTTTTGAGTCTATACATTGCTTGAAAAGCCAAAAAGTCATTTTCAAATGGGGTTCTATTTTATTTTATACAAAGTTTTAGCAACCCTTATGTGACTCTTCATCTTCTTCTTGGAGTAGAAGCTACAAAACTTATTCACCTTCTCATTTATAATGACAAGTGTACAAAATAGGACGAAATTGGGATTGGTTAGGAAAAGGAAAAAACAAAAGACATGTATTTTGTCTTCTTCTTATGTTTTTCTACTACTCATGTAGGTTTTCATCATATGTGGCCCCAATAATATATATCTCTCTTGCTTGTTGGGAACTTTTAGAGGCTTCAACTCCTGATGCCTTTCCTGTCATTTTTCTTTGTGGTGACATGTTAGAACCTGATGAAAAAGATAAGTTTAGAATGTATAATAGGATATAACATACCATTCAATGCAACTACATGATTAAGAATACTAGAGGATTTATTGGGAATTATTATGAAAAAGAGAGTCGTCCTCTGAATATGTCAGGATAATGGTAGGAATTCTTAAGCACCCTAGTAAAACTTGGGGAGGAAGGTTGGAGAATAGGCTTTTGAAAAGTAAAATAAGAGGTCTATAGGTTAACCTCTCCGATGCAGGTTAGAGAGGTTTATGTTAAGTGTTCTGATACAAGATTGAAAAAATTCTTATTGGAGATGTTAAGAACAATTCCTTCGATTGCATCGGAGGAGTTAGTAAGAAATCCTCTTATGATTTCATAGGAATTAGTCACAACTACTCCGATTAGTCGTTGGAAGAGTTTACCAAAAAGCGTTGGTCATGTGAAAATATTGGTAGTGTTAAATGCAACTCTTCCGATCTTATCAGAGGAGTTGAGAGTAAATCCTCTGATATGGTCGAAGGGGTTAGTTGTAATGTCTTTGATAACAAAAATTTAAGGTTTCTTCGAGTGTAAGGGTAATATTTTTGTAGAGAGGAAGTCAAAGGAGTTTCTTGGAACACTTCCAATAAGATCATAGGGGTTACTAAGAAATCTTCCTATCATAAAATCCACGGATAAGAAAGGTTGTAACAAAGCAAGACTTAGTGCCTTGAATTGGGTCTTGATTTTAAGGTTGGGGAAATTTTTTCTTTTTGGTGAATAATAGAGTCGAATAGAATGTATTTTGAGGAAAAGAACAACTGAGGTAGTGGGAAGAGGGTGCACAACGCATCTGCATACACCGGTTACAGGGTAATCCAAGGGCATGGTGACAAGAAGGATTGATTGATTAAAACAAGGGAAAAAGAGAAAAAAGTGTCTGTAAGCAATTGGGAGAAACCCTAACTCTAAATATAAATAAGAGGAGAGAAAATGCCCTTACCTAGATCCTAGTGCCATGTGGAGGGTTTGGGTGAGTTGTTAGACTAAACGATATCAATCGACGTGTTCTTCATATGGAATCCTTCTACACAAAATATCTTGATAATATAGTGACAAATTGACCTTGTTCTGTTTATATAGCACGTTGGTTGTTTCGGTAATAAATGCAGGTAGGTGGGGTTGTTAAAGTCAGAGGGTTCGAAGACATGTTCTCTGATGATATCAGAAGTGAAGGGAGAAACTCCTTTGATGTGAACCATAGGATTTAAAGCTAAGTCCTTTGATTCGTATCAGAGTAGTTTCCTTTAACATATGAGATACCATTACATATCGGGGAATAAGGAAAGAACTCCTCCAATATGAATCAAAGGAGTTTGAATTAACTTTTCTGATTTCAAGTTTTGGATTTTAAAACCAATTCTTCATGATTTTCCAAGTAAAACACGAGTCTTCTAAGTATTTTGAGTTGGAGAGGAAGACCCACAAGGATTTCTCTTAGGATCAAAATATGGGGGGCTCTATTTTCTAGGGATTATGCAAGATTAAAGAGAGAAAATAGAGGGTTGTAGTTCCTGTCACAAAAAATGGAGATACACTGGGTGAAGCCTTTAATCTCTGTAAGATGATGTCCACACATAATTTAGGAAGGTTTCTCTAATCATGCAAAATCATAAGAAAGAAAATATAGGTTCCATAACTTGGATTTTGAAAGAATTGAGAAGACTCAAGGAGGAGTGAGACTTTTCCAATTACCAGATTGCTTACAAATTTAGTTATATTCATAAGATAAATGGTTAGAAATGAATATGTATGTAGTATAACAATAAATAAACATCAAGAGTTTTGAGAATAAAATTCATAGTGCATCTCTCTCTGGTGTTTCTCCACTTCCATCGGGCATTCATATCCCTAATGAAGTCGCCTAGGTGTAACAAGCCTTGCTCCACTGCCAACAAGCGTCCATAGCCCCAAAAAATATACTTGCATGTCCCATGTGATTTGGAAACCCTTTCCCCAAGCCTTTACCTTTTATAATAGTTTGTTCTCCTTTTGTTTAGATAGATAGGTGGATGGGGGGATTCCAGTTAATCCTTTAAAGGCACTAGGGATGACACCTATCATGGTGAGATATGATAACTTGATTATGGATGAGAAAACTTCATGAGTTGTGATTCCTGATATATTATGAACATTTTGTCTAGACGATTTTCATTCATCTCGTATAACATATGTATTTGTTGTTAATTGAAGTCCCTTGGCTCTCTATTTCTTTAATGTCTTTTCGTATTGATAAGCTATGTTCCTCCACTAGATTTTGACTTGTGATAATGCAAAATGGGTTTACATGTCTAGGGAGGTATGTGGATTTAACATCATGTCAAACAGATGTTTAGGTTATCTGCACCAGGTGTGCTACATTTAGACTTGTAACTAAGGATAAATTATAGGAAATTAAAAATCACCAAGACAATTATTAAGAAGGATAAAAGGAATTGACCAAAGCATGCTGGGAAACAAAACAAACTAAGGAAAACCAACGTAACTGAAAGAAACAAAAATAGAAAAAGGATTTAATTTATGTATAAGTGATTAGCATCCTCAATGGCTAACTGATGCAATGTTTGAGGATTTGGTCATTTACAAGGAGAGAGTCAATTTCCCATTGAAGGTTCTGTAATTGAAAAATACCTCGGCCAATTTTTTCTTTAAAAAGGTAGGGACCAAGACAAAGTTGTAGGAACTTTGAATGTTTCCCTTTATCTTCATTTGGTTTGTCCCATTTTAGAACTAGGTCTCCAACTTGGAACTCTTTCTCACCAAAAATATTCTTATCAAACCGATGTTTTACTATTTGTTGGTGAGTTTCAGAGTTGCTTTTGGTTTTATCACGTATTTCTTCAAGGCTTATCAAGGTGTCAATGCGTCATTGGATGACGGGGCATTCTCTTCCCTGATATTGTTGTGTGAGTTGGAGGGAAGGGAGATATATATTTGAAGGTAAAATAGATTCTTTCCCGTAAACAAGGAAATAAGGTGAATTTTTGATGTAGGAGCATCATAAGTAGCCAAGAAGGCATAAAGGTAGAAGACAGCTGAAAAAGCACCAACACACATTTTGAAATATTTTGAAAGTTTATGAAGAGGATATTAATGTAATAGCTAGGAGGCATACTTACATTTATAGCTAGATATTGTAAACAGATCTTGAGCGATTTGCTCTCATCTGTCGGATGTAATAGGCATTTATATCTGATTAATGAAAGTAGGTAGCTTTGAGTTAATGGATTAGATAGTTTTAGAAGCATAGGAGGTGTTGTTCCAAAGTCTGTACTTAAGGCTTAGAAGTACGGTGTCTAGGCATCCAAAAGTGAGTAAGGGGTAGAGAAGGAAGAAATGTCAACCTTTGGCAAGGGAAGCTAGGGCTGATTTCTAAGTTGTTGTTGTCTAGCTTCCAACTGTTCCTGGATGTTTATGTCCCTTTCAATCGCTGCTCACGAACGTTCAAGTTCTACCCGTGTAGTGGTTGTTTTAATAATAGTATCAAAATATTTCAAGGCAATATGTGTTTGATCTGATAGTCCGGGTTCGATATTAGGCTGTCTTGTCACAGGGACAGTCATAGAGGAACAAAATGATAAGAAAATCTCAAAACCCTTTAGATGTTGTCTCGATTTCAGTCGTATAAAGGAGAGTTTATAGCTCCGGTAGTGAAAATAGGGTGCAAACCAAAGGCCCTTTCCCATAACTGAGTTATATTTTAATAAATGCGTATGAGGTGTGAGAAAACATTAAGCTGTCTATCATGTAAGGCTCCTATCAAGGGAGAATCTCACTTGTAAACAGAGGAAGAAAAAGATAAAGAAATAACCTGATGAAGCATAAAATATATATAGAAATCTAAAGTGTTCATTGGTCTTATACATGATGATAGTCGGTATAGAGGAAAAACAGTAATCAATATAGAAAACTAAAATTTATTCACTATAGTAGAGGTTGTACTAAGTTATAGCGAAACATTCATCAGATAAATATATGAAATGAAATTAAATATGAGATACAAGGAAACAAACTCATAACACAGTCGTGACGGAATTAAGAATCTTCGAATTTGCTTTATATTAACTCTCAAGGGAGAAAATCTCTATTACAATCGACCCAAAAAGGTCTAGCCCTTTGTTCCTTCCTTCTATTGTATATTTATACAGATTTACATATGATGGAATCTCAATCATTCCAGGATTTTCAGTTACAACAAGAAGGAGATCAATCGTTTCATTTCTTTATCTCTGTCTTTATTTGGTACGAGAAGCCTGCCCCCTCGCATGCTCGGTACAAGTGATACATTTTTCCACCAGCCGAGATATGAACCTAGAAGGTTCCTCTTGACAATTGGCCAAAAAAATGTAACAATCTCTGACTAATTGTGGCAACCTTTCTTCCATCTGTCGGTCTAGGGTGTCAATAGCGCACAATCACACACTTGGTTTAATAATCCATTTATCTATTTGAACTATGTCTGCCAGAGTTACTTGTGAGACTTCGGCCGAATCTCTTTCTTCTTTCTCATTTATATCAAGTGAGAGTTTCTCCATATTCATTTGGCTCAGTGCCTCAGCATTACTCTCACTATCAGTGCCTAACAAATTTCTATCTATAGAACCAAAAGCCTCTTCATAGGATTTCCTTACCTTCTTGTCTTGCAATTTGCCTTCTGATATGCTGCATTCCCATTCTTTCAACAAAATATTACCTCGGGTCTGTTCCGAAATGGAAAACTTGGAACTATTTCCTGATTCCCTGTTTTCTGTAGCTATTATAGCCTCTTGAAATGTGACCCGAGTTGCTCCAGCTTATCTCTCTCTGACAGATAAGTTTTCCAATACTTGATCAATAAGCAGGCAGTTGTCTCGAATCGTCTCTACCTTGGCATGTAAACTTCGTTGGGTTGTAGAAACTCTGCTCCAAATATCCATAGCCTGGGACTGGAATATCTCGATATTTATAACTTGGCTTTCGGCGAACTCTAATCTAACCTATAGCTGCCCTATCAAGTCTCTTTGTTGGCCTACCTGTATTTTACTGGTCTGAGCTACCAGCTCTTCTTGTTCGAGCTTAGCTTTGAGCAACTCAATTTCCTTTTTATCGACCATTCTTGCTTGTTCTATTCCTGTGTTCACCTAGTCCTTGGCAGCTTCCTCTGCTGTGGCTAGTTTAGCTTCTAAGGTTTTGATGAGGCAATTTTTTCTCTTCAGCTGATTTTTCAAAACCCCGACTGAAAATTGGTTTTCCGTAGCATATGCCCCTAATGTTCCGACAATTTCTGTCACAAACTCTTCTTTCTTCTTATCTTTCCCATCAGTCAACACCTTAAATTTTTTGGTCGTTGATCCTACTTCTTGATAGAATTCTCTTTTTACCATAGCTTTTCTCTTTTTATCAAAAGAGAACTCATTTGGAGGGAGCTCTTCCATCCGTATAGGTCTCAATTCTTCATTGAAAATCCACCCTGCATCTATGTTCCCTTTCATTGACTGTAAGGGAGTAATGGAGGTGATGGGATTTCCTATTTTCTTAGGTGATTGGCCTGGAGTGGAAACTGGAGTCGGATTTTTCGGCGGATCGAGAGTTTTTATTTTTGGTTTCGGGCTCCCAGTTGGTTCTTCCGTGTCCTGATGCTTTTCTTGTCTGGGTGCTGAATCTTTGGAGCCTTCGGCTTCTTTTTGCTGCACCTCTGCTGTTATTGGATTTTCACCCCGCAATACTGGGGGAAGAGAACTCCGCCGATGTTCTTGGAATTTTAAAACATCGGCCCTCTCTTCGGGTGCCAGGGCTTGTATCCAAGCCAAAACCTTAGCATAAGATCTTGTGCCTTGGAAAATGTCATCCGAGGGTGAATTTTCATTCTCGAACCTTTTAAGCCCACAACTGGATAAGTGATTACTTATGACCCTATGTGGATCATGCTTTTTGAATTCGACATGAACCAATTTCAGGTCTTCCAGGGTTGTTTCCTCAGCTTTAGCATGCTCAAAATCTAACAAAGAATAGGAATTTAAATGAATAGGAAAAGGTGGCCATACCTTCTTAGAATATCCATTAAGTTCCTTGCTTACACCACCGATTACGGTTTGCCTGGCAATCTCACGACAAGCCATCCTATTGGGTATGAATAATGGTAAGGCATGCGGAGGAACAGAAGTGCCGAAAACCCTGAGATATGAAAATTTTGCTTCCACATACTAGTCGGCTATATTTCTCAGATTTACCGCAATACTGTCTGAGATCCAGGGTGGCAGGTGGCCGAAGATAGTGACATGCAGCAGTAGCATTACCCAGTTAAAGATTTCATACACAAAATCTGAAGATTTGTCTTCCCACAACTTTGAATGGTAGACGTGGATGGGCTGAACCTCCGATGGAGTCCAACTCAAACTCATTAAGGGAAAAGGCATCAGAAAACACAAGGCATCCATGATATACGCGGACATAAAGAATGAAGCGATCTTTCCTCTCTCCCTCTGCGCTCGATACTCTGTAAATCGACTGGTCAAACTATTAGACAGTAGTTTAGCCCAGTTGAAGGAACAACCTTCAGTGACTGTATGAATTAGAGGCACCCACTGAAGGAAAAAATGTGTGGTGTCCTCTCTCCCATATAATCTGCAGGTCATCATAGCTATATATTTGAACTGTGGTTCCAGAGAAGATATTGAATATACACCATTACTGTCTGCCCTGAACTTCGCAGGGTGTGAAACCTAATATTTGATTAAACTGGACATACTCTTGTTGTATTGCACACATTCCTTCTATTTAAAATTCTCCAGGAATTCGGCATTGTAAGCAAAGTCTGACACGGTTGGCAACTTGTACATAGCCTGCAATTGTTCGGGTCTGAAAGTCCCAATGGTGATCCTCTTCTCATTGATGATGGTTATCATTGGTATATCTACATGGTCTAATGCCCACCAGACCATATTGTAGTAAGGGAGCAGACGTGGCCTAGCCACTAGTTTATGCATTCCATCCTGGATGGCGATCTTATATTTGGTGATCAGGTCATCTTTTTCATTTTCACTGGAATCATCCAAAACATCTACCAATTCAGGCTGTAGAACCTCAGAAATATATGACCAGGTCCTGACAGAGTCGACACTTCGAGATGAAGTATCATAAATGTTGTCTGAACCTTGTCCTGAAACCTCAACAATGGCTTTAGAATATTTTCGCAGGGCCATGGTGGGAGATGCTTCTTTAGCTCTCTTGCGATAAAAATATGTATACATACAGAAATTAGTTCGCTCAAGAAAAGTTTTCTCTGCGTAGAATAGAAATGAAATTTGTGACAACAAATAAAAGATCCATGTCTTCGACCATTTAAAACTAGGTCGTCCTTAGGAACAGAATGGTCAAATCGTTCTTAAATATAAATTTAACAATAAAAACCAAATCCTTTCTTGTCGATTCTCCTCATTTCCAATTAATGTCATAAATTTTGATAGTTTGTAATGTAAGTTGGCACAAGCAAGGTTTAAAATTTCCTCGTAGACTGTGCATATTAATTTTTGTATTAAAACACTGGAAATGTTGGCTTAGCTTAATTAATCAGGCCTTTTTAAATGTTAATTAATCTTTCGGCATTCGCCTCATCGGGAGTTTTCACTTTAACGCTTTAAACCTCTAAAACCCGAGATTGTGATAATTATCTTTGATAAACAAAAAACGTAACTAGGATTAAGTGTTTTAATTAATTAGGTTTTAATTTATATCGCGACTTTGCAACTCGGGGCTTCGAAGGTATAGATTCTGGGAGGCTCATATGCCGAGTTGCGAAATCACGAGATCGTGAAGATATGATCTAATTAAAATGGAAGATAAAATTAGATTAAGTGTTTAATTAATTATGTTTTTATTTATATTGCGACTTCGCGACTCGGGGTTTCGAAGGTATAGCTTTTGAGGGAAAACATGCCAAGTTGCGAATTCCCGACAGAGCTTAACCGCGACTAAATTTTTTACCTTTAACATTAACTCGGGTTACTAAGACAAGAATCTCGCGGTTTCGGCTATCGGGGTTATGACGGTAAGACTTTTGGAGCTAGAAAACGCCAATACACGAAGTCCCAATGATGCTTAACTGTGGTTTAGAGTATCTTTACTCTCGGTACTGATCTGGGTAAAATTTTTAAAACTAGTTCGTCGTTTTTCCCCTCGGGACATGTAAATTATGTGATCTATAACTCCCGACATGCGACATCCTGAGGTAAAAAAGGAGAGACTCGTTTAAACGATTGAAAAAATAAATATTACCTTAAGAGTATGATAACCATCGTTGCTTGCGTGATGAGACTTCTGATATTTTGGAAAAAATAAAGGAAAATATGAAAACCAACTTTCGATTTCAAGCATTATGATATGAAATTTAAAACAGGCTAAAAAAAAAAGGCGACTCCAACATAGGCTCCAACTAGGGATCATGTTTTCCTGCAAGATGGGAAGAACAATAGACCACGTGCCTATATTGGGTAAATGGAGTGAATGGCTTTAATCCAGCGAACATGTTCCTTAGAACAGGATACCGAAGGGAAAAGGGACTTTGTTTTTTACTTTTGAAAAGCTTTTCAAAACTCAGATACTTTTTAAACTTAGTTGTAGTCCCTTTCATGACTTTCTCCTTCTCGTTACTGAATTGAGGTCTGCATTAAGACAATTAAAACAGTTCTAGGAGACCCAACAGATATTGTGGCTATCGACTTGCATCAAAAGAAGAAAATTATATGTTTTTAATCAGGAATCCCTATCTGAACTTGGGATGTAGATCGGGTTTTGAAAAAATTGGTTACCAGAGTAGAGTGATATTCATGTATAACAGCCTTACAGATATCTGAGATATTGCTTCACTGCCAGCAAGCCTGTTCAGTACCCCGGTGAAGTTATCTGGCCCTTTTTACTGAATTTCCTTTCACCACTTCGGAATATATTTATGCATTTAAATGCTGAGATGAGGGCAATCATTTCTGAATTTCCTTTCATCATCTTTTGGACTAGATGGGGGCAATCATTTCTAAATTTCCTTTCACCACCTGCCTTATAATTTGATTTTTTAGAGCGCGAAGTGGGGGAAATCAGTTTGTATAAGGGCTGATATCTGTGTAATATTTTTCATTATAGGTATACCAACTTACTTTGATTACTCGGTACCAACTTTCCCTTAACTTTCACAACACCTTTGTTCGCAGGGAGAAAGGGAAAAAATATTTTTTTGAGTTTTCTATTTGAGCAAGCCTCAATCCTCTGAAACTGTTGAAAAACCTAGAAAAGTCAGGATCACTTAAACGTTACTTTGTTTAGTAAGGGATCGAGGAGTTGTGAAGACCATCTTACTTTTCACAATCTGCTTTGAAGCTTTCGAGGTTAAAACGTAATCTCTTCTCCCTACGTATGAAAAACCGGAAAGATGTTGGCTTTTCAAAAGGTAAACCCGAAATCAGAAAAGGGTGACAGATAGAGATCTATGAACTGAAAAATAGGGGTCAAAAAATCAAAACTGACTCTTGAAAATCTTTTTCGGGGGTGCTTTACTTTGAGTGGCTTGTTTATTTCGTCATACTCTTTCGTAAACGCTTAACCATGGAAATGTTCCTTTATTTATTATTTTAGACGATATTGTCGTATTCTTATGGGGTTATCTTGGTTTCCTTTGAGATCCTTTCAAAACAAGTCTTTTAGGAATTCTCACCTTTACCTTACCGTTTCATTCTCTTTCCAAAATATCAAAAATCTTTTTTATCACCTGTTTAAACCAATTTATTTTCCGATACATGACTTTCTGTTTACTCCTCCTGCTTGTTTTGTTTGCAGCTGGAATCCTATAAAAAAGGCAAATATGAAGGTTATCAAGGCTTTTTGAAAGGTGTAAAAAATTTACGAAAGGAAAAGAAAATCAAAATAGCAATTCGTAATGAAATATATATATATATAAAATTTATATATAAATACACACAACTTTTTTTTTTTTTTGGCAAATGCTTATGTCATATAATGCTTAAGATAACGCCCGTTGATAGGGGCGTTGAGGATTTCACCGTCTAGATTTTCTAGTAGGAAATAATTTTTTTCTTTCGAGAGCCGAGACTCTGAATGGCCCATACCAGAGGTGATCGAATTTGCCATGTTTCGTTGTTTCTACCCTCCTTGCATCCCACCTTAATACTAAATCACCTGGGAGGAAATCACTGTCCTTTTCCCTATGGTCGAATAATTCCTTCATGTCGTCTTGGTACTTCTGCAACCTTTCATCTACTTCGACCCTGTGTTGTTGAACCTCGATTAGTTGATTAATCCTCCTGGTGACATGATTAGGTTCTTCTTTCTGATCTTGCCATAATTTCATCATGGGGAGTGCTAGATTTATAGGTAACACTGCATCTATCCCATATACCATCTAAAAAGGGGAAATTCAGATGGACTTTTTAGTGCCTATGCAATTCGCCCACAAGGCGTACTTTAAATGCACATGCCAAGACCTTTTGTTTTCATCCAACACTTTCTTAATTATATTGATCAGGCTCTTGTTAGATGACTCGGCCAGTCCATTTCCTTAGGGGTAATACGTTGTGGAATGGCAAAGAACGATATTATACTTTTGGCAGAAGCTGATCATAGCCATAGATTTGAAGGCTTGGGCATTATCTGTGACTATCTTTTGGGGGCAGCCAAATCTTGACAAAATATTGTCTTCTAAGAAATCTATTACCACCGAGTCAATTACCCTTTTGGTTGGAATAGCTTCCACCCATTTAGTAAAGTAGTCTGTGGCAGTTAAGATCCATTTGTGTTGGGTGCTAGAATGTGGATTAATATCACCTATAAAATCTAGCCCCCATTGTTGAAAAGGGGCTTCAGTTTTGACCAGAACTAAAGGTAGCGTCGGGATTTTCTGTTTGCCTGCAAATAGTTGACAAGGGTTACAGGCTCGGACCTTGGCATTAACACCTAAGAAAAGTTTTGGCCAGTAATACCTAGCCCTCAGAATTTTGTAAGCTGTGGCCCTCCAAGCGTGATGTCTTCCACACACTCCTTCGTGAAATTCACTTATAACCCCTTCTGTTTCTAATTCGACTAAGCAGATTAACAAGAAACCGAGTGGGTCTTTCCAATATAGTTGATTTTCGGCAATACAATACTTAACCGCATGAAGCTTTAAAGTCTTGCCTTTTGATGGTCATAGTTCGCTTGGGAATTTTAGAGTCAGTAGGTAGGATACTATGTTTCTGTACCATTTTGATGATATGAACTTCTCTTCGATCTTAATCGTATTTGTTTTCTCATCAAGCTCGTTTATGTTCATGTCTTCCTCACATTCCTGCAGGCAGTTTATACCCAGAGCTCTGAAATTCAATTCAGCCAAAAGTTTGGCCAGGCCTTGTCCCTTTACCAGTTTAGTAGGTTTGATTTTCAGGTCAAATTCTTGAATCTTAGCAAGCCATCGTCCTCTTTTCCCATCGCTGTCTGGTTGTACCAAAATATCTTTGACAGAACTGGTAGGTACGTATGCAACTATCTTGGAGTGTAATACGTATGTTCTGAATGCCTTCAGTGATTTTACCATGGCGTACACTTGATTTTATATTATATCATATTTAAGTTCTGCATCTCTGAGGCTCTTGCTAAAAGAGACGATCGGTTGTTCAAAACCTTCTTCATTCTTTTGGAGGAGCACTGCAACGAGCGTGTGTTCGGAGGCAAATGAGAAAATAAGAAATTCTTTTAGGTAATCGGGGCTTGCCAACACAGGTGCCTCGCTTATGACTTTCTTAATATGGGCGAATGACGCTTTTGCCTCTTTTGTCCACTTTACTTCGTTGTTCTTTTTCATCATATCTGTGATCAATTTTACAATTTCAGCGAAATTTGGGATAAATCTTCGTAAAAAAATTATTTTTCCTAAGAAAGATTGAATTTATTTTACATTTCTAGGAATATTTATAGTGTCTATCGCTTCAACTCTCTTAGGATCAATCTTAATTCCATCCCTAGATACAATATGACCCAAAAGTTTACCTTCTTGCCTGGTGAAGTGTGATTTCTTGGGATTTAAGGACAGACCAAACCCGCGGCATTTTTCGAATGTTTGTTTAAGATGTATCAAATGCTCTTCGTCGGATTTGGAGAAAACCGTCACATCATCGAGATAGATGACTACGAACTGATCCCTCTCTCCGATGAAAGCGATTTCCATAGCGCGTTGGAACGTGGCTCCTGCATTCATCAAACCGAAAGGCATTTTACAATACATGAACGTACCCCAAGGGGTAGTTAAAGCTGTTTTTTCTTTATCTTGTTCATTCATGGAAATTTGATTATATCCAGAGAAACCGTCAATCATAGACATTCTGTTCGCCCCAACTACCCTTTTTAGCACGTGATCCATTTTAGGAAGCGAATAGTTGTCTTTAAGAGAGGACTTATTTAGATTTATGAAATCCATGCACAGTCTAATTTCCCCTCTCTTTTTTCTGACCGGGACCAGGTTTGCCACCCAGTCGGAATATCTCAGAGGTACTATAATTTTTGCCTCTAAAAGCTTCTTCACTTCTCTCTCGACCATAGGCAATAAAATGAGGTTGATCTGCCTAAGATTTTGTCTAAAGGGTTTGACCCTAGGCTTTAGAGGTATCTTGTGATCGATCACGGTAGTGTTGTAGGTTCTTAACTCATCGTAAGACCAGGCGAAAATGTCTTTAAATTATCTGAGTAGGTCCTTATACTTGCCTTTTATTTCAGGAGGGAGGAGTTTATATATTTTAACCATCCTGGACTCTTCATTGGTTCCTATGTCACAGTCCTCAACCTCTTCTGGTTGGGGTTGTAAGGTGGATTTTACAGGTATGTCATTTTGATCAAACAGTCTTTCTAGAGGGATCAGTCCTTTCGGAATATGGTTATTTTTTAGGACTAGCATGTGATGATTTGCGATTTTGTCTTGGAAATTTTGAGGGTCCTCCCCTTCTTGCATGATCCATATATGGTCATTCTGATTTTCTTGATCCACGTGAGTTTCGAAAAAATCGCCTATTGCTTCAAGAAACTTCTTAATTTGTTCATCATCCTCAAAAACCTGCCAGTGCTAGATATTATCTAGTACAGATGGTTTGTGTCTTATATTTATGTGATACTTCAATTTAAAGGTTGTGGGAGGAGTGAAAGTTGAAGCTGCTTTAGCTAATGCATTAGCCTGTAAGTTTTTTATGCGTGGGATGAAGTGGACATTCACAGACGAAAAAAAGTTTTCCATTAGATCCCAGGCCACAATTTCTTTATGATCTTAATCTGGGATGCTTGGCCTCATATTGCCGATTTATTTGTTTGACTATCAACTCTGCATCTCCGTATACCTCTAGGTTTTTTATTTTTAGCCTCCTGGCAGCCTTTGATCCTAAGACCAAGGCTTCGTATTCACATACATTGTTAGTATAATCTATATCCCATTGTAGTCTGTAAGAAAAAGGGACAACGAACCTTTGTTCATGTGCCACAAAAAACACTCCTGCACCAGCTCCTTCGCATGACAAGGCACCGTCAAAAAACATTTTCCAGATACTGGTGCTACACACATCCCCGGTCATGTTACCTGAATCTTCATGCTCTATATTGTTTTCCTCTGTGCAACCATATAAACCATCGTCAAAAGATAAGATACAATTTCCTAAATATTGATCTGCAATGTAAATAGGGAAATTATTCAGATTTTTAGGGTCGCTTACTGTATATGCTAACCTCGTCTCCCTGTACAACCAAGTAAATTTCCCACCAAAAACAAGAATTGTGGCGTACATCATATCCAGTTGAAGAGAACCCCCCATCTTGGCTCCCCATGACCTAGACAACAATAAGCCGTACTTGGGGGGAATATCAGCAATGACCACATCCATCAAGACACTCTTAACCAGGACTTGTGCCAAGGTGACTACTAAATCCTTTATCATTCCCATGCACTTAACTTTTCTCGAATCAAATGAGTAAATATCTCCGTAAAGTCTGGTGATCTGGAGGCCCAATCTGTCCATAATAATTTTAGGCATCACGTTATGTGAGGCTTTGGAGTCTAGCATGCAATTATGTAGCAGTTGATCGTACACGTTTAAGGTGATATAAAAGGGAGCAACAGTGTCTTTGGCTCCTTCAAAATGTGGACCAAAAGTGATGTTGGGCTTATCATCTTCCAGGTTCAAAACGTCATATTTGATTTCTAGCTCTGAAATGCCTATCACTTTGGTAATCTACTTTCGGTAAACTGGGTTTTTCACTAACTCTACCAGAGGAATTGGTATCTTAATTTTATTTATCTCGTTTTCGAAACTGAAAACTCCACTCACCTTGTCTGTTTCTCTAGTTGGGACTTTTGAATCCTTCTTTTCCAACTTATTTGTCTGGACTGCCTTATTACTCATGATCTTAGTTAAAGGTGTATTTGTATTAGCTGCTTCAGTTTCCTCTGTTTGAGTCTCAACCTTCTCCAATTCGGGTTGTTGCGCGTTTACTATTTTTGCTTTGTTGTTAGGTAGCATGGGTTCTTCCGGGGTAGGTTCATAAGTTTTACCTCTTGGGAGAATTTTCTTGGGTTGAGTAGTTGAAATGGGCTTACTCTTAGATCTCAAGTTATACCTAGGTTGGACCTCAGCCATTATCATATCGGTTTCTTCTTGATAACTACAAAGGTCAATACAATCTCTTTCTTCATCCTTAATAGACGATTGTTGAGTGTTTTGAGATTTTTCATAATCCTCTCTAGTCAGATAAGGTTGTGTGCAGTCATCACCCAAGTTCGTGACATCATCATCTAAATCTATGAAATCTTGGAGATCATTCCCTCCTATAAATTTTTTGTTCTTTAGGGGAGTTTGTATTTTCTGATCTTCATTTTTTATCTATCTTTGCTGGTTTGGGGGATTGGGATTCCTCCTGAAATCTTTTTTGGCGAAAGAATTAGTTTTGGACTGTTCCAGCTCCATCCTGGATATATTATTATATAGCTCCTTAATTATCCTGGCCATATCGTCTACTTTGTCATCTGTGTATCTATTAGACCTTGACGACCCTGTTTGTTCTCTAAAACGTCTAGTTTCTCAGTTTCTCGCTTCTACTTTATCTTTTAACTTACCAGAAGCCATCATATTTGACTCAATTTCTACAGTGTCATCTTGCATTCGGTTTAGAGTAACTCCCCTTCTTTCCCATAAAAGAAGTGCAAACTCTGATTTGAAATCCCCCGCGAAAGTTACTTTGGCTACGGGTTGGGATGGTTTAACCTTGGCTGGGATTTTGTTATACAACTTGTTGAGTCTTTGAATAAAATCCACAACTGTTTATAAATTAGTTTTTCTTAAAGACCCGAACTCGGTTAAATAGTATAGGTGGTCCTTTCTTTCACCCCATTGTCTAATGAAAGTATCTTCCAAGGCATCATAGGACAAGATAGATCCTGCAGGTAGACTTTGAAACCAAGTTCGGACATGACCTTCGAAGGTTTGGATGAAAATACTCGAATACACATATTCATGTTCGAGACCTAGGATGTCTGTGAATTGATCAAATAAATTTATGTGTTCGGTCACGGTCAGATCTCCTTCCCCAATGAATTTCGACAATGTTTTTATATAATTTTTGGGAAAGTCGTGCAGAGGAACGAGCAATACTAAAGGAGCGTATCTTTCTTCCAATTTAGCAAACACTATGGGAGGGGGGGCAGGCCCTTGACCTCCAGCTCCTCCCCTAGGAGCCCCCCCACCTCCTCCTCCAGGAGGACCTCCACCACCTCCTCCGACAACCCCTCCACCCCCCCCTCTGGCGGCTGCCATCGATATTAGTGGAAAGTTGTAAAGGGAGTTTTGGAATATTAAAAGTGAATCTTTACTTTCTTCGTGGGGAAAAAAATCCAATGATGATTGGTAAGGGATGCGAGGGCTTGGCTCTTTGGACTTGTAAGAGATGAAATCAGGAGAACCAACGGGTGTGGAAACTGGGTGTGTGAAATGTTCTTCGAGACTGGGTGAGGTTGCGAAATTTAACTGAAGAGTCGAAGATATATCGACTGCAAATGCATTTTCTACAGGGCTTTTTCCTTTGTGTACTACGAAGGTTATCAGATGGGTTTCACTTCTAACTTCAGAGTAGTTTGATGTTAGATCCTTAGTGTCAAAAAGAGGACTGTGTGAAGTTGAAGGTTCAAAAGAACTCTTGTTCTTCAGTTGTGGGTATTTAAGCTGATAGACTGTAGGGGTTGGCTTAAGAGAGCCTCTCGCCTTTAAAATCTTCTTGGGATCGGTAACGGGTGTGTTCTGTTTACCATCCGGATTTTGCCTGGTATTCCTTCGACCGGATGCCAGCTTACTAATCGTGGAGTCACCAAGTGAAATATTGGAAAGCCTTCAAAAGGTGTGCACTCTTTGTTCACTATCAAAGGGTGACACTTTCAACGAAAAAATGTCGTTTTCCCAGGGAAAAAGATTTTGTAACTTCGGTCCCCAACAACGGCGCCAAAAATATGTTGTTCCAGAGTTTGTACTTAAGGCTTATAAGTACAGTGTCTAGGCATATGAAAGTGAGTAAGGGGTAGAGAAGGAAGAAATGTCAACCTTCGACAAGGGAAGCTAGGGCCGATTTCTAAGTTGTTATTGTCTAGCTTCCAACTGTTCCTGGATGTTTATGTCCCTTTCAATCGCTGCCCATGAACATTCAAGTTCTACCCGTGTAGTGGCTATCTTAATAATAGTATCAAAAAGGTTCAAGGCAATATGTGTTTGATCTGATAGTCCGGGTTCGATATTAGGCTGTCTTGTCACAGGGACAGTCATAGAGGAACATAATGATAAGAAAATCTCAAAACCCTTTAGATGTTGTCTCGATTTCGGTCATATAAAGGAGAGTTTATAGCTCCGGTAGTGAAAATAGGGTGAAAACCAAAGGCCCTTTCCCGTAACTGAGTTATATTTTAATAAATGTGTATGAGGTGTGTGAAAACATTAAGCTGTCTATCATGTAAGGCTCCTATCAAGGGAGAATATCACTTGTAAATACAGGAAGAAAAAGATAAAGAAATAACCTGATGAAGCATAAAATATATATAGAAATCTAAAGTGTTCACTGGTCTTATACCTGTTGATAGCCGGTACAGAGGAAAAATGGTAAACAATATAGAAAACTAAAATTTATTCACTATAGTAGAGGTTGTACTAAGTTATAGCGAAACATTCATCAGATAAATATATGAAATGAAATTAAATATGAGATACAAGGAAACAAAGTCATAACACTGTCGTGGTGGAATTGAGAATCTTCAGATTTTCTTTATATTAACTCTCAAGGGAGAAATCTCTATTACAATTGACCCAAAAAGGTCCAACCCTTTGTTCCTTCCTTCTATTGTATATTTATACATATTTACATATGATGGAATCTCAATCGTTCTAGTATTTTCAGTTACAACAAGAAGGAGATCAATCGTTTCATTTCTTTATCTCTGTCTTTATTTGGTACAAGAATCCTGCCCCCTCGCATGCTCGGTACAAGTGACACATTTTTCCACCAGCCGAGATATCAACCTAGAAGGTTCCGCTTGACAATTGGCCTAAAAAATGTAACAATCTATGACTAATTGTGGCAACCTTTCTTCGATTTGTTGGTCTAGGGTGTCTATAGCGCACAATCACACACTTGGTTTAATAATCCATTTATCTATTTGAACTATGTCTACCAGAGTTATTTGTGAGACTTCGGCCGAATCTCTTTCTTCTTTCTCATTTATATCAAGGAAGAGTTTCGCCATATTCATTTGGCTCAATGTCTCAGCATTACTCTCGCTATCAGTGCCTAACAGATTTCCATCTATAGAACTGAAATCCTCTTCACAGTATTTCCTTACCTTCTTGTCTTGCAATTTGCCTTCTGATATGTTGCGTTCCCATTCTTTCAACAAAATATTACCTTGGGTCTGTTCCGAAATGGAAAACTTGGAACTATTTCCCGATTCCCTGTTTGTTGTAGCTATTACAGCCTCTTCAAATGTGACCCGAGCTGCTCCAGCTTCTCTCTCTCTGACAGATAAGTTTTCCAATACTTGATCAATAACCAGGCAGTTGTCCCGAATCGTCTCTACCTTGGCAAGTAAACTTCGCTAGGCTACATAAACTCTACTCTGAATCTCCATAGCATGGGACTGGAATATCTCGATATTTATAATTTGGCTTTCAGCGAACTCTAATCTAACCTGTAGCTTCCCTATCAAGTCTCTTTGCTCACCTACCTGTATTTGACTGGTCTGAGCTACCAGCTCTGCTTGTTCGAGCTTAGCTTTGAGCAGCTCGATTTCCTTTTTATCGACCATTCTTGCTTGTTCTATTCCTATGTTCGCCTGGTCCTTGGCAGCTTCCTCTGCTGTGGCTAGTTTAGCTTCTAAGGTTTTGATGAGGTGGTTTTTTTGCTTCAACTATTTTTTCAAAACCCCGACTGAAAATTGGTTTGTCGTAGCATACGCCCCTAATGTTCCGACTATTTCTATCGCAAACTCTTATTTCTTCTTATCTTTCCCATTGGTCAACACCTTAAATTTTTTGGCCGTTGATCCTACTTGTTGATAGAATTCTCTTTTTACCACAACTTTTCTCTTTTTATCAAAAAAGAACTCATTTGGAGGGAGCTCTTCCATCCTTGTAGGTCTCAATTCTTCATTGAAAATCCACCCTGCATCTATGTTCCCTTTCGTTGACTGTAAGGGAGTAATGGAGGTGATGGGATTTCCTATTTTCTTAGCTGATTGTCCTGGAGTGGCAACTTGAGTTAGCTTTTTCAGCGGATTGAGAGTTTTTATTTCTGGTTTCGGGCTCCCAGTTGGTTCTTCCATGTCCTGATGCTTTTCTTGTATGGGTGATGAATCTTTGGAGCCTTCAGCTTCTTTTTGTTGCACCTCTGCTGTTATTCAATTTTCACCCCGCAATACTGGGGGAAGACAACTCCACCGATGTTCTTGGAATTTTAAAACATCGGCCCTCTCTTCGGGTGCCAGGGCTTGTATCCAAGCCAAAACCTCGGCATAAGATATCGTGCCTCAGAAAATGTCATCCGAGGGTGAATTTTAGTGCTCGAACCTTTTAAGCCCACAACTGGCTAAGTGATTACTTACGACCCTATGTGAATCGTGCTTTTTGAATTTGACATGAACCAATTTCAGGTCTTCCAGGGCTGCTGCCTCAGATTTAGCATGCCTGAGATATAACAAATAATAGGAATTTAAATGAATAGGAAAATGTGGTCATACCTTCTTAGAATATCCCTTAAGTTCCTTGCTTATGCCAATGATTATGGTTTACCTGAAAATCTCACGACAAGCCAGCCTATCAGGTATGAATAATGGTAAGGCATGCGGAGGAATAGAAGCGCCAAAAACCCTGAGATATGAAAATTTTGCTTCCACGTACCAGTCGGCTATACTGCTCAGATTTACTGCAATACTGTTTGAGATCCTGGGTGGCGGGTGGTCGAAGATAGTGAGATGCAGCGGTACCATTACCCAGTTAAATATTTCATACACAAAATATGAATCTTTGTCTTCCCACAACTTTGAATGGTAGACGTGGATGGGCTCAGCCTTCGATGGAGTCCAAATCCAACTCATTAAGGGAAAAGGCATTAGAAAACACACGACGTCCATGATATACATAGACATAAAGAATGAAGCGATCTTTTCGCTCTCCCTTTGCGCTCGATACTCTGTAACTCGACTGGTCAAACTATTAGACAGTAGTTTATCCCAGTCGAAGGAACAACCTTCGATGACTGTAAGAATTAGAGGCACCCACTAAAGGAAAAAATGTGTGGTGTCCTCTCTCCCATATAATCTACAGTTCATCATAGCTATATATTTGAACTGTGGTTCCAGAGAAGATATTGAATATACACCATTACTGTCTGCCTTGAACTTCACAGGGTGTGAAACCCAATCTTTGATTAAACCGGACATACTCTTGTCATAATGCACACATTCCTTCTATTTAAAATTCTCCAGGAATTCGACATTGTAAGCAAAGTCTGACACGGTTGGAAACTTGTACATATCCTGGAATTGTTCAGGTCTGAAAGTCCCAATGGTGACCCTCTGCTCATTGACAATGGTTCTAGTTGGTATATCTACATGGTCTAATGCCCACCAGACCATATCATAGTAAGGGAGTAGACGTGGCCTAGCCACTACTTTATGCATTCCATCTTGGACGACGATCTTATATTTGGTTATCAGGTCGTCTTTTTCATTTTCTCTGGAATCATCCGAAACATCTACCAATTCGGACTGTAGAACCTCAGAAATATATGACCAGGTCCTGACAGAGTCGACACTTCGAGGTGAAGTATCAGAAACATTGTCTGAACCTTGTCCTGAAACCTCAACAATGGATTTAGACGCTTTTCATGGGGCCATGGCGGGCGATTCTACTTGATCTCTCCTGCGATAAAAATATGTATACATACAAAAATTAGTTCGCTCGAGAAAAGTTTGCTCTGCGTAGAATAGAAATGAAATTTGTGACAACAAATAAAATATCCATGTCTTCGACCATTTAAAACTAGGTCGTCCTTAGGAACAGAACGGTCAAATCATTCTTAAATATAAATTTAGCAATAAAAACCAAATCCTTTCTTGTCGATTCGCCTCATTTCCAATTAATATCATAAATTTTGACAGTTCGTAATGCAAGTTGGCGCAAGGAAGGTTTAAAATTGCCTCGTAGACTGTGCATATTAATTTTCGTATTAAAACACTGGAAATGGTGGCTTAGCTTAATTAATCAGGCATTTTTAAATGTTAATTAATCTTTCGGCATTCACCTCATCGAGAGTTTTCACTTTAATGCTTTAAACCTCTAAAACTCGAGATTGTGATAATTAGCTTTGATTAACAAAAAATGTAACTAGGATTAAGTGTTTTAATTAATTACGTTTTTATTTATATCGCGACTTCGTGACTCGGGGCTTCGAAGGTATAGCTTCCGAGAGGCTCATATGGCGAGTTGCGAAATCGCGAGATCACGAAGATATGATCTAATTAAAATGGAAGATAAAACCGGATTAAGTGTTTAATTAATTACGTTTTTATTTATATCTCGACTTCGCGACTCGGGGTTTCGAAGGTATAGATTTTGAGGGAAAACATGCCGAGTTGTGAATTCCCGACAGACCTTAACCGCGGCTAAATGTTTTACCTTTAACATTAACCCGGGTTACTAAGACAAGAATCTCGCAGTTTCGGCTATCGGGGTTATGACGGTAAGACTTTTGGAGCTAGCAAATGCCGAGACATGAAGTCCCAATGATGCTTAATTGCGGTTTAGAGTATCTTTACTCTTGGTACTGTTCTGGGTAAACTTTTTAAAACTAGTTCGCCGTTTCACCCCTCAGGACTTGTAAACTATGTGATCTATAACTCCCAACATGTGACATCCCGAGGTAAAAAAGGAGAGACTCGTTTAAATGATTGAAGAAATAAATCTTACCTTAAGAGTATGATAACCATCACTGCTTGCGTGATGAGACTTCTGAGATTTTGGGAAAAATAAAGGAAAATATGAAAACTAGCTTTTGATTTCAAGCATTAAGATATGAAATTTAAAACAGGCTAAAAAACAAAGGCGGCTCCAACAGAAGGGAAAACGGATATAGACACCCTCACCTTTGTATCATTGTATCATTAGCACATAAAAAAAGAGAGAATTCATAAGCAGAGTGTTGTAGCAGAGATTTGTAGAGAAGAACCCATGTATAGGAGCACTTGAGTTAATATATATATATATATATATATAGCTTTGACTCAATTTTTCATGGTGTTATGATGTTTACTGTTTACATTTGCTGAATGATATGCTTACAGTAGTTTTATGTTCTCTGTTATGCATTTGTTTCAATGCTATGCTATGTGTATGATTTCATGTTGAATGTATGAAGTTTGAGAGAGGATAGGAAGGATTTTCAATTGTTTCTCTTCTTGAGTATTCCTGGAAGGAGTGAAGTGAAACATTCACAAGGTGTGCGTTGACAAGGTTCTGAGTTTATCCCATAAAGCTCAGGAGAGATACCGTTGTTCTCATAACTAGCAGAAGTGCAGGTGAAGCACAAAGCCATGCAAGGTGTGTGCATGCTATTTGAATCCTTAGAACTCATCAACTAAGGGGAAGGTTGAGGGACCACTACTGCAAATAATGCACAGGGTCGAGGACTCAAATAACCAAGAGTTATTTGAAGGTTTTTCGCAAGGAGTGCGTGCATGAGCCCTTTTGGAGACTTGAGTTTGCAAGTGAAATCTCAGGAGGGAAAACACCTTTGAAGTGTTCAAAGGGAGACGGGTATGAATTTATCTCGCAGAAGTTAAGTTCCAGTGGAAGGACGCCGAGTCAGTTTGGCTAGAGATTCTTGAGGATGGAATTAGACGGTCATAATTCTCCGTGGAGAACTCATGAAGTTGCGAGGACCGTAGGATCCAGTGGAGCTGCAAGGTGGTTAGGAGTTGGATGAATCCACCACTCTGGAATCAAGAATCAATGAGGATTGTTGATCGTGGTTAGTTGAGACGTCAGATCATTTCAAGAGTTCAGGGTTTTTAAGTTCGAAGTGAAGGCCAAAACCTTTGGTCCTTCACATTCCCGAACCGTGAAAGGGATTTTCAAGTGTGTAATCGGATGGTGGAAAAACTTCTTGGAGAAGTGCCAAAGACTCGAGAGCCATCGGATCTTGCAAAGGAGTGAGAGAATTAAGGTGGTGCCTTTTCAATCACCCAAAATCTCAGGAGAGATAGGGGCCGTTGGATTCAATTTAGCGAGAGCCATCATATCCCACGCGAATTCTCATTTCAGGATTTCAGGGATTGTGGCAACAAGTTCTTTTTGGGATCGAGAGTTTAAAACTCCCGTTGTCTGAAATTCTGAAGGAACGTAAGCCATTGGATCAAGGAGGCTTAGAGTCATTGATTCTGTTGAAGGCGCGAACTTGGAGTTCGGGGTTTGAAGAGGGAGAGGAATGGTTGTTGGACGTTCGCTCAAGTCCTGAAAGACGAACACTCGTGTGGAAAGGTGTTCAGAATCTACATCGTGAATTAAGTACAGGAAGGAGACAGGTGGCGTGTACTCATCGAGAGGCGGATTCAAACTTTTGTTGAATGTTTTGGAGTTCGGAGGTTGGAGAGTCGAGAAGCTTGCATTTGGATTCGTGGAGTCGCGAAGTATGAAATTCTTCCTTGGTGGGGAGCGAGCCTTCGTTGAGTATTTCGGGGTTCGGTATTTCGGCAATCTCGAGGACAAGGAGTTGGGATCTTTGCATCAGAATTCCCAAAGTCGTGAAACGCGACACACCTTTGGAGGAGGAAGCGGCCAAGGATTTCAACATTTCAGTATTTTTGGTTTCGAAGGGTTGAGGAGCCAGAAACTCGACTTCATGATTCGCAAGGTCACGAAACCTGAAGGACCTGTGGATACACCATTGTGTGTGAGGTATTCCCTCTGGGGAAATCAAAGAGTCAATCAGACTCAGGGGAAGATTTAGAATGATCCTGTGTGGATCTAGGCCCGAGGGTCGGGGGTCTGCATCATTTGGTATCAGAGCTTGTTTCTGTTTGTATATCTTAGATAGAGGAAACATGCGGAAAAAGAGTACTCTGATATGCATCATTTGGTATCAGAGTATAGAAAAATTTCTTTTCTTTTTGTAGCAGAGAAAAGGGAAATTTTACAGCCATGCCGCCGAGAAGAAGAGATAGGCAATTACCTGATCCAACAGTGGAAAGTGAAATGCGTGAATTACATGCCAGGCTTGATGCTATGGAGACAAAACAGAGGCACACAGTTGACGCTGGGGATATCAACAAAGCTGAAAGTGAAAATGAAGCTGGAAATGAAGGAGAAGAAGTTGCAGTTGAAGATGCTGCGGATGAACGCCTATTTAGGGTTGTTGCAAGGATAGGTGCCAGAGAAAAAATGGACATTCCAGTGTACGAAGGAAACTTTGATGTTGAAGAAATTCTAGACTAGATTATAGCTCTAGACAAATAATTTTACTATGAGGATGTCGAGGAAGACAAGAAAGTCAAACATGTTGTTACTAGACTTAAAGGGCATGCAACACTATGGTGGGATGAACTGCAGGCTGACAGACGCTGCAAGGGCAAGTAGAAAATCAAAATCTAGGATAGAATGGTTGCAAAGATGAAAGACAAATTTATACCCAAGGATTATCAAATCACTCTATTTCAGAGGATGCAAAATTTGAGACAGAAGCTGATGTCAGTGAAAGAATACACTGAAGAATTCTACAGGATAAACATCAGAGAAGGTCATCGGGAAAGCGATGATGAAAAGGTTTCCAGGTACATGAATGGTCTGTGATATGACATTCAAGATGAGATGAGCATGATGACCATTCGAAATGTGGAAGATGCTTATCAGATAGATCTGAAAGCTGAAGAGAATCTCTGCTGGAAGCAAGGTCAAACAGGTCGAGGTAGAATTCAAGCCAGAGGAAAAAACATTTCCCAAGACAGAATTTAGAGACCTAAAGAAGAGGGGAAGAAACCTCAAACTCATCTTGAGAGAGGAGGAATCTCACAAGGAAGGCAGTATGCTAATAGAAATACTTTTCCTCGAGCCATATGAAGAGGAAGAGGTAGAGGAGGTGAAGTGAAATGATTTGTCTGTGGAAACATTGGGCATAAATCCTATGAGTGTCCAGATAAGAAGAAATATGGTGGTGAAACTCACATTGTCGAAGCTCAAGGATGAAATGTTGAGGCAGAAGATGTTGAGGGCGGAAGATATTTGATGATGAGAAAAGTTCTCTTGAAGCCGGAGAAGGAGGTAGAGAACCCAACCCAAAGAAACAGTCTGTTTTGGACTGCTTGCAAAGCTAAGGATAGGGTATGCAAGGTCATAGTGGATAGAGGTAGCATAGACAATCTCGTATCTACAAAGATGGTAGAAAATATGGAGCTAGAGACTGTTGTACATCCAAGCCCATACCGAGTTTCGTGGCTACAAAAAGGACATCAGGTAAATGTCACTAAACAATGTTTAGTTGAATTTAAAATAGGAGGATATAAAGATGAAATATTATGTGATGTCATTCCCATGGATGTTTGTCATCTATTGCTGGGTAGACCATGGAAATATGACAAAAACGTGGTTCACGATGGGAGAAAAAACACATACACCCTGGAGAAGAATGGTAGGACACACATGTTATTGCCGATTAAAAACCAAGAGGTGAAAATAGAGATGAACAACACTGTACTTCTCATGAGTGGGAAGGAACTTCTTAATGAGGTTAAGAAGAAGGAAGAAACACAATTTATTGTGGTCAGGAAGCCTAAAATTGTTTTGACCAGTACGAGAATGTATGATTTTCCAGAAGAAATCCAAAAGTTGCTGGGAGAGTTTGCTGATATAGTAGTGGACGAACTACCTTGTTCGTTGCCACCTATCAGGAGTATAAGCCATCACATCGATCTTATACTTGGAGCCAGTTTACAAAACAAAGAAACATACAGATTGATGCTGTAGGAAAATCAAGAAGTTAAGAGACAGGTCCAGGACTTGATGGACAAAGGATTGATTCGAGAGAGCTTGAGTCCATGCGTTGTTCTGACAGTGATCAACCCAAAGAAAGATGGAGGTTGGAGGATGTGTACAGAATCAAGGGAAATCAATAATATTACCATCAGATATATATTTCCATTGCCAAGGATGGACGACTTGATGGATTGCTTGAGTGGGAACAAGTTTTTTCAAAGATTGATTTGAAAAGCGGGTATCATCAAATTTGAATGAGAGAATGTGATGAATGGAAGACAACATTCAAGACGAATGAGGGGATGTATGAATGGATTGTCATTCCATTTGTCTTAAAAAATGCGCCCAGTAATTTCATGATATTGATGAACGAAGTCCTGAAGGATTTCATAGGGAAATTCGTCATTGTATATCTTGATGATATATTAATTTTCAGCAAGACAGAAGAAGAACACTTAATTCATTTAGCTGCAGTAATGAGGAGATTACATGAAAATAAATTGTTGATTAATATGAAGAAATCATCATTTATGAGGACATAACTCATTTATTTGGGTTTTGTTATCTCTGCAAATGAGCTGAAGATGGATTCGGGAAAGGTAAATGCGATTAAGAATTGGCCATCATCGAAGAACGTGTTTGAAGTTTGAAGCTTCCATGGTTTGGATAGCTTCTACAGGAAATTCATCTGAAACTTCAGTGGAAATAGTGCACCAATGATGGATACGGTGAAGAAAAGAAATAAATCTTTTCACTGGATGGAGGAGGTAGAGAAGAGCTTCAATCTGCTGAAGAAGAATATCACTGAGCAACCAATTTTGGTTTTGCCAGATTTTAGCAAGACATTTCAAGTCAGGTGTGATGTGAGTGGATTTGCAATTGGAGCGGTCTTGAGCCAAGACGACGGTCCGATCGCATACTTCAATGAAAAACTGAATGAAGCAAAGATCAAATACTCCACATATGATGAATAATTCTATACATTCATACAAGCGCTGAAGAAATGGAGACATTATTTGGTTCCCAAAGAGTTTGTTTTGTATAGTGATAATCATGCTTTACAATTCGTGACTCAACAAGAGAAGTTTAACCAAAAACATGCTAAATGGGTTGAATACATGAAGAATTTTACTTTTGTGATTAAACATATTTCTAGGACTGCTAACAAAGTTGTTGATGCTTTGAGCAGGAAATGTTTTCTTATGCAGGAATTCAGAGTCAAGACTTTGGGTTTTGATAACCTCAAAGAAATGTACAGGGATGACCCAGATTTGAAGGAAGCATATGAGGCATCTGAGAATCCAATTCTTAGGGACATAAGCCAATGGACCGAGTATATGATCCAGGATGGATTATTATTCAAAGGAAATCAGCTATGTATTCCAAAATGTTCCATGAGGGAGAATTTGCTGAAGGAAAAACATAGCAGAGGATTGGCCAAACACTTCAGTCATGATAAGACATTCTAAAAGTTGAATGAATCATATTTTTGGCTAGGGATGAGGATAGATGTTAATAAATTTGTGGATAGATGAAAATTTTTTCAGCATACAAAAGGGAAAAGGCAGAACACAGGGTTATACCAACATTTACCCATTCCTGAAAGGCTGTGGGATGTAGTGAGAATGGATTTAATATTGGGGCTGCCAAGGATAAAAAGAGGATATGATTCAATCTTTGTGGTGGTAGACAGATTTTCAAAGATGGCACATTTCATACCATGCCAGAAAACCAGTGACGCAACTCATATTGCGAACCTGTTTTTCAAGGAAGTCGTCAGACTTCACGGCTTGCCAAGGAGTATCGTTTCTGATCGAGATACCAAGTTCGTGGGACATTTCTGGAGGACCTTATGGAAGAAGATGGGGACAAGTTTGTCTTTTATCTCAACGCATCATCCTCAGATGAATGGGTAGACATAAGTTGTGAACAAAATCTTGGGAGATTTGTTGAGAAGCTTAGTGACTGAACACCACAGTCAGTGGGATCACACTCTACCATAGGCGTAATTCACTTATAATGATTCACCCAATAGAAGAATAGGGCAGAGTCCATTCCAGATTGTATATGGAATGCAACCTAGGGGAGTTTCTGAATTGAAAGATTCGGAACAAGTTGAAGTCAGAAGTGCTAGTGCAGAGGACTTTGCAGAAGCAATGAAGGAGCTTCATAGCCAAGTTAAGGAGTGATTGCAGAGTTTAAGTCAAGAATACAAGCGAAGAGCAGATCAACACAGGTGAGAAATTAAATTTGAATTTGGCGATCTGATTCTTTCACATCTGAGGAAGGAACGGTTCCCAAGGGGAACGCATAATAAGATGAAGATGAAAAATATTGGACCATGCAAGGTCATAAGGAAATTTGGGGAAAACGCATATGAGATTGAATTACTCGATGGGATCAAAATCTCACCGATATTCAATATTACGGATTTGTACCCTTACAGAGATGAAGAAGCAGGAGCAAAGGATGAACAAAAAGAGGTTCAATGGACAAAACAAATGCATGTAGCTGAAAATCCACAGATGGAAAGTATAATTGACAAGAGGATCAACAAAAAGACTAGGAGAAAAGAGTATTTTGAATACTTGGTCAAATGGAAGGGACATCCAGTTGAATATGCCAGTTGGGAGGATGAAGCAGAAATTCATAAGCATGGACAGACCGTGCAAAAGCTCATGAACAAGAGTTCGTGAATTTTTTTAATAAAGGAAGTATGATGCAGGAGCATCGTAAGTAGCCAAGCGAGCATAAAGGCGGAAGATAGCTGGAAAATCACCACCACGCGTTTTGAAATATTTTGAAAGTTTATCAAGCGGATATTAATGTAATATCTAGGAGGCCTATTTGCATTTATAGCTAGATATTGTAAATAGATCTTGAACAATTTTCTCTCATCTGTCGGATGTAATAGGCATTTAAGTCTGATTAATGAAAGTAGGTAGCTTTGAGTTAATAGACTAGACAATTTTAGAAGCGTAGGAGGGAAAATGGATATAGACACCCTCACCTTTATATCATTGTATCATTAGCACAGAACATAAGAGAGAATTCATAAGCAGAGAGATGTAGCAGAGAGTTGTAGAAAAGAACCCATATACAGGAGCACTTGAATTAATATATATATATATATATATATATATATATATATATATATATATATATATATATATCTTTGACTCAATTTTTCATGGTGTTATGATGTTTACTATTTACATTTGTTGAATGGTATGCTTATAGTAGTTTTATGTTCTCTGTTGTGCATTTGTTTTGATGCTATGATGTGTGTATGATTTCATGTTGAATGTATGAAGTCTGAGAGAGGAGAAGAATGAGTTTCAATTGTTTCTCTTCCTGAGTATTCCTGCAAGGAGTGCAGTGAAACATTCGCAAGGTGTGCGTTGACAAGGTTATGAGTTTATCCTAGAAAGATCAGGAGAGATACCGTTGTTCTCATAACCAACAAAAGTGCAGGTGAAGCACAGATTCATGCAAGGTGTGTGCAGGCTAGTTGAAGCCTTAGAACTCATCAACTAAGGTGAAGGTTGAGGGACCATTGCTGCAAAGAGTGCACAGGGTCGAGGACTCAAATAACCAGGAGTTATTTGAATGTTTTCCGCAAGGAGTGCGTGCAAGAGCCCTTTTGGAGACTTGAGTTTTCAAGTGAAAGCTCATGAGGGAAAACACTTTTGAAGTGTTCAAAGGGAGATGGGGATGAAGTTATCTCACAGAATTTAAGTTCCAGTGGAAGGACGCCGAGTCAGTTTGGCCAAAGATTCTTGAGGAGGGAATCGGACGGTCAAAATTCTCCGTGGAGAACTCGTGAAGTTGCGAGGACCGTAGGATCCAGTGGAGCTGCAAGGTGGTTAGGAGTTGGACGAATCCACCACTCTAGAATCAAGAATCAACAAGGATCATTGATCATGGTTATTTGAGCCGTTAGATTAGTTCATGAGTTTGGGGTTTGTAAGTTCGAAGTGCGGGCCAAAACCTTTGGTCCTTCACATTCCTGAACCGCGAAAGGGATTTTCAAGTGTGTAATCAGACGGTGGAAACACTTCTTGGAGAAGTGACAAAGACCTGAGAGCCATCGGATCTTGCAAAGGAGTGAGATATTTAAGGCAGTGCGTTTTCAATCACCCACAAGCTTAGGAGAGATAGGGGTCGTTGGATTCAATTTAGCGAGAGTCGTCGGATCCCACGCAAATTCTCATTTCGGGAATTCGGGGATTGTGGTGACAAGTTATTTTTGGGATTGAGAGTTTCAAACTCCCAGTGCCCAAAAGTATGAAGGAACATAAGCCATCAGATCGAGTAGGCTTAGAGCCATTTATTCCGTTGAAGGCGTGAACTCGGAGTTTGGGGTTTGAAGAGGGAGAGGAACGGTTGTTGCACGTTCGCTCAAGTCCTGAAAGCCGAACACTCGTGTGGACAGGTGGACAGAATCCACATTGTGAAGAGAGTACAGGAAGGAGACAGGTGGTGTGTACTCATCGACAGGCGGAGTCAACCTTTTGTTGAACGTTTCAGAGTTCATAGGTTGGAGAGTCGAGAATCTTGCATTCAGATTCACGAACTCTGAAATTCTTCCTTAGTGGGGAGCCAACCTTTGTTGAGTATTTCGGGGTTCGGTATTTCGGTGATCCCGGGGACAAGGAGTTGGGTTCTTTGCGTCATAATTCCCGAAGTCACGAAACACGACACACCTTTGGAGGAGGAAGCGACCAAGGATTTCGGCATTTCAGTATTTCGGGTTTTGAAGGGTTGAGGAGCCAGAAACTCGACTTCAGGATTCGCGAGGTTGCGAAACTCGAAGGACCTGTGGATACACCGTCATGTGTGAGGTATTCCCTCTAGGGAAATCAAAGAGTCAATTAGACTCAGGGGAAGATTTAGAACGATCATGCGTGGATCTCGACCCGAGGGTCGGGGTTGTGCACCAATTTCCTATGGAAGCTTTAGGAGTGACAAGGTCAAATCAGAGAGCATTTTGTAAATAATTGTGCCAATTTATCTGGTGGTCAATTATGATTCTCTTAAGGATACAGATGATGTTCTTGTTTGTATATTATGTTAAACCATTACCTTGGGGGTAGTAATTTGCTGAGTATTTTAAAATGATTCCCCTTTCTAACACAAACTCATATAACTTGAAGGATGAGAAGTAAGTAGCATTATCAAACACTAAAGTATTAGGGATTATGAACCTTGTGATGATGTTTTGTTCAAGAAAATTGATTACTACTATTCATTCACTTTGAATAAAGGGATCACTTCAATGTGTGAAATAATTATTAGCGGTCATAATATACTTGTGTTGCTTGGAAGAATGAGGATTTATCTCACCAATTATGTCTATCCCCCATTGTTCGAAAGGATATTCCACATCTATAGGTTGGAGAGGAATAACAACTTTGTTTTCCCTTCTCGTATCTTTCTTACATGATTCACAACTCCTTGATTATGCATGAGCATATTTGAAGAGTGTGGGCTAGTAGTACCCTGCTCTTAGCACTTTGTGGGTTGTTGTGTCTCCTCAGAAATGACCATCAGCTGGTCCATTGTGCATATCTTTTAGGACATTATCAACATCTTTATTTTCAAGGAATCTGAGTAACACCATCATAATTGTTTCTGAATAAGATTCCATGTAACAACTGATACTGTGAGGATTTAATTCGTAGTTCCCTCTTCTACTCAGCGTTTAAGTGATATGGAGCAGTTCCATGTTGTAAGTAATATTTGAGGTCATTGTAATATGATTCTTCAATGGTCGGGACGTATGGAACCTATTGAGTATACATTGTAGGTTAATTTTTCCAACCATCCTCTTCTTGTTCTTCATCATATTCTCCTTTTGTCACATACTTACATAAGCCTTGACCTCTCACAACATTAGTTGGTCTGAATTCAAGGTCATACTCTTGTTGAGTTGTCATCCAATTTCCTTGTCTTTCACCAAGTTCTTTCTGAATGAATAAAGACCTTACTTCCAGGTGTGGGACGATGAATTTAGTATTAATTTTTAGGATATAAGGCTTGCATTGTTTGATGTCTTTATGGAGAGAAAAATATTGCTTGTCCACCAAAGGATAATTCAGTTCAACACCCTATAACCCGGTACTCATAAACACGACAGGGTATTCATCCCCTTGTTCATCTTTTTGCGTGAGAACTGCTTCTAAAGAATGATCGGATGCAAATGTATACATCAAAAAATATTTGGAGAAATTTGGACTACACAGAGATGGAGAAATGGGTATATTAGTTTCAATATTTTTGAATTATTCCTTCTCCAAAGTTGTCCACTTAAAATGAACTTCCTTCTTAATCATTCTTTGAAGGGGATTTACAATCTTTGTAAAATCTGGAACAAATATACTTACAAAGTTGATTCTGCCAAAGAATGGTTGCATATATTTATTATTGTGTGGTGGTGGAAATTTTAGAATAGCCTTAGTTATTTTTGGGTCCATCGAAATTTCATCTTTATAAATGATGTGGACTAACAAAATTCCTTCTGAAACAACAAAGACAATTTTTGGGGGTTTAGATAAATCCCTTATTTTCTGTATCGTTCAAAAATATGTTTCATATGTTTCAGATGGTCTCTCACTTTTTTTGAATAAACTATCACATTGTCTAGGTATACTACCATGTTTTGACCGATTAATCCTTTAAAACAAATATCCATTTCCATTCGGAAGGTAGCTCCTACATTCATTAGACCGAAGGGCATCCGTATGTAAGCACAATTTCCCCACTTGGTTTGAAAGGTGGTTTTCAATCGGTCTGGTTCAACCACCAGAACTTGATTATATCGTAAAAACTCGTATAATAGAGAGAATCGTTTGGATCTAGAGACAAGTTGTAGGATTTGTTCTATTGGGGAAATTGGGTAATTATATGTTTTGCAAGCATGGTTAATATTTTTGAAGTGTATACAAATCATGATTTCTCCTGACTTATTTCTTACAAGCACCATAATTGACACCCAAGTTGAATGTCTAACTTTGAAAATGATTCGGGCATCCAATAAAGTTTTTAGTTCCTTTTGTATAAGGGGTTCGAGAGTAGGATGTATATTTATAAGATTTTGATGGAATGACTTGATACCTTCCTTGATGGGAATCACATGTTGTATTATATGTGTGTCATATGTTTTCAGATCATCATACATCAAAGGAAAAAAATCTCGATACTTCTTGAAAAACTATGTAAAAGTGTGATTTTCCATATCTGAACAACAAGTGCCCAGATTAACATATTTAGGCTACTCATATGTTCCCAAATTGACAAAGAAATGAATCATAGTAGTATAATTGTTGGTCTTTGAATTGGCTGGCCTATTGAACTTGGATTGTAAATAAAATATTTTTTCAAGAGTCAAAACGTTCTTTGGAACACAATTCATCTGCATCTTGTTAGTATCTTCTCGATAAGTTTGTAACTCTCGTTGATGTACCTCATCATCGATCACTAAATCTTGGAATGTGTATGAACTGGTAAGAAAGTTGATAATCTGTGAGTCTCTATAAAACACTCTTGAACTCGTGATATTGTTTGGTACAGAGGGCCTAAACATCATTTCAACTGAAAAACCATCATCACGGGGCATAAATATAGATGTTGCATTGGCCAGTATATTGACATCTATATTTTGATCATGAGGTATAGAATAAATATTAAATGCATCAAAAAAATTAATCAGATTCCATAACTCTTGTTGGTAAGCATTTAGATGCGGGGATAGACAATGAATAGTGTTTCTTACCCGTCGAACAATGATTTCAGAATCACCAAACACCTTAATATATTTTACCTGAATATCAATGGACTTTTTAAGGCCATAAAATAAGGCTTCGTATTCAACGTTGTTGTTGGTACATTCAAACTCTAAGCGGCATGATATTAGTGTTTTTCCTTCACTAGGATCGATTAGAACATGCCCTACTCTGACTCCATCTCGCTTTTTAGAGCCATCGAAGAACATGATCCACATGTTAGGAATCTTAGTCTTGTTAGTCAAAATAAATCCTTAGTTAGTATTGGACAAATGCTATTATGGATTCGTTGGTGGAGGCCTGCTTGTAATTATAATGGTATCTCAAAAGTATATTCTTCATAACAACAGTAATCAGTTTCAAAAAAATAACTCCCCAAAGAAGAATGGGAAAAGCTTATGCGCTCATTATTACCTTCTAATTCTGTCACTGTCTTCTTCATGTGTGCCTCACTGTTTACACAAATTTGATTGGATTTGCTTTTATGAGGAAGCTGCAGATGAGACCAATCAATAGAGAAATAACCTTGAAGTTTGTTTAACCAATATCTGCTTAAGAGAAGCTTGTAGCTCTCTAGTATGTCTACAACAACTATGTCGATAGTTTGATGAACCATGGGGTCGAAAGATAATATGATTAAAAAATCTCTAATCTTACCTTTCACTTTAACATATGTCATGTCTAATTGTATGATCTTAGTTTTTCGTTATTTGTGGAACAACATTTATTTTTTGGAAAACAAAAAAAGGCATGATATTGGAAGAGGTCCCTGAAGTTGCTAAAACAATTGTGTACATTGAAATTAAAAATTTCATATGTGAGAAGAAAAGGTGGTACCTGATATTTTGAAAAGGAACCTATGCTTGTTGCATTTGTATCTATTGCTATCTCCACTTTTTGTATCTCTCGTGCATTACTTTCGGGGATGAGGTTTTTAGTAGTAGTGAAAGTTCCTTTCTGAGTATCATGAGGCTTGTAAGCATCATGTAGGAGCTCGTGTTGTTGTGTTAAATAACAAAGATTGAACATGGAAATAATATCCTTTGTTTTCTTCATGTCTTCAATTACATTGTAGTCAAGGTTGTTGAAAGCATGACCGTATTTTTTCTCAACCACTTTTTCATTATTTATTATTAAGTTAATCTTAGTGTCATTCCCTATTGAGCCAAATGTGCTTGGTTTATCTTTGTTTTCTAAGGTGGTTTTTCTGGTTTTATTATCAATTTTCTCTAGGGTCACATCATTGTTTTTTGGAAGGACACAGGGTGGTGTTATTTTCCTAAGAGAGATGTTGTATTCTTTGGAAGAAGGAGTGTTAGTTAGCAGAACCTTTTTGTGTAAGTTATAACCTTTTGGAGAAACAACTTTGACAACCTACATATCTCCACCAAGGATTTATTCAACCTGCTCATCGTCTGATTCTGGACACCAGTACCAAAAGGGCATAGAATATTTTGAGGGAATTTGTTACGAGGGAAAAAATCTCTATGGCCAAGGGTAAACCACAATAGACAGGTATGACTGTAGAAATCAAATTAATTCAAATATATGCTATGTAAACTAATGTGCAAGATAAGAAATAGGCCTACCTCGATCCAACGTTCGATGATGTTCCACCATTGAGAACTTTGACCCAAATCTTTATACCTGCAACAAGTTCTCGAAACAAAAGCATAGAAAGTACGTAGGGATAATATAGAGGGGTTAGCGCATAAAATAGCATAATCCATTAATAAACATTACAAACATGCCCATGGATAATAATCATATATTTGTACAATACCAATAGGACGGGAACGGAGTATTTCTATTAATAATTGATCAGCATAAGTGACAACATTACAGACTTCTGTGTCGACACGGTTCGAAACCAAGAAACCAATTTCCTTCCAACTAGGCCTCCACCACTTCAATCCTCCACCAAAGGCAAGATCATAGAAAATATATAATGAGGTTCTCTCAATAAATAGGGAAAGAGATTGGGGTCTGAACACTGTGTTCATACTTGAGGGACAAAGGGATGCAGACTCAATATGAAGTAATTTCTCCAGAGTAACTTTGCTCTCAAAGTTGAATGCTTTCTCCTCTTTTCCATAGCTCGGAATTGTACTTTTATAGCCTTCAGAATGCAATTGAAGGGCCGAGTCAGAACGTTTCCAGTATATGGAAGGCCAAGGAATAGAGATCTCTTGTCGTGACATGGAAACCTGACTCCATTTTTGTATTTTCTGGCACAAGTCCCGATGTACGCGGGCTGTAGTGGAACAACCTGTGTATACGCATGTTGTATAGCAGATAGGGTGTGTATATGTGGAAAAAATTGTATTTTTAGCTCTAGATTCATCAAAAAAGGGATGATAAGGCTGCATAGGGAAATGGAAAAAAGACCCTCTATGCAAGATATAAATGGTGAGGCAAATCTTGCTATAACATATGCCCCCTAATGTGTGAGGTCAGAGGAGTATCTGCGATGGTTGAAATACATTATAAATAACCCAAAAGTGGAGTGATAGAGTACCAGTTGGATGAACCTGATTGATCATTACATTCTGTACTGACTTTACATACATGGATGCCAAGAATACAATGCAAATCCATGTGGAAAATATACCAAACAAGTGTTCATGGTCATGAATAGGAAAATACAAATGCAATTATAGGCCAAAAGATGTCATAGTCACGAACAAGGCCCAGTGAAACCAGTCTCAAAATCAATCTGAAGATATTTGTATACCATGGAGTACAATATGATCTCCCATGATCACTGAAGTCAAATAGGTGTTGGTCCAATGAAAAGGGAAGCAACAACTCAAGAAAGCTGCAACCACATAGTGATGTCTTCAAGTCTTCTACACTATCCACCAAGGGTGCAACAAGTCTACATTATGTGAATAAAGGAGTTGAGGTTGAACACAATGAGACATCGTTTGATTATCGGTCATTGAGGTATATCATTAACAAACACGAGACAACCTACCAATAATGAAAGTAGGTATCAAGGCACCGAGTACATTCCTACAAGTGTGAATAAAGGAGTTGGTGTCGAACACTTGATAAATCCGTTGATTAGGAGAGATTGATGTATTCCCATCTGTCAATGGTGAGAGAGCCTACCACTAATGATTACAAGCCTCAAGTTACTCATAAGACTCTCGATCCCATATCCAGAATAAATGAGCTTAAGTCGATGGAAAGAGGCCCGCTGAAAGGAGAACATTAAGGCATATCTCACCAGTCAGCACGAGGAACAAAGTAGGAGCTTCATAATTTGGTGGAGATCAGACAAAGAACATGTTCACAAACCAGTGGCCTTGTGTGCCTCTCGTGTGTGCCAAATGCAAGCGATACAGGAAAAATACCCTCTGAATAGAATTCAATGATGAAAACTGCTGACAAAGGCAAGGAAACCACCAATAAGGCTAATGGCATCCAATACACTGCACAAATCTTGAAGTGTGAATAAATTTCTTGTCATTGAACACAAGGGAAACCACCCAGTCAACGACCAATGATGAAATGTCAATTTTTGGGTTCAAGGTGACCTACCAATGATGAAAGTAGGGCTAGGGTGCATGACAAGACCATAGTATCATGTGATTCTGAGACAAATTGAGGGTATGGCCGACATGCAAAGTCAAGAGTTTTGAGGAGTGGATGACACAGGTTGATAGACTTCCTTTGAACAAGAGCATGAGACATATGGTAGACTCCGACAACATAGACTCAATGATATGACTATCAGATGTAGGAGGCATCAATAATATTCTCTATGGGGACTGGAAGAGTAACCAGTCAGTAGATAAATCTTTGTAATGAGATCATCTTCCTAAGGTCATGCTAAACCCAAAATTATGATGACATAAGGACTCAATAAATTTGTTCTTTGTTCAAAGGCAACACGACTGCTACCAAATATAATATAGTACTCCCTTCCCACCCATATTTTTTTGCTTTTTTAATAAAAAATGAATTCTATGATATAGAGGAGGAAACGAGTGTTGCAAGTAAGAAAAACTAGTTCCAACAGTGGAACGTACCTATGCTCAATGCAAGGAGATGCATGCGGGAGATGGACACTCGGGGTGATGTTCCTTCCAGGGTATAGGGTGTCAAATTGTGAAGGATATAAGCAAGGCTCTACTTGGTTGAGGATGAGAAAACTGCTTAGGCAACAATTTATAATACAAAGAGAGAACCAGCTAAAGGCTCAATACTGCAAGCAAGGGCATGAGATGCAATCATAACTTAACGCCAAAAATTTTCCTTTTTTATGTCTTTTAGTCTACTTGGTGTGAAAAAGGAATAAACTTGTGCCAAATAGACATCTTTTCAAATCCAATTTACGAGTGTGAAAAATACAAGTTCACTCGACGATCTTTTCTATTTTTGGTAACGAGTCGGAAAAGAGCCGAACTAAGACTCATGACCTTTCAAATCTAATTTAACGAGTGTGAAAGGGTCAAATCACTCGACGATATTTTTTCTTTTTGAAAAGGAGTCTGAAAAGAGCTTAACTAAGACTCATGACCATTCAAGTCCAATTTAACGAGTGTGGAAGGGACAAATTCACTCGACAATCTTTTCAGTTTTTAGACGAGTCGAAAAATATCTTAAATCAGACTCGTTGGGAGATTCTAGGCGACAAGTCATGGGGGAGGCCAAGGTTTCCATATTGGACTTCTATGGAATGTTAGTATCTTACGAAGAACTGACACATGCTTGGGAAAAACCAAATACCTCCAAGTCTAGAAGGATAAAGTACTAAAGGAGGTTATCGTCTCTGTGCTATGTTGGATAATGTCTCTTCCTGGAAAAAACATAGGCGGAGGAATTGGTTACCCCACAAAACCACCTGAATCAAAGGGAATCTCTTCGAGACTTAGAGGGAGAGAAATCAAGAAAAGTGAAACTCTCTCTTGTTCAGAAGGTGAAGTACTAGAAATGCTAAGGACATGGCATAGAATGTATAGAAACAAAACTAGAAGAACGGGATCGATCAAAAATTGCATCGGCGTGACCTCTTCCTTAGACTTGTCACTCTCCGAGAGAAGACTGGGATCGACCGAATATTGCATCGATATGACTGCTTCCTCATCCATTAGTTGAATAGGATGCGAGAAAACAAGGTCAAGGGGCATGTCACCCCCAAAAACAAGAGTGTTGTCGGTCGAAGATTTCATCGATACGAACATTGGTTGAACAAGATGCAAGACAAAAAAGTCAAGAGATGCATGAAACCCTAAAGGAAAAGGGGTGTCAAATGAATATTGCATCAGCATGACTATTGTATCAACCAAAGAAGGAATGGAGTGTTGTGAAACCATAGACGCCTCAGAACCCAAAGGGCCCTTAGGTGAGCCCCACACTTTTGGTATCCCAGCAGTAATAGGACACAATCGAGTAAGGTGACTTCCTTCACAAGTCCTGCAAGGGAATCTAGCATTATGTCTGAGACTTATAGGCTTCTCAATCATATGAATTTCCCCAGCATGAATTGCAGTGGTTGGTGACATGCTCCCAGCATGACTTGCAGAGGCTATTAGAAAATATCCAACATGACTAATAGAGGTTAGTGATGGATCCCTAGCATGACTAGCAGAGGTTGGTGATGGATGTGCAGTGTGACTAGCAGTGACCAGACATGTGTCCCCAACATGAATTGCAATGGATGGTTGCAGGTCTTCAACATGAATCCCAGAGGTTGTCGACCAATCTCCAACAGGACTAACATAGGTTGGTGAAGTAATGCAAGTATGACACACAGTGACTGGACTTGTGTCCCCAACATGACTCGCAGTGGTTGGTTACAGGTCTTCAACATGACTTGCAAATTTTTTCGACCAATCTCCAACATGACTAGCAGAGGTAGGAGATGGAGCTCCGGTATGACTAGCAGTGAATGAACTCACGACAGTGATGAATTGTGGCATTTGATACCAAGCTCCAAGGAAAGATTGGTTCTGAGAAATTGCAGTCCAGGAAGGATCATGGTTTACACCCTGTCCCTATCTGACAAGATAGTATCCTCCTCCATACTGATTCATAAAGGGGTGTAAGGGAATTGAAATTGAGGAAGCCTCTTGCGAAGAGAAAGCGACATGACAAGGGTTACTCATGTGAGGATATATGTTTCCCCCAGATGAAGGAACTTCGTGAGGGGGGTTGCCCATACTATAAAAACAACTCCCCCCAGATGAAACACCAAAGGGAAGATGGAGGTCCACCATGGGAAAATTGTTTGTAGGAACCGACATAGCGGAAGAAGGATAAGTGGAGAGAGTGTAATAAGTAGAAATATTGCTTAATTTGGCACTTACTTCTCGCATAGTGGATTCATAGGAAGGAAGATTCCAACCTCCTACTGTAAGAGGTTTTTGCAAGATATGAATCCCACCAAATGGAGAGGGATAAGAAGGAGGCATCATGCCCCCCATACCCAAAACTTGTATTCGCATAAGGAGGCGAGATAGAGGATGGCAAGTGCGACGACATATCAACAGGAGAATGACTAGAGACCCAAGGCACGGACTGAGTGCCATAGTTCTGCATACTGTTATAAAAAGGAGACAGATTTTCCCCCATGAACGTCATGGGGGGGTATCAATAAACGAGAGAGAAAAAGGAACTCCACTATCCATGATAAAGAGAAATTAGTATAAACTCTTAAGGAAAACTAGTAGTCAAAGAGCATACCAAAATTCAAATGACCAATATGCATGCAAACAGGCTAAAGTGGCCTCCCTCACTAAAGAAGGTATGTCTCGTCCAAGAGGGACCTGAGACTCCCCGCTAAAGTTTGGAGGTAACATAATCAATTATAGGGGCCCCCGTGGGCTTAACAGCCAGTATGTCGGATCCCCCCGAAGAGGTAATCTTACATAAAGGCTATGTGTTGTCTGACCCCTATCTGACCCAGGGTACAAGCAGGATATCCCCTACAAGTAACCTATGAGATACCTAAGTCAAGCAACTAATAAACCATTATATAACCGATGCATAGGCGAGTAGTCATAAGTTTGGATCACCGTATGGGCAGGGTAGAAAATCCTGAAACCTTGAAAGTACTGACTGTCATGGAGGTATGGGCACTAGCAAGATCCCCAAACACAAATAAATCCATATAAATATCTCTGACGCTACGCGAGTATCCAGGGGTTATCTCTTCAACTAAATTCACGCAACCTCGTGATTAACTCCGGTGTGAGCGGAGCGTCCTAATCTTACCAATTATACAATGGACTTCTCATCTCCCTGTCTCAGACACATATGTTGATTTAATTTCCTTAGAGAAGTTTACTCACAAAATCCTATTCCAAGGCACTAAATCCTAGACTAGTTTGTGCACCCTAAAAAATAAAATCGTGACTAATCAATTTTAATTTAAAGCATAAATTTTATTGGTCGTGATTACTCAAAAGGGTATGGAAGTGAAACTCATGATGTTATGACTCTACAAGAAAATAAATATGAATATAATGCAAATTCTATCTTTAACTTTTTCAATGAATGATATGCTAATAAAAACAATGCAATTTTCAATTTCAACTCTGCAATTCAGAAGTAAAATGCAATATTTCGCTAAATGCACTAAGCTAATGATAAAAATTCGAAAGACAAAAATGCCAACCAATGCAAAATGCCTATTTTTTTGTATTTTCAATATACTGAAAAAGAAAATGCATGCACTGATAAGAAACCTGATATATAAATTATACTGTGTATAAAAGAAATAACTCAAGTAGAATATCAAGCAATCAAGAAAATATCCCAAGGTACAAGGACAAACCAAAAATGAAAAACAATGAAAAAGACTATGCCCAAAAATTCAACTCCAAACAGGTTTCCTGTCAACCCAGAGAAGCTCAACAAGCACAACAAAAACCTAATAAGGCTCAACAAACATCAAATTCCACCCAATAGTCACTAAACCAAGAAAACAAGTGATGGAAAGTGGTATATGTGAATGTTCAGGAGAAAAGTGTGTATATACACATCTTGCAGTAAGACAGAATGCATGTATACGCGACTGTCAAGGAAAAAGGAGCACACATGATTTAAAACAAGGCCAGGCAAGGGCATAAAGGCTGAAAACTCAGACCTAGAGTGAACAAAATATTTCAAGCAGTGATACGACAAGAAATGCAAAGGAAAAAGAGAAATGGAAGAAGAAAAAGTACTTCAACCCTTAGAAGGAAGATCTTTCCCGAGTGGAGTCGCCAATTCTGTTACGAGGGAAAAAAATTCTATGGCCAAGGGTGAACCACAACAAACAGGTATTACTGCAGAAATCAACTCAATTCCAATATATGCTATGTAAACTAATGTGAAAGATAAGAAAGAGGCCTACCTCGATCCAACGTTCGATGATGTTGCACTGTTGAGAACTTTGACCCAAATCTTTATACCTGCAACAAGTTCTTGACAAACAAGCAAAGAAAGTACATAGGGATAATATAAAGGGGTTAGCACATCAGATAGCATAATACATTATAAACATTACAAACATGCCCATGGATAATAATCATATATTTGTACGATACCAATAGGACGGGAAAGGAGTATTTCTATTAATAATTGATCAGCAGAAGTGACAACATTATAGACTTTTGTGTTAGCACAATTTTAAACCAAGAAACCAAGTTCCTTCCAACTGGGCCTCCACCACTTCAATCCTCCACCAAAGGCAAGCTCATAGAAAAGAGATAATGAGGTTCTCTCAATCAATAGGGAAAGAGATTGGGGGCTGAAAACTATGTTCAGACTTGAGGGACAAAGGGATGCAGACTCAATATGAAGTAATTTCTCTAGAGTAACTTTTCTCTCAAAGTTGAATGCTTTCTCCTCTTTTCCATAGCTCGGAATTGTGCTTTTATAGCCTTCAGAATGCAACTGAGGGGCCGAGTTGAAACATTTCTAGTATATGGAAGGAAAAGGATCAGAGATCTTCTATCGTGACATGGAAACCCGACTACATTTTTGTATTTTATGGCACACATCCCGATGTACGCGGGATATAGTGGAGAATCCTGCATATACGCATGCTGTATAGCAGATAGGGCACGTATATGTGAAAAAATTTGTATTTTTAGCTCTGGCTTCATAAAAAAAGGGATGATAAGTCTGCATAGGGAAATGGGAAAAAGGCCCTCTGTGCAATATAGAAGTGGTGAGGCAAATATTTATTTAACATAATTTCATCAACAACATCAACAAGAGTTTGTGCATGGATTTCATCATCCAAACTTTGTTGATCTAGCAACTGGTTTATCACCAGGGTCATAGAGTTGACCAACTGAGGGCATGTTCGTTATGGGTGATTCTGTTGATGATAAGAACAAAAATTATGATTACTAAATCTATGTAAGTTGAAATTCATGTGTGGTGGTTCAGGTGGTTGTGGTGGGTTATCCAGTTTCTTAAAGAATGGACGATAAGTTTGAGGCTTTGATGATCCTTCGCTGACATTATTTTTAAGGTCCACAACTTCATTAGAAAACCTCTAAACCATTTTGATGACATTATAAATATCCTTTGACTCCCTGTCAGGTGGTTTAGATAATAGAAATAGTTTCTTTCCAGATGACTCAGTTTCCTCATAATGCGGATGTTGATCATATGCATATAATTCTCTTTCACAGTCTTGGCTTCAACAAAGTTTAATGCTAATGTGTTTATGTTAGCTCGTTTCACAAACGTCCCTATGGAAGGGATTAATGTAGCTGTGTAATATTCAATATCTAATGACTAAGTGGGAGCTACATCATGAGGAAGCTTGAGTAATAAATTAAGAAATATTTGGTTAAATTCCTTTACTCTTTCCCTCTTTTCCATTCTTATGGATCCTAGTTCATTATGTAGAGACACATTTGTTTTTCTTTCTTTAATTTTTCTCATAAAGAGCCTTTCAAAACTGTCCCAATTAGTAATAGAACCGGTAGGTAAGATGAAATACTAGGTATAACCTTTCCCAAAAAAGTGTAAGGAAATATCTTGCACACTACATCGTCATGTTCAACACCTAGAAGATGTATGGATAAAAAGAATTTATTCACACGATCTTCTAGGGATTCGGGTTTGTCTGGGTCAAATTTTGGGATGAGGTTGTCAAATTTCCTTGGAATTTCATGCAGTTGTCCAGGCATATTGAGAGCTCCTAGGGCTCTCCATCGAGGTATAAATTCTCTGCAGACCTTATTACCCCCCATTAATTGTTCTATGGTGATTTATGGTTGTTTGCTTTCGAATTCTTCTTCTAGTTCAATAAGGAAATGTGTAGCCCTGCTCAAAGGTACTGGAACATCTTGTAGAGAAGCTTCAATGAGTTCGTATACACATTTAACGCAAAAATCAAGATCTGTGTTGGGATGTTCTACATGGGTTTATTTCCTCCTAGGGAGATCATAGGCTATAGGTATTTTTCCAAGAAGCTTTGGATAAGCACGTGTAATTCTATGGGTTTCATGGAGCTCTTCCCGTGGTATGTGAAACCATGTCTCAGTATGTATTTCAGGACTACTGGAAGCACTTCCAAAATTAGGCTTTGAGTCCTCATGGATAGCTTCTTATTTAGACTCGACTCGAGGAAACAAGGTAGGTTGGGGGTTGGATTACTTGTTGAAGACTGATTTCGGTTATTATTTAATTCATGTATATAAGCCATAAAAGATGGCCCTCATTCTAGCACCAATTATATTGATGGGTTCAAATTCACCCGAAAACACTAAGGGGTTCTCCTCGGTACATGGTCCCAACTAGAATATACACCATTTGTATTAGGAGACCCATCCAAAATTTGGCTTGAATACTATTATTACTATTTTTTAAGTGGATTTTGGCCCGTTACAGATCAGTTTGCTGATGAGGGTGGATGATGAATGGGTATACAATGTAAATATGTAGATGAAGACTATGTATGAAATACAATATAAGTTAACACTAACCTACTTTAACCTATCCTTGCTAGGAGCATACTAAAGTGACCAATGAGTTGTAAGTTGAAACCAAATCTTGCACTACTTCTACACAGATAACTGATATAAAAGAGAAAGAATAGAAACAAGTGTATACAAATACGTATAACCAGAGTAGTCTATGTTACAATAATGTACACATTAAAAACTCGCAAATCTCTAGGAATTAAGATATTTAAAGAAATACTCTAAACTAAATAATAACACAGATTGTATGAGAATTAATATATAACAACATAGCATTCTTAGAGTCCATAGGAGCATTGTCCATATTCACCAGAAATAGTTCTCAGATCAGATATGTTCGTACACAAAAAATCCTTCTATAACAATTGGCCCTGAGGGATTCTCAATATTCATTAACAAAGTATAAGTCCTTGAATTAGTTCTTGAGTCTATACATTGCTTGAAAAGACAAAAAATCATTTTCAAATGATGTTCTATTCTATTTTATACAAATATTTAGTAACCCCTATGTGATTCTTCATCTTCTTCTTGGAGGAGAAGTTACAAAACTGGTTCACCTTCTCATTTCTAATGAAAAGTGTACATAATATGATGAAATTGGGATTGGTTAGGAAAAGGATAAAACAAAAGACAAGTATTATGTCTTCTTCTTATGGATTTATATTGCTCAAGTAGGTCATCCAAACTTCCAGTTGATTATATAGTGATTCAATACTTATGTATGTCATTTGTTCTAATGTTGTGTTGATCAACACAATATTGTCTTCAATGGTTCCCATATCCTTTTCCAGTTTCCTCATGAAGGCTTGTACCATGGTATGAAGCTTTATTGGTTGTAAAATGTTTTTATCAATGAGATATGTGGAGATGAAGGTAGTTGCTTCAAACAATTTCTTCCTGCGATTAGTGTTGTCGTGTAGTACATTCACCATTTATTCTAACACCAAGTTCTTCCTAATTTTATATAATCTTGGGAGCAAACCATTCTTGATTAGTTCCTGGATAGATTTATGGATCCTCGAACATATTTCCATGGATTTGGTGACTTCTATATCAACATTTTGTCTTATTTATTGGAAATGGTCTAGTGCATATAATTCAGTATTTCTCTCCAGTTTCTTCTTGTTCTACCTCTTTCCTGGATACCTCCTTTCCCTTTTCCTCATTTTCAATTCGTCCTTTCGACTGACCACTCCCATTGAAAAAACCTTCATTATATTTCCTCGTGTTTCGGTGTACTTCTTCCTCTTCCCAAAGTTTTGTAGTATACTCATACGAAAACCTGACATTATTGAAATGTTTCTTAACATTATTCTTAGGCTCATGTCTCCTGAATATTTCTTTTCCAAAGAGATAGAAAAGAAGGGTATCTAATTATTCCTAGGGTTGTCTAGTATTTTCAAAGAAATAATTGTCAATGTACAAAGGTAGTGGATGCCATATTTCTTTCTTCAATATATACAACATCTCGTCAACTCCCTATATAATAATCTAATATGCTACTTCTTGAAGGATGAGCTTGTCAGGTACGAATCATGGAATTATATGTGGAGTATTTATCGCACCATATATTGTTATGTTAGTACCATAATCCATTAGATACCAATCCCCTATCCTTCTTATAATTTCTATGGATTTGTCTATCATACATGGGGGGTGGTGCAAAATATGAACTCATATAAAGGAACAAGGAAGTGTTTGCAAATCCTTTGGTATTCCAAACAATATTTGTTCACCCATAGTACTTTATAATTTACGTGGATTGCAGGGTCAATAGGAAACCAAATCCATCCCATTTTAGGGTACTTGTGAGTTACACACATTATTTCCAAGAGGTACAAGGACATATGGAAAATAGGGAATGTTCCTGTTTGGGCTTGATTTACTATGGAAATAACAGTCATGAGAGTCTCGGACAATATGTCTTCCCAATTGAATGAATTCCCCACATCTGTGAAAAAATAAATAAAAGGAGTGTATTCTAAGGGGACCAATGTTGCATCGGGTTCCCCGTATAACCTACATAACATGGCTACCAAATATCGGTAGGGTATTCTCAAGGAACTCATGGGGTATCAACTTTTAGGCCTGTATTTAAACTACTTGTCTGAATTATACCATTTGGGGAACAAATCCTTCGGTGTATACTCAAACTCATTGAAGAGTTCACCATCCAATATTTTTCTCCCCTTCTCAATGTGATATCATTTGGATAAAAAATATGGCCTAAAAGAAGCCATGGGCTCCTTTCTTGCATTGCAGATGTATGTACTACTTATATCGATGTTCTTCAAAATCCATGAGATGACATCTGCACAAGGGAAGACTATTGGATGAGCTTCTACCATGAAGTTCCCTTATTTCCTAATGTTCCTGAATGCTTGGAGCTCATCTGGATCTTCATCTTCGGTAGAGAAATTTGATTTTTTAAACATGTGGTAAACTTCATCCCATTTAAGGATTTCACCATCCTTTTATATAAGTCTAGATGTGTCATCACATGTGGCCCCAATAATCTCTATCTCTCCTACTTATTGGGAACTTCCAGAGGCTTCAGCTCTTGATGCCTTTCCTATCTTTTTCTTTCTTGGTGACATGTTAGAACCTACCAAAAAAGGTAATTTTAGAGCACATAATAGGATATTAAATACCGTTCAATGAAATTAATGATTAATAATACTATAGGAGTTATTGGGACTTATTAGGAAAAAGAGAGTTGTCCTATGAAGATGTCAGGATAATTGCATGCATTCTTAAGCACCCTGGTAAAACTCGGGGAGGAAAGGTGGAGAACATGATTTTGAAAAGTAAAATCGGAGGTCCAGAGGTTAATCTCTCTGATGCAAGTCAGAGAGGTTTATGTTAAGTGTTTCGAAACAATATTGAAAAAATTATGATTGGATATGTTAAGAACAACTCCTTTGAACACATCATAGGAGTTGGTAAGAACTCCTCTGATGAGGTCGAAGGAGTTAGTCACAACTACCCCGATAAGTCGTCAGAAGAGTTTACCAAAAATCCTTGGTCACGTGTAAATATCATTACTGTTTAATGAAACTCTTCAAATCATATTGGAGAAGTTGAGAGTAACTCCTTCGATTTGGTCGGAGGGGTTAGTTGTAATGTCTCCAATAATAAAACTTTAAGGTTTCTTTGAGGGTAAGGGTAATATTTGTTTTTAGAGGAATTCATAGGAGTTTCTTGGAACTCTTTCGATTAGATAAGAGGGTTTACTAAGAACTCACTCGATAATATCAGAGGGGTTACCAAGAGATATCTCGATCATAACATCCACAGATAAATAAGGTTGCAACGAAGAAAGACTTAGGGCCTAGAATTGGGTCTTGGTTTTAAGGTAAGGAAAAATTGTCTTTTTGATGAATACTAGAGTCAAATAGAATGTATTTTTGGGAAAAGAACAATCGAGGTAACTTGAATAGGGTGCATGATGCATCTACATACACTGGTTATAGAGAAATCCAAGGGCATGGCGACGGGAAGGACTAAACGATTCAAGCAATGGAAAAATAGAACATAGTGTCTTTAAGCAATTGTGAGAAATGCTAAACCTAAATCTAAATAAGAGGAGATAAGAAGCCATTACCTAGATCCTAGTGCCATGTGGAGGGTGCAGGTGAGTTTTTATCTTGAATGAGACATATCAATGTGTTCTTCCTATGGAATCCTTCTACTCAAACTCTCTTGATTGGATAGTGATAAATCAACCCCTTCCGTTTATATATCCAGTTGGTCATTTTGGTAATAAATGCAGGTAGGTGGGGTTGTTACGTCAGAAGGTTCAAAGACAAGTTCTCCGATGATATCGGAAGAGAAGGGAGAAATTTTGCGATGTGAATCAGAGGAGTTAAATCTAACTCCTTTGATTCATATCAAAGGAGTTTCCTTTAACTTATGTGATAGTGTTACATATAAGGGAACAAGGAAATAACTCCTCCGATACAAATCATAGGAATTTGAAGTAACTCCTATGATTTGTATCGGAGGAGTTTAAATTAACTTTTTTGATTTCAAGTTTTGTATTTTAAAACCAATTCTTAATGATTTTCCAATTAAAATATGAGTCTTCTAAGTATTTTGAGTTTGAGAGGAAGAACCACAAGTATTTCTCTTAGGCTCAAAAGGTGGGGGGCACCATTTTCTAGGGGTTATGCAATATTAAAGAGAGAAAATGGAGGGTTTAAGTGCATATAAAAACAGTACCTTCAAGAACCTCTATGGTTTGAAATATTTCTTTAAGGTGGCAAGGGAGGATTGGTCAAGGATCGACCTGTCTTGGTGCTAGACAAGGTGAACTTAAGGACGAGCCAAGTAAAAGATACAGATTTCATGTCTTAATGCATGAATTATGAACTCCAATGATCAAAATAAAAGGGAAGATAACTTACCTTGAACCCTTCCAAGTGGAGCATTGAGTACTTATTTTTCCTTGTAGCAGTAGTGTTCTTCCAAACAATCTCAAAGAAAATTTATCCAACCCATGAAAAATTACTAGAAACTCACAAGAAGAGAAATAGATACACAATATATATCAATAGCTAAGCTTCATTAATCTCCAACGATTTCAAATGGAGGATGAATTCTTCTTATATAAGTGAGAATCCTTCTCAATTACAATGTAGAACAATGTTTTATTGAAAAACCATTTGTTTTGCAGAACCATAAGAAAAATACATTGAGTTATAATATAATAATTCGATAATATGCTCACAATGTATAATGTCCCTCTTATAAAAGGTAAAATAAAATATAGAAATCATATGTAAGGAACAAATAGATTCCAAAGGAGGTGTGCCTCTTGATAAAAGTGCCAAAATCCACATAAATGGTCTAAGACAAGTCAAAATATCCAACGTTTACTTCCTCCATCCAGGGAATGGTCCAAAAAGTGTACATTGATCCCAATGCATAATACTATAATATACCTAGGGAGGTAATATGTGGTACCTAGGAAGCAACCCAATGGGAATATGGTTATGTAGTATTAGTGCATGCCATTCAATGTAAGGTGGATTAGGTCCACTATATTATTAAATAAGGTTCATTATGGTAGTTAGATATAGTCAATAGGATTTCTAGAAGATTCCTTCTCTGGAATGTTCCTAGAAGATAGCGAATGTTATATAAAGAAGTTTAAGAAATGTATTGAAGCACACTAAAGAAAATTTTTAATTGTACAAGTAAGGATAGTTTGAGGAGTTTTATTCTTCCATAAGGATTAATATATGATGTTACCTTACCTCAAGGGTTTTTCTATTTCTTGTGTTCAATATTTTGTTGAATGGTTTGGTTTATTCTTCTTGATATTGTGGGTTTATTTTAAGATATATTTTTCGATCTATTCAGATAATTAACAATTGGTATCATAAAACTTTCCTTGGCCAATGAAGGGAATAATTTTTTTGTTCTTTTGCAAAATTTTAAAAAAGGAAAAAGGGGGGCGACGCACTTCAGGTTCAGATCTAAAATTTTTTGAGAAGAATTTGCCAAAAAAATTGTATATTTGAATTCCTCTCAGAAAAATACCCAATTTTAAAAAACAAATCAACTGAAACAGAGTCTGGGAAGTGAAGTTATCAACATTTTAAATTTGACAAATTTTCAGGGTTTTCCTAGAAAAAGCTGCATGATTTGCACAGTAAGTTATTTTTATAAACCTTAGTTTTTGTTGAAGATTTATTCCAAGCAATATGGGTTTTACTAGAAGCAGTTATGGCTCTAGTATTGAACAATTTATACAATCTCACAAGTCATTATGGAAAGAGAAGTGGAAATATTTTGTAGACTGGGGTTTCAAATATTATTCTCTCAAAAGGTGTTAATCATTTGACTATTCTGAGAGGATGTCATTTTCTGAGGAAGCACTTGAAAGATTACTTTTAGACAAGTGGTCTCATACGAAGTGTAAGGATAAAGACATCACCAAGGGTTTATTTTCATGTAGAAAATCTATATTATAGGTTCTTGGTTGTATTCATAAAGAAAATGTAATTGTTTATATTAAACCTAGTTTCCAACAAAATTTTATCAATGTTTAGTTGGTTAATAGATTTCAAGTTCCTACAAAGAATATCCAAAGCACACAAATTGAGGGTTAAAAAATTCAAATTTTTATAGATTTGAAGCTCACTATGGACAAATATGTGTTGCATTCCCATTTCCATGTTATAGATCTGGTTGATGTGGATATTTTTTTGGGATATCATTGGATGGAATCAATTGGTACAATTAAAATTAATGTGCAAAATAAGTTTCTAAAAATTTTGTACAAGAAAAAGAAAACAACATTGCAGGATGTGTCTCTTAGTCAGAAAGATGGGCCCACAAATACCATTAAAGAAGGTATTGTTGAGTTTGAAGTTGAATCAAAGGGAGAGTCTACAGAAGGAGATGAAGCAAAACCACAGGAAAGACACAATAATGAATCTAAGGAGGTCATTGACTCAAAGACACAATGTGTTGTAAATTTGAAGAAAAAAGAAACACAACATATAGAGAAAAAAGAAGCTAAGGAGGTCATTGAGTCAAAGACACAATATATAAAGAAACAACAATCATCAAGGAAAGAGTGTGAACATCAATAAATTTATGAACCACTAGGGAACCGTAAAGGAAACCGATCAATAGGTGCATGGAGGACTACTAGCACTGTAGTAAGGCATTAGGTTAGAGAAAAAATCCCATGGAAACACCAACAGGACGTAGATCCAGATGAGGTTGGCAAGGTAGTAGCTGGAGATCATGTTATTCTTCCATTATGATGGATGGATGGTTGTAGTTGGTACTAGTTTTCTACAATGCTTAGTTGATCATATTGTATGGTTTATTCTAGTGTTTCAAGGATGAAACATGTGAAGGGGTATGGAATGTAGTATACCTAGGGAGGTAATATGGGGTACCTAGGGAGGTACCCAATGAGAATGTGGTTATGTATTATTAGTGGAGGCCATTCAATGTAAGGTGGACTAGGTCCACTATATTATTAAATAAGACCCATTATGGTAGTTAGATATAATAAATAGTCTTTCTAGAAGATTCCTTCTCTAGAATGTTCCTAGAATATAGAGAATGCTATATAAAGAAGTGTAAGCAATGTGTTGAAGAAAATTGAAGAATATTGTTATTGTAAAAATAAGGACTGCTTGAGTATTTTTATCCTTCCATAAGGATTAATATATGGTGTTACCCTACGTCAAGGGTTTTTCTATTTCTTGTGTTCAATATTTTGGTGAATGGTTTGGTTTATTCTTGTTGATATTGTGGGTTTATTTTGATACATAAATTACATATATAAAAGGTGGATGCAAGAAAACATAATAATAAGGAAGTTGAAAGTGCTACTAAGAGTGTGGGAAGTACAAGCAAACTCGTCAGGGCTATGAAATATTGCTTGCAATGGAGCCATGCTTGTATGATACTAAGACAATTTCGTCGAAGCTATGGATGCTCGCTGGCAGGAAAACAATGCTAGGAAAGAGAGATGAGGAAAATACTTTAGTCTAGAGATAGTCGATAAACACTCCTATGTGGTGTCACCATATGTTTTTCCGTACAGATATAATAAGTAAGCTCCCATTGACGCCCACATGAATTATTCTCTAAGATCATTGTTAACAAGTCACTTTTATGTCTTGTTTGTAGGCTAATTGATGTGGGGTCCTTAACTTGTACACTATTTAAATTTGTCCTAAGATAAAAATCATACTCTAATGTGTTTGAAGTCACTTTATTTTGGGATCAGAGATACTTGGTTCTTTCCTATACAAGTCACCATTGTTTTTGACAACAAAAAAACCCCACATAAACTGTCAATATAAGTGGAGGCCCACACTAATTTTTTTTCTACAAGGCACTAATCTTTGACTTACCTGGTTTTTCATGCACCTACAGACAAAACCCATCGCATATAGATACCTTCATTTGAATGAATAAACTCTTCACCAGTTTTATTACCCCTCTACCTGTTGATTTTTTCGTAATGAGAAGATATTGTATGTGAATGAATATATTATTACAATGATGAGTGTTCTATATATAAAGAACATATGGTGACCATGGTCACCATCCATGAAGAGATGTGTCCCTTGGGTAATAAATATATTTATACTTTATATTTTATTTTTATATATTTATACTTTAATTATAAATATATTATTACATTAATAATATTATAGTTAATAATATTGCTTAATAATTCATAATCTTATTATCAATTATCAATCTATTAGAATGTCTTTCTGATGTTTCCCAAACATCAACACTCCCTCTCATTGAGGGATACATTCTACATTATGTCAATATTACCTCTGAATATTACCTATGGGTAGCTCTCAAATAGCTTCAACATGTCACCATTACATCCATTACCTCACAATGCATTTGTACCTCATCATGTGCACCCTTATGACTTCAAAGGAAATGCATCCAAGGCCCATGGGTAGTTCTCAAATAAATGCAACATGTCCCCAGGGCATCCAATACCCTACAATGCATCAGTTTAACCATATACAATGTCACATCATTGTCACCCAACCATAGGCACAAGGCCACCCTTGAGCATCCTAACCTTTACTTAGAATAATTCTGACAAGCCTACTCCAGAACCAATAGATAAACCCTTACTGTTAACTGCAACAACAACTCAAGACAAGTAGATAATTCCTTCTCCAAGGGTAGCGCAAAAGAGAGAGAGTATCTATATCCACATAACAAGTACCATACATAACTACAACAACTACAGCTGCACTACACTCTCAAACTTGCGCCATAAGAATATCAGCAAGAGTTTCACCAAGAATATCACCAAGATAGCATTACCATATCCACACAGGATATCCATAGTGCAACATGACTTAACCCCATCCATCCAAGGTCTATGGGTAGCTCTAAATATCTACAACATGTCCCCAGGACATCGACTACCCTGCAATGCATCAGTACCTGATCATGTGCACCCTCGGTCTCAGTGCCAACCCTTTTTCATGGTAGATGAGATCCACATGTCTCAGTGCTAGCCCTTTTTCATGCTGGATGAGATCCACCAGACTTGGTGCCATCCCCTTTTCATGTTGGATGAGATTTTACATTTTTTCTCAGTGCCATACCTTTTTCATGCTAGATGAGACCCACAAGAATTAGTTCCAACCCTTTTTCATGCTGGATGAGAATTTTTTATTTGTTTTCAGTGCCAACCCTTTCTCATTGTTAGGGTCCTAACCCGCACATAGGTAGAACAATATATTTAGATGTAATAAAGGTCAATATTAATAAGGCCTTGCAATAAAATAGAATAAGTCGAATGTAAGAAGACCTAATAGAAGCTTCCACTTCCAGAAGGATCTTCCTCTAGATGCTTCTTTTGATATAAATATTTAGTATAAATAGGAGTCGAGGGTAAGAGAACCCTAGCTTGGAGATTATTTTAATAGAGCTCTCATCAACTGGAGGTTTCCCTCTCGAAGAGGCTCATGAACATTGCTCTTAGAATCAAAGTGTTATTTTGGTTTTTATTCTTATATCATTTTAGTTTTATTGTGGTGATTGTTCTTGTTATACTGCTGTCATTTTGCCATTTCTAGAATTTTATTTATGTTCTGCATACTTTTTATATCTGGTATATTACAAGTGGTATCAGAACACTTTCCTTGGCAGAATTTGTGGGTAATTTTTTTACAAGGTAGAGACATATTCCGACATATTTAAGCCACAAAGATTTGTCGTTACACGCATAAACCCGCGGTTGAGGTATTCATACATGAAGGAAATACAAGTGGTTCTTAAGCGCACATCTGTTGGCCACCCTTGTAACCTCTGTTGGTACCCCTTCGAGTGGTAGCGCATTAGAAAACACCTGTGTATGGATCAGCCTAGATTTCCTGAAGCCCTCTTTACATAAACTGATCGGCTGCCTGACTGCTATAGTGCCACCGAGAACAACACTTGGGAAGATACTCTCTATTACCTGGGTAGTCGGGTAGTACGGCTAAGAGTACGGTCTATCCTCCTTAGTTATTTCTCTGAGATATTGGGCCGAGTAATACTGTTGGACCTCGCACGTATATTAGAGAGCTATAGTAGAGGGAAAACCCTTGTCTATAGAACCCTTGAATACCTAACCATTGGGGACATAAACATAAACAAATTAAAACATAGAAGATCTATTGTCGCGCAATTGTGTTCGGGTTGACAAGTAACTACACATTTCTTCTTGGTTAAGCATTTGGGAATTTCATCACTGAAGTATTCCTCAGATCCGAGTATAACTCTGTAGGTGTAAAAAAAATAATTTTGTAAATGTTTTCACCATTATTTTAGCCCTATTCCCTTGGATTCATCTCTTCTCCCTTATCACATTCATACATATCATTTTTTGGCCAAAGTTTTGACCCCACCCGCCCCTTTTTGGTTCCCTCGTCCTCATGGATCATACCCATAGCCAAGACTTGGAAGATGTTACACATTATTTTGGTCACTTTGGTGATGTCTCTACAGTTATGTGTTTAGGCTCTCATAACGACCTTTTTCCTGAGAAAAGTAACTATTGTCTTCTTCTACAAAACATATTTTTAAGATGAGTTCGCATGCTACATGTATTGTAGGGTGCGAGAAACCCTAATTCTCGCAGACAACCTTATACTTGGAGTGTGAGATGTTCGTAGACTGCTCTATAGGTAGGGTGTGAACCTTCTTCAAAGATTAAAAGGAAGAGGAAGTTATGAAGGTTATAGAAAAGGATATTCTAGAAAATGAGTTGGCATTCGCATGGTTGGAATCCTACTAACTTCTCAGATTTAGTGGGATAATCCTCATCCCTTTAACCATCTCTCCTTATCCTATATAATGAAAGGTTTCTCAAGGAAGAGGTTAAGCAAGATTGAATAGAGAATTGATGAAATAATAGATTCATAATTGTGTGAGGAATCATGTTCATACTGATGTTTGAAGCCTCCATTTTCCTATCAATCCACAACGTATCTTCTTCATGCAAGTGTGAAGCAAGTGTGTGTGTTGGAATGAAGGACCACCGAAAGGAAGCTTGCGACATCAAGGCAATTTGGTTGTATGTTCTACTTTCATTTAATATAAATACAGTGGCATGTCTCTTTCCCATAAAATCACTCTTATTTTATTACATGACTCCTTGATCACATGTTTAGGTCTTCATTGAATATATTATGTTTTCTTTCACCTTGGTCGATTTGCGTCATTGTAGATACGATATCTCAAGACTACCAAAGCGAAGCGGGGACAATAGAGACATAAGGAAGCAATATCTAAAGGTATGTCATTTATTCCTTCCTCCATGATAAATTCAATGATTGTAACCTAGGGGAAGTGTCATGTCATGTCTTTTTTTGTTCTAGATCTAGGTGGATCTAGGGAGATCTGTTAATGTCTGCATATACCGATTTATCCGACAACAAAATTGGTGACCATACTGGGGATACGACTCATTTTGTGGTTTTTGTTGGCCATTTTCTCTTAGCCTTCTTTTTTCATTACCAACCAATCTCCGAGTCTGTAGAAGACCCTTATAGACTCTCTAGACCCAGAAGTTCACTAAATTTTTTTGTCCTTTTTCCAAATTTTTCTTGATTACAAACCTTCTCGCATTGTACCTCTCTATGGCATGTGAGAATCATTGATATTCGCACCCTGTTGTTCAGTTCAGTATGACCTTCTCACACCTTGCCTGTATCTAGACTGTGAGAATCCCTAATTCTCGCACTGTACCCCACTACCAGGCTGTGAACTCATTTGTAAAAGTTTTGGATTAGGTATTCTTGTCTCTTTTGATGCCCATATTTGTTTTTTGACCTGGGAAGAACTTCTTTTGCTAGTGTTTGACTGTTTCTTGACTTCAAATCTTGCGGTTGATTGGTTTTCAAAGATCGAAAAATCTTCAAACTCTTTTTCCCAATTTTTTACTTCTTGACCTTTTATCAACAAGGGTATAATCTTTGATCTGAGATCTGAGTGCTTGTTTGGTCAAAATCCTTTGATTGGATTAAAAGTTGGGATTAATTGTCCTTTTAGATTGCTTGCTTCTTGAAGTTTTTTTGTCCATGTGCATTGGAAGAGATTTTTCTTGTCAAGTTTGTTATTTTTATCTTCATTGAAAGAACGATTTGGCTGTTTGCTGAGTATTTTATTTTCATTGGTTGCTTACTTTTTCTTAGTTCCATCCCTATTTCTTGGTTTCTAACAAAAAATTAAAGACTTTTTCTTTTAAGCAATCATTTATTCATAAAATATTGGCATTCAAGTATTGAAAGAGAATGAATAGTGAATTTACATTGCCAATGATTGTTTGGTACTACATTTCAAAAGAGATCGTACATTGTAGTTTGCATTGTTCCAGAAAACTCCTTTTTCCCTGCTATAGATAGAATTCATCAAACGAAAGTTTGTACCATTCACTTCTATTTACGCATTGTTGGTTCATATTCTTACACAACATTGGTTTCATTTTTGTCTCCCTTTTGCGTAACAACAACCCTTAATAATATTGTGCAACTTTAAAATTCAACTAGTAAATTTTTCTAGGGATCTTTTGCACCAACATTATCTAGGCTAGAGCTTTGGAATAGGCAGTGAAACACACTCTCGAAAGCACAAAACACACTATAGTATCTTGTGATAGGGAGTGTCAAATTCTATTTGCAACATTTTGTCCTGGGAATCCCTTCTCACATAAGGGTCAAACCTAAGGTCACATTGAGATTGACAGAGTTACTCATCCTGCTTTGTTGATATCGGTGTAGAGATTGCACGTATTATGGGGGTCACTTGAAGGTATACCCACAATGATGAGTGGAAGCCTCTCAAGTTGATTTGGAGCTAGATACCCTGCCCTTTCATGTGGATCGGACTGTCGACTGTTTCCCCAGGCATCACTTGTTGATTAAGGTTGGTTGTCATTGATGTCAACCCTTGAAGAAAGACCTGTAACACAAAGGTTTGGGTAATGGACCCAATAGTGTTTGATGTAAATATGACTCATTATTGTTTTTTCATGGTTGATAAGAAGTAAATATGGATGAACTCCAAAGTGGTCCCCTTATGGTGAAAGCCCTCACGAGAAGACGCTTTGTGGAGTAAGAGAACCCATGCTTAATTGTGGAATAATGAGATGAGGGAAAGTGATTTTTTCAGGGAAAATATCCTAGATGGATATTTCTTGTCATGTTATTTCTAGTGGTATGTGGAACGTCACATAATTCCTCACGGTTAGAGAGTTATGGCCATGAGAAGTTGGAGACCCAAGGTTTGGGTAATGGACCCAAGTTTGTTTGATGGGTAATGGTATGATTTATGATATATTTTCAGATAATACTATT
>ML782399.1:93477-126012 GCA_009831015.1 Picea engelmannii
TTGACACATGATTGGTACATACTTGGTACATGGTTGGATGCACTTGTTTATGGTACAGGTTGATTATAGGTTGGTGCATGGTTGATGCACTTGTTTATGGTACAGGTTGATTACAGGTTGGTGCATGGTTGATGCACTTGTTTGTGGTATAGGTTGATTACAGGTTAAGGTACAGGTTGATGCATGGTTCAGATTTATTGGTACAGGTTTACAGCGGTATATCTCACAGTGATAGTGTGATAGTGGTTACATCATTCTACTTCTAATTCAAGGTGGCAGGACGGGGCAAGGATAGGTGGTTGTAGCCACCTTCCGGTTGTAGCCGGAGAAGATTGGAGTTTGTAGCCTCCTTCTGGTTGTAGCTAGAGATTTGGGGAGTTGGAGCTTCCCTCAGGTTGTAGCCTGAGAAACTAGGGGGTTGGAGCCTCCTTCCAGTTTCAGCTGGAAAACAAAGGAAGTTGGTGCTTACAATGAATGTAATTCTTCAAGACATATAAGAAAAATCATTCCGTGGTTTTCTCCCGATTTGGGTTTCCACGTAAAACACTGGTGTACTGTGTATGTGTGTGATTGTTTATTTATTACTTCTCATTATTGGATAATAATTCTACATTGATATAACATTTGAAGAAAAAGGATTATAATTACGTTATTACTGATTCACCCCCCCTCTCAGTAATCCAACATCACTATTGTTTGTGGTAACTTTAGTAGCCTATCTTGTTAGCATCTTACACAAGGTGACTGTGGAGGGGTAATTTTTCACAGTACCTGGAATCGACGTTGGCTAGACTCACTCGGGATCCTTGGAGGGTATAACCACGATTATGTGTGGGAGATTGCACCAAGGTGTAAGTCTGTTAAGTAGGTTGTCAACGTAAATTTTCCACCCTAGCCCAACCCCTTCTTGTCTCGACGTCACGACGTTGGATTTCATCACCAACTAGTGACTTCGGAATAGGAAGGTCTTGTTTGCTTGGTTTTGATTCCTAGATTTTTCTAGTGTGTGTTGTTTGTTTCCATAAGTTGGCCATAGAATTTCTTTCGTGAGTTTTTAGCTCGATCACCATTGACCCTCCATGTCGCTCATGTAGAATTCAAGGACTACCCCCAAAAGATCTGGAAGGCTCTCAACCCTTGCCTACCAACCCACTAGAGGCCTCTCCTCAACAGAGTGAAGTCCAATACGTTGCCACTCCACGAGTGGAAAGAACTGATTCTTTAGACCAATTCCGAATTACAGATTCTCTAGAGGGATTGCAACTTCCTCCCAACTCTGTAAGACATATTGTTCGAGTGAATTCATCCAGAGAAATTTTTATTGAGTCTTCTATATTACCTACCAGACCTTTCACAGGTGTTGAAGGTTAGGATCCTTTTTGGACTACTGGAATTTTTATATGGGATCTCTTTGCTTTAAGAGTAGGAACTGATATCACTGTCACACCTGAGTCACTTGAAACATCCGATCCAGATGAGATACCTTTTACTACTGCCTATTATTTCCTTGGTTCAGACACTCATCCAGCCGACCATATCTTGCCTATCCCCCTTCAAATGGCCCATTATACAATGGTCCCAGATACTACAAATATTCACACTGGGAATATGCTGGCTAGCAAAACCCCCATTGGCACGTCGATTTCACGCAGACTTACCCCGACGCTTCCCCCCATATATCATGCATTGAATTCTTCTATTCCCATTCCTACACAAATCCCATCCGGGACTCCTGGTATTTCCACTCCTTCTGGGCACCATCTTGTTCCTGGTTTTATTTCGACACTTCCTCGACCCCCTTCCAGAGGGCCTCTTCCATCCCTTATCGAAGGAACTGACCCTAGTGGCACCATTCAGTCTTTCACACCTAATTACCATATTCCTGTTGGCGGACAATTTTACCCCGGAGGCCAAACACAATCCCCTCTTGGAGGTCAAATCCCAATTGAGACACAACCTCTGATTGGAGGGAAACCTCCGCCTACCCCACCATCTAGACAAAACATACCTGCAGACTTGGCCCAGTATTGGAACTATCTTATCCAAAATAATCCCCAATCGACTGGGGGGAAACAACCTCAAGCTAACTCTTTCATACTCCCTAGTACAGGCCAACCATATCCAGTTCCGTCCAATTCCATCTAGGGCTCGAATACTCGACTCAACGTACCCATTCAGGGGAACAAACCCAACAAATACAACCCTATCAATTACATGCCTCCACACCAACAACTGAATCTGCCCAGATCTTCGCATTATATGCAAACTACTTAAGGTCCTACTGGTATATCTACGAGACTTCCTCCCCAAATTCACCAGTACCCCCATGTGAATAGACAGTTACCCTTCTTAGCCACCCTGGACCTCCCTGATCTGTCGATAATTTTAAACGATCCTATCCATCACTCTCCTCAATGGCCTGCCATACCGACCAAACTACCTTCTAACATTCCTAAGTTCGATGGTAAACCAGGAGAGGACCCGAAAAATCATGTAATGACTTTCCACCTTTGGTGTTAATCCAACTCTTTGATGGACAACTCTGTTCGATTACATCTTTTTTAGCGAACTCTCGCGGGTTTCGCCGCGAAGTGGTATATATAATTACCATGAGGTTTCTTCACTGAATTTAACACCCTTGCCATGGCTTTCCTCACCCACTACCAGTTACTGATCCGATACAAAACGGGAACCAAAATTTTGAGTTCTTTCAAACAAACCAAAGCCACTCATATCTTTGATCACATTCATGAATGGCGACAACGACGACGTCTCATCAAACTTGAGCTTCCCAATTAGTTACTGGTAGAGTGGTTCACGAAATCATCCATGAATGACATCGCTTGTGACATCGCCATGGGTGAAGTTATCATAGAAGAACAGGCGATCAGTTGTGCTCAATACCTTGACCTCATTTACTCACAAATGGGTACTCTTTACGTTTTTCTCCTTGACGCACCTCGTCCTTATACTACTACTACTTCAACTACTCCTTCTGCTTCTCATGTGGCTGATGGTGTGATTGGCACTTTCCATGCCCAACCCCACTCTGCACAAGCCTCTACCACCAAACCCAAGGTTGTTGCTTCTAATGTTCAACATGCTCAATCTCCTACTCCTCTTGTCGACAAGACTTATGAGGTGAACTCTGTTCAATCTACCCCTTCCGGAAAGAATAAATCCAAAAAGGGGAAGGGTAAGAATAAGGAGGATAAAAATAATCCGCAATCTAAGAAGACCAAAACACAACTTGTTGACGATAAGGATAAGCACAAACCCTGATACCCTTGTCTTATTTGTGGTGATGATCACTACACTAAGGATTGTCTGAGATGAGCCGAGGTTACTAAGTTCCTTCAAGGGACCCTGAAACCGCCTACCTTGGTTGTGTTGTCACAACCCTTTCCTTCTCAGAAGTAGGCCCAATTGGTCATTCATGACCAACCTTCCCCCTCCACTACATCCTATGTATTAATGTGTATAGGTGATTCAAAGAAGAATGACGTCACACTTACCACTCGATCCAAAGATTATTCTTCCTCCAAAGAGAAGGTTGATGAAATAACTCCTTCCTTGATCCAACCATCTCCATCAAATCCACCTACCAATGATTCTCTTCATCTCGAATGACCGAGCCTAGACACAGTTCTTCACCCTCCCCCGAAGGGTGTTGTTCGAAAGTCTGCTTTCAATCCTCATGCATGTGATTCCCAGAACTACAGTATTGTAAAAAAATATGGCCCAAGCACCATCCACGATGTCAGCCCTCGAAGTTCTTCATATTTGTCCCACACAACGAAAGACATTGTTTAAATATATTGGTGGAATAGACCCTATGGATACAAATTTAATAATTTTTGACTTGGAAGATCACATTCCAAGGTTACCCCCTCAACTCGCATTTCAAATACAAGTTATTGTATCCAACAAGAACATTTGTAGAACAATCATTGATGAGGGTGCATCGATGTGTGTCATGTCTATTTCCTGTTGGAAAGCCATCGGCTCTCCTCCCTTAAATGAATCACACAAAATTCTCAAAGCCTTTAATGGCTCTGGGTGTAAGCCTTACGGTGTCCTCCCTTCATTGCCTATTTCGTTAGAAGGAAAAATGGTCAACATTGAATTGGAGGTCTTTGACGCTCCTCCCAATTACAACCTTCTACTTGGCCATAGCTAGATCGATTCCATGCATGCAGTTGTGTCCACTCTTTTCTGTGTCGTACGTTTCCCACATCAAGGAAACGTAATTACGGTGAACCAATTGGCCTTCTTTAACTTTGATACATGTACCAACAATGTTCCTTTCATTGTGAAAACCCCCTCTGGATATGAGAATGTTAGCATGGGTCTTCTTAAAGATTCCTCTTTGATGGGTACTTTCCCCATTCCACCACCCGATATTCCACATCCATCTGTCGCCTCGATCAACATGATTTCCACCTATGTTCATGAAACCCATGTGTCTTCTGACCCGTGGATAATACCCAACCTCGGTGATCATATTCGTTATGGCGACCAAATGCCTTTGAGTCTGGTCGAATCCACTTATCAAGCCATTCAATCGACAACCCCCTCTACCCCCTCTCTTGGTGATCTATCTATGGATCCATTTTGTGTCATTTTTCCTACAGACAAGATGATTATGTCTGTTATGTCCATGAAATATACCCCTTGGGATGATGGAAATCATCGTTCCATCCTCTTCCTGGAACAAAACACCATTGAGAGTTACCAATGGATCTCGACTTCGTCGATCGTTGTCGTCATTTCCACCATTCCCGAGTCTACACATGATATGTTCTATGAAGGGAACTTAAGAAATATCTCACCCACCATCCCCCTCGACATACCCATTAAACCTGGAGTTGTCAAAAATGTGCATATTGGAGCTTCGTGTTCGAATGACGAAGTTGTCACCTACAAGTCTCTTTTTCAAGAATTTTGTGATGTCTTCATATGGAGCTATGAAGAAATGTCGGGTATTGACCTCGACATTGTTGCACACGAGATTAAGACATACCCGGGAATTAAACCTGTCCGGCAACGCCTTCGTTCGGTGCACCCACATAAAGTAGCTGCTATCAAGCTTGAAGTTGAGAAACTTCTTAAAGCTGGCTTTATTTACCCTGTGGCTCTAACTGATTGGGTTTCCAATCTTGTTCCGGTTAACAAGAAACAAGGTACGATCCACGTGTGCATTGATTATAGGGATATTAACAAATCTTGTCCTAAAGACAATTTTCCCACCCCCTTCGTTGACTAGATTGTCGACGATTGTGCCGGAAGTGAAATATTCTCTTTTATGGATGGTTTCTCTGAATATAATCAAATCAATATCGTACCCGCCGACCAACACAAGACCGCTTTTATTTGTCCTTGGGGCACTTTTGCCTACCGGAAACTATCCTTTGGTTTAAAGAATGTCGGCGCGACTTTTCAATGTGCTATGTCCTATGCCTTTCATTATATAAAGCACATTTTCCAACCATATCTCGATGATCTACCGACTCATTCCATGCATCTTGTAGATCATCCCACACACCTTCGAGCCATTTTCCTTCGATGTCGGTTTTACCGTATATGCTTAAACCCGCACAAATGTGTTTTTTGTGTAGAATCCAACCGACTTCTGGGATTTATTGTTTCACGTCAAGGGATCTGGGTAGATACTTTGAAGGTTGAGGCGATTCTCAATCTCCCTCCTCCTTCCTCACTTCGCCAACTACAAAGTTTGCAAGGGAAGGCAAACTTTCTACGTCATTTCATCCTAAACTATGCCGAGTTAACTCTTGAATTTACTCGATTGCTCAAGAAAGGTTCTGATTTTGTATGGGATACCACTGCCAACAAATCTTTCAACACTTTAAAACTAACTTTAACCCATACCCCACTACTTTTCCCACCCGATTACATTTGCACTTATTTCTTGTATCTCGCAGCCTCGGACTATACCATTGCTATGGTTCTAGTCCAGGAGGATGATTCTCATGATGAACATGTCATTTATTATTTGATTCAGAGTCTCATGAATATCGAAACCAAATATTTACATGTTGAAAAACTGGCCTTGGCTTCCATCCAAGATGTTCAACATTTTCGACACTATATCCTTCTGTGCAAGACTACTGCGACTTCCAACTGCAACCCTATGAAACACATTCTTACATGCCAGTTGCTAGGGGGAAAATACTCCAAATGGATCATAATACTCCAGGAGTTTGACTTAGAATTCGAATGTGCTAAGTCCAAGAAATCCTTGGTGTTTGCCGAATTGATATGCAACCTTCTCTATTCTGAGACGAAAAATGTAGTAGAGGATTCATTACCTGATGAATCCATTTTTCTGATCAGTTCCGATGACCTTTGGTATGGGGATATCATTATATATCTCCAAACTCAAAATTTCCAACCCGATTTGTCCAGCACTGACCGTTGTCGAATACGTTACCAAGCCCATCAATATATTATCCTCGGTGATACTCTTTATCATCGTGGGATTGAATCCGTTTTTCGATGATGCCTCACCTTTGACGAAGTCGAGAAATCCTTGAATGAATGCCATTCTGGAGCATGTGGTGGTCATTTGTCTAGGTATACTACTGCCCAAAAGATCTTACGAGTTGGGTATTTTTGTCCTTCTTTATTCAACGATTGTATTATTGTTGTCCAAAAATGCGACGCTTGCCAAACCTATAACAACAAAATACGATCACATACTTCTCCTCTACACCCTGTAGTCTCCGTTGGACCTTTTGAGAAATGGGGTATTGATTTCATGACATGTCACCCTCACTCGGCCGGGGGGCATGGATACATTATTGTAGTCGTAGATTATTTTACGAAATGGACCGAGGTGATGCCTACATTCAACAATACCAAAAATACCACAACACTATTCATATTCAATCACATCATTTCTTGGTTTGGTGTTCCTCAAGCTATCATTACTGATCATGGTAGCCACTTTAGAAATTTCATGATGTCAGAACTCACCGAAAAGTTGGGTCTTCACCATGAAAAATCAACACCCTATTACCCACAGGCTAATGGTCAGGTTGAAGCAATAAACAAAGTCCTCATTACCATGCTTCGACGGATGATAGGGATTCACAAAACTAGTTGGCACATGATGTTGTTTTCAACATTGTGGGCTTACCAAACATCTGTTAAGTCTACTACCGGGTTTACACCCTTCCATTTAGTTTATGGTCTAGAAGCCATCTTGCCAATTGAATGTGAGATACCATCTCTAAATCTAGCCTTTGAACTTCTCCCAAACACTTATGATGAAGAAGAACGTCTATTGTATCTTATGCAACTAGAAGAAACCCATCGTGATTCCACCCTAGTTATAGAAACCCAAAAGAAACGCGTCAAATCTCAATATGACAAACATGTCAAGCCATGCACTTTCTTTGAAGGTGATCTGGTTCTCCTTTATGAACAAGATCAAGATGTGCTAGGAGCCGAAACATTTGAGGCTATGTGGTGAGGTCCTTATATCGTCAGACGAGTGTTGGAGAAAGGAACCTACGAGTTAGTGGACTACGACGATATCCTTTTGAGTGAACGCAGAAATGGGCTTTACTTAAAGAAGTACTATGCTTAGATCATCTGTGCATGATTGCTTATATTTTATTGTATCATACTTTTTGTGTGTTACTTTAGTGTGCTTTTTCTTTATTTGGTTTCTGCCCTCGACCTCTTATCTTGCATTGTGCTTGGTTTCCAGATGTCAGAGTCTTCGCTACCCCACATTGGCTTCGCTGATGGCGCTAGTCGTAGTACTCAGAACCTTGCTTCTGCTGCATGGGCAATTTATGCACCTACAAATGAACTTATCAGTCTATGAGGTGTTTGCCTCGGTCGTGCGACCAATAATATCGCAGAATATAGCACCTTCATTGAATTGTTGACTAATTATATTTCTCTTGGTATCCATCACCTGGTTATAGGACTTGATTCGTAGCTATTAGTGCTACAGTTAAGTAATTTCTATGCTATTTGAAGTCCTACTTTATTGCGGGTATATCTACAAATTCACCTCTTAGAACGTTATTTTGATTATATCAAGTATCAACACATTCCTAGATGTCTAAATACATTGACTGATGCTTTAGCTAATTATGTGTTAGACATACATCTGAGACATTTATAAAACCAACCACACATCACATGTATCATACAAAATGAAATAAGCCGATAGAAGTCACACACACACACACACACACACACACACACACACACACACACACACACACACACATATATATAACGATCAAAAGTTTTACAAAAAAGTTTGTCCAGGGACCAAAATATCAAAATATATGAAGCCCATGGATTCTACAAATTAGCATCATGGATGATGCTCACGGTAACATACAACTTCTCGAGCTACCCTACGGATAAGTCGAGTAAGAGACTCAGACACTCCCATAGTATGGTGTTGATAGCGCCTTGGGATCTCCCCAATAGCGATGTCTGGGACATCCGCAATTAGTCCCTCTAAGTTCTATTCAACTGCCTCGTAGTCCTCAACATCCCATCTTGCCACTGGAGCCACTTCTCCTTGTCTCTGAATGAGAAACGTTCCTGGAGGTCGATACGGCCCCACATTTGTGTCGTCAAAATAAATGTTTTGATTAGTCCTTGGATCAAAGACATAAAAACATTTTCTATAATAAAATTTGCAAAAAAAATTAAAAAAGAACAAAATGTGTACTTCTTACCTAAGTCACCCCACTGATCATCCTTAGGCAGAACCAAATCCGGATTTCCTTGGAAATCCAAGCCGACGTATGCATAGTCATCGATCATCAACGTCTGGGGCCTCAACTAGTCAAAAAACAAATCGTTATATTTGATTATAGGCCCTGCTACATGCTGAGCCATGAGGTTACACCACCTCAACATTCTCGGATCCTGTGGGGCCGATAAACCCCAATCTACCTGTAGATGCAGTAGTGGGACCCTCTCAAGGAAGAATGACACCAAAAGTGACCCGTACTTGAACTCTTTCAGGTTACCCCTTCTGTACTTTGTCAGTTTCCTCTTCATACTGCGGAGAACCATGTCCGACTAGTTGAAAACCTGAGGCTCTGTGCACTCTATTGCATATTTGAAATAGGTCTGGAGATCCATGTGCGGAGAAATTCTCTCAGCCATGCATGCAATGGTCAACAAGATATTCCATAAGGTCAAATTTTGGACACCCTAGATGGTGACTTTACCCTTGCTCTCTCCACCTCAGGAACACAATATTGACGGACATACTCTCTCATAGGGAGTCCGCTGCCTCTACCTGTGGTCAGAGTAGCATGGTATCCATGTTGTGACAACCCTGTCAAAAAGTAGATATCATCGATATCTAGTGTGAGCATGTGGAACCCTACATGAAATACCCATTGATCCACATCCCACATGTGGACCAGGTACTCTAACAATTTGAGTTGGGCTCTCATGCCCGGGATCCTAAATTTTTTTAAGAGCCCACATTCCTAGAGGGCAACAACTGTACCTGGATCATTTCCGGCAATGGAATCCTCCTCCTCATGTTCTCTTTCCCTCCATTCCAACATCATGATGATCAATACCTGCAATGGAGCCATGATAAGGAATTTAACAACTCGTTTTAACCTCTTTCATAAATTTTATTGAGCAAAAACATGCATGAAAATCTAATATTAGGCCCTCACAGGTGAGGCTTGCACACAGCGTGAGATTCTCATAGGTGCACTAAAGCCTACCTGCGAGAATGCTTGAGCACACCCACCAGCCCCAAAATGGACTCAACACTTAAATTTTCCAATAAAATTCAATTTTAATCCATGAAAAAATTGAAGAATCAGGAGATTACCTCGTTGGCCGAAACTGTTTGCCGAATGATCACCTGTACCTCCTGCAATCGAGCGAAAAAATTTCGGAAAAAAGAGGTGTGTTGGACAAGTTTTTGGGAAAGTAACAATGAAATATTAAAAAGGGATTTTCACCCATATTTATTCACTTTTTACTATTTCTCATTTAATTTTTTATATTATTTTTATTATTTTTCTTAAGAACCTAATACCCTTGTGAGTATGGTTTTTCGCAGATAGATGACCTAGAAGCCCGAACAACGGTGTACGAGTATTTTTTCCTTTTTTGTCACATGTATGAATACCTGTTTAAGTTTTTGTAGGAAAAACCTCGAGCTCGGTCTTCGTTCATTCTCGCGCTTGCAAATACATGAGAATGCAATCGGGTATACTTTTGTCGTCTTTTCATACTCTTCATGGTAACACAAAAACAACGAAAATAAGGGAGTATCCTTTAAGCTCTTTTCACACTCCATAAAAACGAAAACATTGCCAAGCGATCTTGTTCTTTTTGCGCTCGTTAAATTATTTGAAGAAAATGTTCAATGAGAGATAGTTTATCACTTTTTCGGTTTCGTCGAACTAATTTACGAAAAAGGAACTGGGAGAGTTCTCTTTAAGTGTTTTCCAGACTCTCAAAACATGAAAAACCCTTGAGTTTTATATCTTGGACTCGTTAAACAAACATACAAAGTCCCTTATGGGACCGAACCACTCCTTCCTAGGGTTTGTTAAATGTACTCCGAGGGACTCATCCAAAGGATGAGCTTACATAGAAAATCATATGTTATCCTCCTCAAGCTTGTGTAAAAATAAAGAGGTACTCACCAGATATGGTGGGGGAAATTTTGGGAAAGGGATATGCCTTCATATTTGTATTAATGGCAGTAAGCGTTTCTCTTGAACATTACACCCCATGTTCGTCATCTGAATCCAGGTTGGGAAATCCATTTGTCTCTTGTCTGACTTACTACAAGGTCATATCTTGGGTCGTCTTTGAGTCAATGCTGCCAAGACCATTGTTGTGTCGTTCATATGCTCAAGAGAATTCCAAACAAACTCTCCATTGAGTCAGCCATATGCAGTTGTCAATTCTTACCATGTTGGCCTTCCCTGTGTCCATTTCAAATCATATTCATACTTTGATTTACCCTCAAAATATGTTACTTATTTCATGTCATTGATGGGGGATACATCAAGGCTCTCTTGTGACGAGTCTTTTTCCATTGACTCCAACTCATTATCCGGGAATAAGACTTATAAATCATTTAGTACCTTAGAACCTGCATGCATTAATGACAGGTCTCTTCACTTTCGACAGTGGATTCACATCATTGATCCCTGATTGAGAGATTTCGCCGAGTGTTCGACTTTAGCTCATGTATTCACATTCATTCAGATTGTACTTAGGTACCTTGGGAGTCATTGACATCAATGGTGATTTTCCTCGCACTTGTTAACGTTTTTCATCAATGATCGGTAATCGAGTGGTTTCTACCATGTTCGACTTCGAAACATGTAATCACATGGCTAGATTCGTACTTTCATACGATGGGATTGAAGACCCTGGGTATCATCTTTTTGGCCCAGGTTGCGCTGGAGTATTTATGATTTGTACTGACACATAGATCCACTTTGTATGTCACGTGGATATGTCCTAATCTGAGTCTTCTAACATAGATCCACAGTGTATTCCTAGTGGCTATGTAGTATTTTGATGACATGGATCCATGGTGTATGATTGGTATCCATGGGCTATATTTATGATTCATTTCATTTGTGGTCTGAGCATGGGAATGCCTACCTCAGAACTGGTATTATATTCTACATATGCTTGATTGTTTGCAGGTTTTCGATTATGTGTGCTCCTTGTTTCTAACACACACACACATTTTAAAAAGTATTTCGTTTGCCATGAGTTCCAGCCTCATACTTTGGGGGGCATTCTGTTACACATTATTTTGGTCACTTTGGTGATGTCTCTACAGTTATGTGTTCAGGATCTCATAAGGACCCTTTGCCTGAGAAAAGTAATTTTTGTCTTCTTCTACAAAACATATTTTTAAGATGAGTTTGCAGGCTACATGTATTGTAGGGTGAAAGAAACCTTGATTCTTGCAGGCAACCCTATACTTGGAGTGCGAGATGTTTGCAGTCTGCTCTATAGGTAGGGTGTGAACCTGCTTCAAATCTTAAAAGAAAGAGGAAGTTACGAAGGTTCTAGAAGAGGATCTTCTAGAAAATGAGTTGGAATTCGCATGGTTGGCATCCTACTGACTTCTCAGATTTAGTGGGACCATCCTCATCCCTTTAACCATATCTCCTTCTCCTATATAATGAAAGGTTTCTAAAGGAAGAGGATAAGCAAGATTGAAGAGAGAATTGATGAAAGAATAGATTCAGAATTGTGTGAGGAATCTTGTTTGAACTGATGTTTGAAGCCTTCATTTTCCTATCAAGCCACAACATATCTTCTTCATGCAAGTGTGGAGAAAGTGTGTGCATTGGAACGAAGGACCACTGAAAGGAATATTGTGACATCAAGGAAATCTGGTTGTATCTTCTGCATTCATTTAATATAAATACAATGGCATGTCCATTTCCCATAAAATCACTCTTATTTTATTACATGACTCCTTGATCACATGTTTAGGTCTTCATTGAATATATTATCTTTGCTTTCACCATGGTCGATTTGTTTCTTTGTAGATCCGATATCTCAAGACTACCAAAGCGAAGCGGGGACAACAAAGACATAAGGAAGCAATATCTAAAGGTGTGTCAATTATTCCTTCCTCCATGATAAATTCAATGATTGTAACCTAGGGTAAGTGTCATGTCCTATCCTATTTTGTTCTAGATCTAGGTGGATCTAGGGAGATCTGTTAATTTTTGAATATACCAATTTATTCGATAACAAAAGCTCACTTCAATACCTTGCAATATAGTCTCACCGAGACCCAACAAGAAGTGAAACAACTCAATGCCAATGTTGGCACGATGAATACAACCATGCATTCCTCAATGGAGGAAATCAAACAAGACCTGACCAATGAGCTTGAATCTGTCTTTTCGACACTCTAAACCAATATGCATATCCCTACAGATAACCCTTCCTCTCACTCACCTCCACATACTAAAGGTGAACATTCGTCTCATTCCCATAACTTTTAGCACCATCACTTTCAACGTGACCTATGCCTTCTGTGGGTGGATGTGACCAAATTTGATGGCTCAGACCCCACTGGATGGGTAACCCAAATGGAACATTATTTCTCTTTATATGAAATTGCAGATGACTTGGCCAAACTCTGGTATGGTGTTCTCCATCTAGATCAAGAACGTTGACAATGGTAGCAATGGAGAAAAACTTCCCGTCAAGGGTATATTTCTTGGACACACTTTGTGGCAGATATTTATGAATGATTTGACACTGACACCAACATTTTGGGCCATTTGAAAAAGTTGAAACAATCAGGAAGAGTGGAAGACTTTATAGCTTCCTTTGAGTGCCTGGCTTTTCGGATAGAGGGCATGTTTGATGCCTTTTTCTGAGAGTGTTTTATCAGTGGCCTCAAGGATGCGATTCAGGCCCATGTCCTCATGGATCGGCCTCAGAGTTGGGTGGAGGCTACTCAAAGAGATAAAGAAGCACAACAGGTTGTATCTTCTCAACACCGGAAACCCTCCTTTATCCATCGCCCTAAACCAATAAATCCCACTAATCCCTCCACTCCACTAAAGATTCAAAAATTGACCAGGGATGAAATGGTTGAATTCCAACTCAAAGGCCTTTGTTATAATTGTGATGAAAAATATTTCCCGGGCCACAAGTGTAAGGAACAAAATATTTTTATGGCCATCTCCGAGGATATTTCGGAAGAGGATGTTGAAGCTCCCCTTGTGTTTGAGTCCCCTGAAACCACTGACATAACCCCTCCCTCAGACCCTCCCAAAGTATAACCGACCATTTCTCTCAATGATATCATTGGTTTCTCCACTCCCCAAACCCTCAAGCTAATCGGTTACATCAAGCATGAGAAGATCATCATTCTGGTTGATAGTGGAAGCACCCATAATTTTATTCATCGCCACATTTCTCGAGAAACTCATTGCTACATCCATGCCGTCAATAATTTCCAAATCATGATTGCCAATGGTGGCTCCATGAAATGTGGAGGGCGTTGTGAAAATGTGCATCTCCAAATTGGTGACTACCACCTAAAATATCGTATGTTTTCTATCAACATGGGCAGTTGTGACATTGTGTTGGGTGTAGACTGACTAAGGAATTTGGCTCCCATTCTCATGGATTTTAAGGAATTAACCATGCAATTTGACTAGGAGGGCCACCAATATAAGTTCCAAGGCATCACCACCAGTTCCGCTGAGATCATTAGTTCCCATCGCATGGAAACGCTTCTCAAAAAAGGTCATTCTAGTGTTATTTCCCAACTCCATGCCATACAAGCAACAGAGACACCCTCAGTGCTGCAAGAACTCCAAGCCATCCTTTCTAAACATCAAGTGGCATTTTCCACTCCCCAGGGACTCCCTCCTTCCCGTGGTGTTCATGATCATTCCATTCCCCTTGTACTCGGAATCCTTCCTCCCAATATACATCTGTATCGTCACCCCTTTTCCCAAAATAATGAAATTGAGAAAATGGTCTAGGAACTCCTTAATGCAGGCGTTATCTGCCCTAGTATGAGCCCCTACTCTTCTCCTGTGGTCATGGTCCTGAAGAAAGAAGGTTCTTAGAGAATGTGTCCTGACTTCCATGCCCTCAACAAACTTAACATTAAAGACAAATTTCCCATTCCTGTCATTGATGACCTCCTGGATGAATTGAGTGGCACCCAATTCTTTACTAAACTTGATCTTCGTTCATGCTACCACTAGATATGTATAAAAGAGGCAGACATTCCCAAGACTGCCTTTAGAAATCATGAGGGCCACTATGAGTTTTTGGTCATGCCCTTTGGCTTGTGTAATGCCCCCTCCACCTTCCAAAGCCTCATGAATCATGCCTTCCATTCTTTTCTACGTCATTTTGTCTTAGTTTTCTTTGATGATATCCTCATCTATAGAAAAACTTGGACAGACCATCTTTCTCATGTGTATCAAGTTCTCCATCTACTCTCCCAGCGCCAAATTTTCCTGAAATAGTCTAAATGTGCTTTTGGCACCTCAGAAGTAGAGTACTTGGGTCATCTGGTTGGAAAGGATGGTGTCAGGGTGGATCCTAAAAAGATTTAAACTATGCAAGATTGGCTTCACCCGAAGAATCTCAAAAGCTTGCGTGGATTTCTGGGCTTAACAGGTTATTATCGCAAGTTTGTTAAGAATTATGGAAAGATTGCAGCACCTCTCACTACTCTCCTAAAAAATAACTCTTTCACTTGGACTCCGGCCACTGCTCAAGCTTTTCAAACCTTGAAGATGGCCATGTGCACCACTCCAGTCCTGATACTTCCTAATTTCACAAATACCTTTGTCTTGGAATGTGATTCTTTAGGGAAAGGAATTGGTGTTTTCCTTATGCAAGAGGGTCGGCCTTTGACCTTTACCAACAAGAAACTATCTGAAATAAATCTGGGAAAATCAATCTATGAAAATGAAATGTTGGCTAGTCTGCAAGCCGTTGATTTATGGCATCCTTATCTATTGGGGAAACACTTCCAAATTAAGACAGACCATCAAAGCCACAAGTATTTTTTGGAGCAACGCATTTTGTCCCTGGAGAAATAAAAATGGGTGACTAAGCTCTTTGAATATGATTATGAGATCATTTACAAGAAAGGCAATGTGGTTACGGATGCACTTTCCTGAAAATATGAAGACGAAGGATCCCTTTTTTCTCTTTCCTTCATTGTACTAGATTGGCTCCAAGCCGTTCGCCAGGAATGGCTACAAGATTCCAAAAGTTCACATCTAATCCAACAATTGCAGTCCAATGCTCCAGCTTCCCTAGGGTACTCTTGGCTCCATGATGAGCTTCGATACAAATTCCAATTGTATTTAAGTAAACAATCATGCTACACCCAAAGTGGGGCACTCAGGGTTAATCAAAACCTATGACAGGGTCAAATGTTCTTTTTTTTGGGATGGTATGAGACAGGAAATTCATAATTTTGTCATTGAATGTGATGTGTGTCAACCCAACAAGGGAGAAACAGTCAAATCTTCGGGCACACTACAACCTCTTTTGATTCCACCTTCTATTTGGAGGGATATCTCTATGGATTTTATTACAGTCTTACCCAAATCGGGAAATAAATTAGTCATCATGGTGGTTGTTGATCACCTTTCCAAGTATGCTCATTTTTGCGCTCTTCAACACCCGTTTACAACATCCACGGTGGCTCAAATTTTCATGGATCATGTCTTCAAGCTTCATGGCATGCCACACTCTATTATTTCTAATTGCGACCCAACTTTCACAAGAATTTTTTGGCAATAATTGTTCAAGCTACAAGGCATCCAATTGCATCTCAACATAGCTTATCATCCCCAGACTCATGGTTAAACATAAGTTGTCAACAAGTGTTTGGAAACATATTTGAGTTGTTTTTCCTCGGAAAAGAAAAATCAGTGGGCTCAATGGTTACCCCTAGTTGAATGGTGGTAGAACACTTCATACCATACACCTACACGCATGACTCCTTTTGAAGCAATATATAGACAAAGTCCACCTTCAGTTCTCTCATACTTACCTGGTGTCTCGAAGGTCCAGGCGGTTAACCAAACACTTACAGTTTGAGAGGCTATTCTACGTACCCTCAAAGAGAATTTGGTCATGGCACAGAATCACTTGAAGCAACAAGAAGATCAAGGTCACTCTGAATGTCAATTTTTAGAAGGGGATCAGGTGTTTCTTCGACTGCAACCTTACAAGCAAAATTCCCTCAAGGTCGAGCATTGTTAGAAGCTCGCACCCAAATTTTATGGTCCTTATACCATTCTCAAGCATGTGGGACAGGTGGCCTATCAATTAGCTTTGCCCACTCATTCAAGGCTACATATTTTTTTTCATGTTTCATGCTTAAAGAAGGCGATTGGAACTAAGTGCCAAATTCAAACTAACCTTCCCGAGTTAGTCGAAGAAGGATCCATTTGTTTACAACCACAAGAATTTTTAGACCAGCGTGAGCGTCACCTACGGCAGAGAACTATCAAGGAGGTGTTAGTCTAGTGGAAAGATACAACTCTAGTAGATGCCACTTGGGAACTAGCTACCATTCTGCAACAATTTCCACATCTCAAGCCTTGAGGATAAGGTTGTTTTTAAGGGGGAGGACATGTTAGGGTCCTAACCCGCACATAGGTAGAACAATATATTCGGATGTAATAAAGGTCAATATTAATAATGCCTTGCAATAAAATAGAATAATTTGAATGTAAGAAGACCTAATAGAATCTTCCACTTCTATAAGGATATTCCTCTAGATGCTTCTTTGATAGACATATTTAGTATGAATAGGAGTCGAGGGTATGAGAACCCTAGATTGGATATTATTGTAATAGAGCTCTGCTTGACTGGAGGTTTCCACCTCGAAGAGGCCCTTGAACATTGCTCTTAGAATCAAAGCGTTATTTATGTTGTTATTCTTATATCATTTCAGTGTTATTGTGGTGATTGTTTTGGTTATATTGTTGTTGTTCTGCCATTTCTAGCATTTTATTTTTGTTCTGCATAATTTTTATATCTGGTATATTACACTCATGATGGATGAGAAAACTCCCTCGGAAGAGGGACCAAACCAATATTTTACCTAAAGTACTCGAACTTTGTCCTCGACAACGGCTTAGTGAACACATTTGCAACCTGATCCTCAGTAGTCATGACCTGGAGCCTCACTGCTCCCCTCTGTACCATATCCTTGATATAGTAGTATGTGATATCAATATGCTTCGACCTATCATGGAACCCCAGGTTCTCTGAAAACTTCATGCAACTCTTTTGTCACACCAAATGCAGGTCACCTCCAATTCGAGACCAAATAACCCAGATAGAAGCTTCTGAAGCTACACTGCTGCACATGATTTCACATACTCAACTTCAGTTGTATTGAGAACCACACATGACTACTTCCCACATCTAGAATATCCTACTACTCCTTACTGTAGTACCCAACTCCCTCTATAATTTACCATCTGGATCCCTCTCAAGCATTGAATATCAACTAGATATTCAACCTGTTGACTTCAACATTTGTCCACCAGAACAAGTCTCATCATCCTCTTATTCTAGGTATTACCTACAAGTTAAATTCAGTCCAATAGTCTACAATTTTTGAAGCCACACTTCTTCATGACTTGTTGCACATGCTTCCACATACTCATCTTCAGTTGTACTGAGCTCCAAACATAACTGCTTCTTGCATCTGGCGGAGCCTCCTAATACTTATTGTAGTACCCAAATCCCTATGGAATTGACTGTCTGGCTCCCTCTCGAGCATCGAATATCAACTAGATGTTCAACTTGATGACTTCATCACTTGTCCTATAGAACAAGTCTCTTCATCCTCTTCTTGAAGGTCTTACCTGAGATGATAATCCAATGTACCCTTAAGGTACCTCATCACATGTTTTGTTGCGACCAAATGAACCTACATGGGTTTCTCCATATATTGACTCAGGGTGTTAACAACAAAACATATATATAGTCTTGTGTTCATCAAGTTCATCAATGAACCCACCATATGCATGTATAAAGTAACATACATAGTCTCTAAAGTCATATCCTACAATAACTTCAGATTTGATTCCAAAGGTGTATCCATTGCCTTGCAATCCAACATCCCAAACCTCTTTAGGATTTGTATTGTATGCTTCCCTTGATTTAGAAAGATCTCATCCTGTCTCTGCCATAGTATTATCAGACCATCATCCACAACCTTAAAGTAAAGGTTAGGATCTGTATATTTGTTTGTAAATCATAATCTCGTCAAAAAATTGTTGATCTTGTCATACCATGCTCTAGGTGCCTACTTTAATCCATATAAATCCTTCTTCAAACTACACACTGAATGACCTGCAATTGTCACGTACTCAACATATTTTTCTGTGACTACAAGGAGTAGTCTTCCTGATTAGGTTTCCCTCTATGCAACAGGAAGAATTTTCCTTCCGGATTTTGAAATACATGCACTTTGAGTCTTATGTCCTTAAAATACTATGCAAGGGTCATTCACCATTGGTCAAATTACCATGACCAATCTCGGGAGAATGTCAGCTCGATGTTGAAACATTAACACTTAATAATAAATTCCAAAATCACATAAAATATCATTACTCCCTCTTAATGAGGAAGGTATTATATCCGACACATAATCTAACACTATCGCCATCCACATGAGCTCATGACCATTCTCTGTCGGATACACAAATATATACATCACAGTAAATCCATAACAATTTCACAGCATGCATTCGGGGCTAGTGGGTATCTCTCTAATAGCTACAACATGTCATCATGAGACTATCCAGTTTCCTACAGAAAACATTTGAAGCCATCACTCCCATTAAGGATATATAGTCTTTGAAGTCATCTACTCCCTCTGCATGTGTTGACCTTCTCTTCTTATTCATTACATGGATATGCATAACTCTATGTCTAGATATTCTTTCTTCATGTTGCTTCCTACAACTATCATCATGGATCCTTCTCATAGCTATTACCTGTGACATGCCCGAAACAAGAAACAAGAACAACAAAAACGCATCTCTAGAGGAGATCAATTTATCTTGTGCACAACTATATAGTGACCCTTGAAATGATACGTCTTCTACTAAAACACATCCATCATATACTCGATTTCATATGGTTAACCATGTTGATTTTCTATTGTTAAATTAGACAAGCACAATTTTATGCAAGTGGTAATTACTTCCAACGATATTACTTTAGTAAACTCTAGAACATCACTAAGTAATTACACTCAGAAAATTTCAACTACTTAGAAACTTCGGCCTCTTCCTTAGATTAATTCCCACATGTGAGAGATAAAAACATGTGTCTCTATTGTTGTGTATTTTTATAGTAATATTAAATTGATCCAAAAAGACACGTCTCTTTGAAAATTAAATTAAATTTTCTTTCTTATAAATAGTTGGAGAATACCTCTCGTAACTACCCAAAGATTGATTTGGTTATAATCCATATACATAGTATTTGACTTTGTTAAATTGTTCCTCCATAATTCATGTGATTCTTTGCATAAATATAGGTAGAAGTAAATATGCACTACATTCCTCATATTTAGGTAATTAGACATTTTTACTAGAAGTTATTGCCCACCATAATTTATGGAATTCTTTCTATAATTTAGGTAGGAGTAAAAAGTAAATATGTTGTACATAGAGATTGAAACAACCCCATAAATTTAACAGTCTCAAGACTTTACTCTACTCTCATTTTCCTGGGCCCTCTTGTGAGGGAGTCAAGCCCAGTCCCGCTCTAATATCATGTCGAATTTTTGATATGAGAATATATTTTATTTGAATGAATATATTATTACAATGATGAGTGTTCTATATATAAAGAGCATATGGTGACCTTGGTGACCATCCATGAAGATATGCATCCCTTGGGTAATAAATATATTTATACTTTATATTATAAATATATTATTACATTAATAATATTATAATTAATAATATTGCTTGATAATTAATAATCTTATTATTAATTATCAATCTATTAGAATGTCTTTTCGATGCTTCCCAAACACCAACACTACCTACATGCTTGAAAATTGGGTATTTAAGCTAATCCCTCTTCCTCTCTCCCTCACTAAGCCTCATCCTTATTTTTTTCATCATCCATCCCTTACCCAATCATCCATGCATCTTCACCTCCACATTTTTCCGACGAATATTCCTCATAACATCGTCGTCGGGGATAAAAAGTCCCCCAACATCACCCTCGTAGGATTACCCATGTTTTACCGATGACGACATGACAAACATCGTCGAACCAGATCTCGACTCCATGTCAGTTTTATTTCTCACACTTGGCCCACACCTTAGTTATTACATAATACCATCTCCACACTTCCACCTAGAATGTTAGTATCAGATGACCCTTTTTGGTGAAAAATTTTCGTCGTCAGAAATTTCATAGCGCACATACGTCTTCACCTCCACATTTCACCGACGATGACATTGTCTTAACTTTCTATGACTACATAACAACTCATCCTATGGACCTGATTATCCTGGTTGTCATTGAATACCCCACAACTGTTGATATCTAGCTTATCCAATACCTTCTCCCCATGATTACCTTAACATATCATCACTGCCATTAAAGAGAAGGTTGGTACCCAATGGTCATATCGATGAATGTTAAAATGGTCATCACTAAAACTTAAGCACTATAATTAAATATTAAGTGGCCCATTAATTATGAGATATAGTCATTGGAAGTTACCCTGTATTCATGTTCACATCTCTTATCAATACCAACTTCCGATGACGATAGATTTTCGATGATCCTACCTTTTCAATCTTCCCAATCCTCAATGGTTATAACTTCCTAGCTCCCACAGATGCATTTATTTTACTGTGTACTATACCCTAGCCTAGTCTAATTTGTATCACACCTTATTCATTGATTACACTATGGATTGAAGGGAATTTTTAAAGTGTTTATACAATGTTAAGACTCTAAATTTTTCCACTCGCTCTCTAAGGAGGGTAAACACTGGTTCACCATTTTATGTTCTCTTGTTATGATTAATTATTGTCTCTAGTTTATGAGTGATTATCATGCAAATCATTTTATTTTTAATATTTCTATCTCTGTAATGACTCTATTAACTACTTATTCATTTCATTGCGTAGGTGGTGAGATTTCCCAGATCCTGACCAAAAAGGGAAAACTCCAAACCTCTAGAACATCGGTCCCAACCACAATCCTTGAGTCGTTCAATATCATTGATATGAAAAACCACGATGGAATGGAATACTACCTCAACTATGTTGAGATTATGGATTTGTTCTCGAATGAAATATTCATGTCTAGTGACTCAGACATCAATATATACATGAATATTCGAAAAAGTAGAATTCATACAATAGTTTCCCAACTAGAGTTGTTTCCTTACAATGACATAGCTAGATGGTGCTTTCCATATCTCCAGAAAGATATGGGACTAATAGTCAATGATTCAGGTCTCTCGATCGCGTCACTCAATTTAAAAGACATCTAATCTAGATATCATACCCCAGAACCTATAGTATCTTTGTATGAGTCGTTCCTAGACCAATTCAGAGTCGAACATGAAGACTTTGAGACCATGATGGAAGACAGGTGTTTAGATGAAGAATGGCCACTGAAAAAGGGGGAAAGGTATGTCCAACATTATACCTTAAAATCCCTTATAGAATGTTGAATACTATGATATGTCATCTCTATGGTGATGAAACTAGCACCCATTCTAGGATAGAGTGGTTTCCTATGGCTTACACAGTAGTCCAAAAGGGCCAAACGTTCAACTGGGTGAGAATCCTCTCTTTCAACATTTCTAAGAATATTTAAAATCCAAGAGGTATGAAAAACCTTGGCTTCTACATGTCCTCTTATCTCATAAATGTTGTGTGTGCAGCCAAATCATTCCCTACATTTATTTGGGCTTGGAATCTGGAAAAGGCCCGATCCATTTATACTATTTGCAACTATGGGAATTCAACTGCAAGAAATATTTTTATGATATCTATGATTATTTACTCGCCCCCTTGCACAAGGGAATCTTTGGTATTTTCCCACAAAGGATATCTCTAGTGGCTATCAAAACCTAAAGGGAATTGGGGACTGGTATATGAAAAAATAATATACTTATGTTAGGATCTACAGGGCCATAGGACCACCACACTTACTACCCAAATATGTTCCCAATAAGTTATTGGCCAGGGAAATAACATACTAGATTGTGGATAAAGGGGGCAATGCCTACCTATCAAAAAACAAAAAAATGTAATGGCCAATTTCCCCCCTTCACATAGGCTCATACTCTTTACAGAACAAGAAGCAAGTTGAAAATGAAGAAAAAACACTAAAGGAATTATGCCTCTATATTGGAGATCCCAAATCCCATGAACCCCAAAATATGGTGTATGAACACATGAAATTCGTCAAGTTGGTGCCACAAATCATGCACGAGGCCCGATTCTTAGAAGATGTCTTTTGAGGCGCTTCAAGTTTTGAAGATATAGTAGAAAGACTCAACATCTATGTTTCTCAAAAATAGTTAAGGAAAGAGGAATACTAGGACAAAACATTGAGGCTAGAACAAATCAAATCCCTCCTCCTTAAATACAAAGAGAAGTTAAAATAAGAAGAGAAGAGAAAGAGGGAGAAATAAGCTTAAGTAATGAGAAAATCCAAAGAAGATGAAGAAAAGTGCCAACAAAAGAAAAAGAGGGAAGTTAAGGAGAGACAAGCTACATTGGATAAAAGATGGAATAAAGATATTCCATAGGGAAGAATAATACAGGTGAAAGAGAAACAATAAAAAAAAAGCAATCAACATCGACCACACAAGGAAGAGCCCAGGAAAATAATAAAAAATATAAGATCGATATTCTTGATGTTCAAGAAAACAGGTTATTAAGAAACAATGTAATTATTACTGTAATCCCTAATACCGATTTGATTGACACATCGATAGAGGAGTGCACTCCCTTAGCATCCATCCCAAGGATTTTATCACTCACCTCTGAAGGACTTGGCTTTGAATGAGCAGTAGTCATCGTCGATGATTAATATTACAACCACAAGACATGATCTATTGAGAGTACAAACCCTAACAGGAAAAGAGATAAATATGATGTAATCCAAGAAGCTCCCAAAAGAAGCATTAAATGGAAAATTGGACCAGATTTGAAGGATAATGTGATACAAGCAGCCTCAACGCTCAACACTTTTTCTAGTGTGAACATAGTGTCGGTCCATGAATTTGCAGGAGCATTTGATGATGGAAAATTCAAGGTCACTGAGTTGGGGACGACCCTGGAAACCATTAAGGAAGCTATTTCTAGTGAACACAGGAAAAAAATCAAACAAACAAAGCAAATCCACAAAGATGAGATGGAAATGTATCTAAAGGCCCAGGAAAAATATTTACAGGAAATATTTTAGTGAAACAACCTCCCTCACCCAAGAGGCCCATGTGAGTGAGATGGAAAATCTTAAAACCACATATGACCAAGAGGTGACGAGAATCAAAGTAGATTTGGTTGAATTGTTAACTTTTAATGAAATAAGTAAAAGGAAATAAGGAAGGTACAACTAGACAACAATTTCTTGAAGAAAGCAATGGAGAAAATCCAAAACCAAACAGTCGCTCTGAAAACCATAAAAGTGGAGGCCATTGAAAAGAACAAAGAACTTTGGGATGCACAAAAGAGGTTATTCTATGTTCTTAACAAAGTATTGATGGTCAGGTCTGATTAGTGAAAGTTGAACACACAAGTGAAATAAATGTATGAAAAATACCAAATATCCCTAGAAGCCTAAAAGCCTACAACATAGTCACAGAATGGAAAGACTCGTAGCAGACATTCCCAAAGAACCTATTGGTATACTTAGTTGAACAAAGAATCAAAGAACGACGAATTTTGGATGCAGGGATGGAAATAATTACAGACATCCTAAATACTCAAAAATAGGCCAATACATCAAGCACAGATCTATGAAGATAAATAGACATTCTAGTTTTACAGCTCGGGATGGACCCTCAAGGCAATATTGATAAGGATTCATTAACCCAAATAATGTTCGAAGACGCGGATACCAAAAGAAACCTCATCCCGAAATCCATTGAAGCTATCAACAAAATCATCGCGGGGGTTATTGAAACAATACTAATCTATCCCTCCATAATGACCACGCTGATAAAATATTTCATTGAATTTGTTGAACAGAACTTGAAGATGGAAGTTATTATTACCATGTGCAGAAGCGAGGAAGACATGGAAATAAAACATATATGTTGAGTTGATTCCATACTCGAAGACTTCGAAAGTTGGAATGCATTTATAGATGTGAAATCGAAACTGTCTGAACCCTCTTAATCATCTCATTGTAACCAAAATTTTGAAGAGAAATCATTTTACTGTACTTATTTTAATGTATTGATTGGGAAAGGAAACTGAAGCATCGCTTCAGAATCCTAACAGTTCGAAAGATAAGAAATGTGAAGGGATTTTGTAGTCCCTCTATAAATTAGATGAATGTAAAAGGGAAAGGGCTTTTGTTTCTTTTAAAATGCATCTGGTATTATTTCTTTCAGATGAATAAAGAACATGATACATTTATGAATATTATGGTGTTTGTGTGTATGAATGTGATTATTCAATTTGCACAAGTCTTTTTCTATAGTATATGAATGTTGGTTTATGAACTACTTATGAATTAACGTTCTTATGCTTACATGCACCATGATTTTTCAATTTGAGTATAACGACCTTATAATTCAGTTAATCAATCAATTATTTTGATTCTAACTGGTTATGTTGTCAAGCCTTCATGTTAGTTGTTATATGAATTTCTTCTATACAAGTAATACAAATGTTTTACTGTACTAACCTTTTAGCTTTCTCCTAATCATGATAGTTTTGTTTAGAGTAGATTAGAAATTTCATCTTAGGACTATAATCATTCATATTATCTTATAAGTAGTTAGTTAGAAGTTTGATTTTTAATTCATATAAGAACCTTTGGTTCCTAGATTCATATTTAGTTAGCATATTATTTATATTGGTAACCACGCCAAAATATGGCCGGAAACGCTATTCCAAATGAGATTGGGTATAACTGGGACCTTCCATTGTGTGTTTTACCTCATGTGATTGAACGGGTCATTTTGTCCCGTCAACACAAGCCCAATATCTTTTTAAAAAAATCTTTGAATTCTTTCAGTATGACACAATCTTCAACACTTGTCACTTTATCCATGGTTACCTCCTGCAAGTGTGCTACAAATACTTGACATACCTTCCTGAAAATTTTCTTCAATTGCAAGGCTAGAATTTCTCTGATAGTCACATGTCTTGGAATACCTTGAACTATTCTTAAGTTTCCTTCCTCATCCAATCAAGTAAATTCCTTATTGTAATAGTCCAGGACAAAATTATGTGCATTCAACCAATCCATACCAATGAGGAAATCATATGAGACCAAAGGTCTACTATTCAAATTAGCCTTTGTGCACAACCCTTTCATCTCCATTGGACGTGTCTTGACCATTTCATTAATTTTCCTTTTTTCTCTTTTAGATAACTGCACCAACCAAGGTTTTCCAAGCTTTCTTATTGGCAATTGGAACATTTCCACCATATTATGATCTACATACCTATGACTAGATCCCAAGTTAATTAAAATAACAATGGGTTGTTCATTAACCTTACCTTCCACCTTGATCATGTGAGAATAGATATCATTTTTCTTGTTATCCAGCGATGCACAAATCCTAGGTACACTTCCACCCATATCTTCAACTTTCATATCTTGTTGTACATTATGTGCATTCCTTTCTTTTTCACCTCTTTGAGGGTAATCTCTAAACATATTATCTTTAAAAAAACCCAAACATTGAATAGGTTTTTTTCTTGGTCTATATCCCACTAACTCAGTCATTCTAGGTTGTTTGGGAGTTGGTTGTTCCTGCGTAGTATTTCTGAAAAATGGTGGCTTAGTTCCCTTCTTCCTGTTCTCCACCTTTATTTTCATCTTGTCTTCCCAAGTATTTTGGAAAGTCAGTCTTACATTTTGTTGATCATAAAGACATTTATATCTCCTTATAGTTTCTTCCAATGTCTTGGGATCATCATATTGTACCTTGTTTCTAATAAATAAGGGTATCCCACTCATATACCTCTGAATAATCACTTGTTCATCCTTGATGAAATGGACATTGTTTATCAATTCTAAAAATATTATTTCATACTCATCTATGGTCACACTCATGAGCTTGAGTTTAAATAACTCCTTCATTTTCATGTCATAGTAGCTTTTGGTTAAATATTTATTTTAAAATATCGCTTGAATTCCCTCCAGGTAACCTTCTTCCCATGAATGTGTTGCACTTGCACATATTGATCCCACCACATTGATGTCTTTCCTTTTAACTAATAGACAACATTCCTATGCAGAATAATTATGCAGTTGGAAGTATTTCCTGATATACAACAACCATGTTTCTGCATCTTCATCCTTCTTATGCTTGTTGTCAAAGGTAGGACACTTGATATTTTTCATTTTTCCCCATAACTCATCCAACCCAATCCTCCTCTTATCTTTTTTGTCAGGAGGTGGACTTGAGCTACTGCACACTTTCCTAAATTAATGCTTTGGTGAATGGTGATGATTCCTATCAACACTTCTTGCTTCTCTTCTTTTCTCCTCATGAGACCTACGACTTCTTGACCTACTTGACTTTGTCTCCTTGTCCATTTTCTTTTTGATTTTTTCCAAGATTTGCATCAACTTGAAATTGAAGTCATATTGATGCTTCTTGGCTTTCAAGATCTTTTTGTTATCAAATTTATAGCTCTAGACATATTTTTGTAGCCCTTTTATGGTTTCTACCAAATTTGTGTGCTCTTCCTTGGATTTTGTACCATAAACACCCAAACTGACATACAAATAATTGAACTCATCATCGAGGCTGTAATTCTTATGCGCATATTCCATGCTTTTGAACTTTTGTATTGATTTTGTCTTGCTCTAATCACTGATAATTCTGCAAAATGTGCAAACAACAAGACTTGTTAGAAAAATTAATGAGACAACTTCATGAAAAATCTACACCTTTTAGCACGTTGTAATTCCCAGAGGTTGTTAAGGGTAGAAAAAATTAACAGAGGTAACTTACCAAAACCACTTCGAAACTGGGATCTAGCCCTGCCAGTTTCAGAGTGGGATCTCTCTGTAGGATTTAGATTTGTTTGAGTTTTAGATATTAGGATAGTTGTGATAATATGATTTTTTTTTTTTTTATAAAGGTTGGTTGAAGTATTGCATTAAACATCCATTGGGTTATGGGGTCTATGTTAAAAATTAAGATCATATACAACTTTTATAATATTTATTCATAGGGAGAGATAGTGAGAATGTTGGATATTTTAGAATTAAATGTGGTGGAAAAATATAACAGGAGAGATAATCAACCAAGCAAAGAAGAAATTAATAATTACTTTACTTATTATCAGATGAATAACATGTAGATCGCTAAAGACCATAAACAGAGTGCATGAGAAATATTATGTTCATTAACTTTCTTTAAACGATTAGAGACAAAAAACAAAGTGATTACAGAGTAAGATAAATAATTAATAGAGCAAGATAAACATCACCAACATCCAAACAAAAGAATCCTTTGAATCAATCTTTTTATTATTGGTCGATCTTCTCAAAAATATTACAAAGATAACTTTCTGGGCGTAAAACTCAACCCTTAATACTTCTAAGTGAGAAGAATTTATACAATAATTATATCTGATCCTATCATTAATGATTAGGATATGGTGGAGAAAAAATCTAACTAATCTAGATTACATATTACAAAATAATAGGACTGTTGGTGATCTGTTCGAATCCTTGTGGTTGATTTCGAGGGAAGTAGTTGGTGATTCATCAACTCAACTTTGAATGTATTCCTCATGTTGACTCATATTTCCCTGTCATCTTTACCCCAGTAACTCAGATAAGTATTCCCATCTCTTTTGACTAGGGATGAAAACCTTGATTAGCCTTCTGTATGTTTCATCCATCTCTGTATACTTGGAAAATGTAGTCTTGGTGATGAATACATATTTTATCTCATGTTGGATGCTCAGGTCAAACTGTAGAGTTTCTAAGAAATCCTTGCCAGTTATGCTACCTTTTATTCCTGCAAATTTAGAACCATCTTTCGCTATTGCGAGAATCTTCTGTTTGTAGTTTTACAGAGTAATCAGATTATCATTGATCACTAGTAAACCCAGAAGAATTTTCTTGTTTAGAAAGTTGACCTTGCTGAAAAACCTCTGCACTCCAATATCCATTGTCTGAGCTTTATCCTCAAGTTGCATAATCAATCCCTTCTTAGTAAAAAACTTCTTGACCTCAAGGATTGTTTCTGTCCTATCCTAAAGTTCCAATGCTTCCAACTCTTGTTTGGTCTTGGAATTCAAGAACCTGATGATTTATGTGGCCTCGGTAAGCTTTTCTCCCAATTCTCCCCTTATCTTGTCAACGACTTGTCTAGATCTCTGCACAAGTTCTTGTTGTTCAAACACAATTTGTATAAGGGGCCATATCTCTGTCATTGACTGGATTATATCCATCCATATGTTTTCCTTGGCTTCTGACAGTGTCTTGGCCATGACTTTCTCTTTTTTCAACTAATGTATCTCTTGGGTGAGTCTCTGTGACTTGTGCATATCTGTGTTGTAGTTGTACTAAAACATATATTTCAGTTTCTGGAGGTTTCTAATCTCCTCTTGTAGTCTTTTGATTTATTCTCCCTGAAGAATCATGTCCTCCATTGACTTTGCCAATTTCTCATAAGCATCTAGGGTTGTTACTGGGATATATGATGGAATTTCTGATGTAGTGGATGTTGATGTTGCACTGACTCCTGTGAGAGGAACTTCTTGTAGTGGGATGATAGTCACTAGAGCACTTTATTCCTTATCTTTAACCAACTTATCTAGCTCAACCTCCATCTCCTTGATCTGTGCATTCTGTTCCATTATCAATTTTAGCATTTCCTCCTTGTGACCCTTAGTCTCAGCGATTTCTTTTTCTTATGAATCTTTAGTGGATGGGAGTTTCAGTTGTTTCCTTAAGGACGTTATGTCAACTTTCTTCTTATTTAGTAGTTCCTCAGCTGCCTTAACATTTGATGGATCATATCCAATTTTGAGTACCAACTCCTCCAGATATTTGATCTTGTTATCTTTTTCTAGGGAAGATATCTTCTCTAGCTTCAACTGAGACTGGACATTGTTTAAAGAGACTTGCAACTTTGCAGCAGTCATAGAGGTATTTTCCAGGGTGGAGAAAATCATCTCCCCACTCTGTTTGTGCATATCCATTTGATCAGTTGGATGCACCTCTTTGACATTGAATTCAAATGTTTCCCTCTTATAATCAGAAACTGCCTTGGGGTGAGGAACCTGTGCCTGCAGGAACGCCATATGAATCCTTCCTTTCTCTGTGTCGAAGGAAGATAATAACTTGTGTTGTGTTGTATATGTCTTCTTCCAAAACTATACATAGGTGTTGTTGGTCAACAACTCATTCTTCTTTTTAATCAAGTTATGCTTCTCAAAAATATTAAGTCCTGCAGTCTCCTGTGAGGACTTTGTTGACAATGTGGTATCTTTCTGTTGCTTGGATGAGGAAGTGGACATTGTATGATGGCTACCTACGAAAATTGATGAGTGTGGTCCTTCCATAACTATGGTGGACTAGGTTTCTTCTTCCCTGTACCTATCAGGTGAATGGATAGTTTTGGTTCTCTTTCTGTAGACTTGGAAATCTTCCGTTGAGACTTCTGTAACTGAAGGAGAGACTTATTTTCTAGGTCTTTACTCTGCTTTTACCTGTGGAGTGATGGTGTTTGAAATTATTGCATGTGAAGAATTTTTTTCTATGTATAGTAGAGTGTTTTCCTCCCACTCTGTCTCATTCATGAATTTTTCAATGTTAGGTTTGGGCACATGAGCATAGTGATCCAGGGGATCAAATTTTGCTCAAAACTTCAAATTGTTCGAAATTGCTTCAAATCGAACGAGAGCATAGGCCTCATTGTTACAAACCCAACACAACTCGTTTGGGTTCAAACGGATGTCGGGAGCGAGAGATATCACGTTCTGTTCAAAATGACAAACAAAAAAAAAAAAGGGGTGCTGATTGTACAGTCCGTACAATCCGTATGGACGCTGACGTTGCAGGCCGTACGACACATGGCAGGTCATACGACATGTGGCAGGTAGTTATTTGGACAGTTGGCATGTGACATGGCATGTTTGCAGTGAATGGGATGACAACACGTGGCCTAGTCAATGGTCGCCACGTGTCATATATCTATTGGTTAAAAATTATGTCGTTGGCCAGAGTCGACCCCGCGACCTCCGGGCAGGGGGGAGAGACTTGGCAAGAGCTGCCAACCGGCATGCCACTGGTTGTTCCTTGTAATATATATGGAAAAATATATTTAAATGTTTGTGTATGTGTATAGTTTGGGGCACGACCGGGCTGGGGCTTAGCCCCAACCCTTGGTCGCACATTGTATTACATATGACCCAATGTTATACCATTCGGGCGCGCACGTGGTTGTGTTTTGTTCCAACGGTTATAAAAACAACCCGCCATTTGTCCTTTGACCATTGGCTTGTGGAATTGGAGCCTATGTTTATACTAGCGTGCGGTCGCATGAGTCATACAACCTTGCCCTTGACAGTTAGGGGCTAGGTGCACCTGTAACTGACCTACAATTTGCACGATTTGTGCGGTTGCGTCCGATGCTAAGTTTTTACGCTTAAATATGCGTGTGGGCTAGGTTGAGCCAACAAAGGGTGCGTTTTGTAGATGCAGAGACAACAAGCTTGAAGGGGGGACTTCCAGGAAGCCTATCTTCTTTATTTTTTGGCCAAACGAGGTGCCAAAAACTCCCAACTAGGGGTTTTTGGACGTTCTGAAGCCATTAGAGCAGTCTATTTGACATTTTGAGCATTGTAAAGAACAATTTTGAGCACTTTGAGAAAATAATACAAATGATCCATTGGAAGCTGGACCAGGAGATGTAGCGCAAGAGAGGGGTGAACGCCTTTATCATTTGCTGTGTTATGTGTTTTCTGTTCACTATTTTTTCTACTGTTTATATGCATCTTGAATGAGTAAATCCTATTAAAGTTGTGTTGCAAAGTTGATCCATTTGCATTTTAACACATAAAATTTAACTTGCAAATATTTTCAAGAATACAAGTCGTCTTCATTTTCAGATCAAGTTGGTATCAGAGCATAGGTTTTTGAAGACTTGATTATTTGCAAGTGTTTGTTTTCTGATGCTCACAAGGTTGAAACTCACAAGAGGAGAAGGTCAACTTGTAGAGCCAAGTTCTCATTCTTCAAGGAGGAAGCATATATCATCACCGTAAGTTTCAAGGAGGCATTCACCAAGTATGGCTCATGAAGAGAGTCATGAACATGTTCCTACAAAAGATGAAGATCTCAGAAAGGCTTTCATGGAAATGAGAGAGATGATGAAGATCTTGATGGAAAGGAATACAAGGTCTCAATGTGAAGGCTCCAACCCTTCAAAACACCAGGGAGATAGTGGTGATAAAACTCCAAAAGTAAATGGAGGGAATGGTGCTTCTCCACCACCCTCTCCTCCATATTCTTCTTCTTCTACCAATTCAAGACCTCTTCCGAATTCTCCAAAGGGACATGGTAAAACTCCTTCACAAATTCCTTCGTTAAAGCTTGATATTAAATTCGAATTGCCAATGTACAATGGAGAAGTTAATGCTAAGAGATTAGATAATTGGATTCGTCAGATTGAGGTGTATTGTAGGATACAAAAAATTCAAGATGATGAAACTAAGATTCAGCTTGCTTCTTTAAGATTGGATAGTGCAACACTCATTTGGTGGGAATCCAAGACTTAGGAGGACATGA
>ML782399.1:127604-147594 GCA_009831015.1 Picea engelmannii
GCAACAAGATTGTCCTCTTCCAAACATTGGTATGTACAGAATGTCGGTCATGGAGAATGCCGAAATTAAAAAACAAATCCAAGAGTTGCTCGACAAAGGGGTTATTGTACCAAGATCATCGCCATGTGGATCTCCAATTGTGTTAGTGCCAAAGAAAGATGGCACATGGCGTATGTGTGTTGATTTCAGGGCTTTGAAAAAAATTATAGTAAAGAATCGTTATCCTCTTCCTAGAATTGATGATTTGATTGATCAATTAAAAGATGCTAAATACTTTACTAAATTGGATTTGAGAAGCGGATATCATCAGATCAGGATTGCCGAGGGAGACACATGGAAGACAACTTTCAAAACTAAGCAAGGTTTGTTTGAATGGATGGTAATGACTTTTGGACTTTGCAATGCACCTGCTACTTTCATGAGAGTTATGAATGATGTATTAAGGCCTTTTCTTGATGATTGTGTTATTGTCTACTTGGATGATATTTTGATCTTTAGCAAATATCGTGAAGAGCATGTTAAACATGTGAAACAAGTTTTGGATGTTTTGAGAAAGGAAAAGTTGTTTTTGAAGATGTCCAAACGTGAATTTGGAAAGACTTATCTTATTTACTTAGGGAATATTGTTGGTGGAGGCGAATTAAAAATTGATCCCTCCAAGGTCAAATTCATATTGGAATGGCCCAAGCCCAGCAATGTGATAGAGGTAAGAAGTTTTTTGGGAGCAGCCCAATATTGGAGAAAGTTTATTGCTAACGTTTCTTCCATTGCAGCTCCATTACATGCAGTGACAAGTGTCAAGAAAGTTTTTCAATGGGGAGGCAAGCAACAAAAGGCTTTTGATACTTTGAAAGAGAAGATCAGTTCAACGCCAGTTCTTGCACTTCCAAATTTAAGACAACCTTTTGAAATCCAAACAGATGCAAACAATTATGCAATGGGAGCCGTTTTTCTATAGCATGGTAAGCCCATTTGTTTTCATTCTAAAAATTTTAATGGTGCCATGATTAACTATCCTACTTATGATAAGGAGTTGTATTCATTGGTACAAAGTGTGAAAAAATGGAAACATTATTTGTTGGGGAAAGAAACCATTGTACACACCGATCATCAACTACTGCAATATTTACAATCACAAACAAAGTTACAACAAGCTATGCACTTCATATGGATGGGTTTTCTTCAACAATTCCACTTGGTCATCAGGTGTAATAAGGGCATTTATAACAAAGTTGATAATATGCTTTCAAGGCCTATTATTAGTGCTTCAGTTTTCTTAAGCATAGTCCTATCATGCATGAAAGTTATGTTGAGCAATATGCTTTGGATACTGATTTTAAAGAAGTATATGAGACTTTGTGTCATTCTAACCATGTTGAGGAATTGGATTACCATATGCATGATAATATTTTGTATCATCTTGGCAAGCTATGTATTCCACAGGGGGAAATAATCAACATTATAAGAGAAGCCCATTCTTCTCTTATTGTTGGTCATTTTGGTGTAGGCAAGACAGTGGCTAATTTGCAAAGATATTGTTACTGGCCTAAAATGAATGAAAGTGTTTCAAGATATGTTCGAGGATGTTAATTATGTGCCACAAGTAAACCTAGCAATCGAAAGTTGGGTTTGTATACTCCACTTCCGATTCCTTCTCGTCCTTGGGAAAGTATTTCTATGGACTTTGTAGGAGGTCTACCTATGTCTTGATCAATTCATGATTATCTTTATGTTGTGGTTGATCGATTTAGAAAAATGTGTATTTTGATGCCTTGTACGAAGCAGGTTATAGCTGAGCAAATGGCACAAATGTTCTTTCAAAATGTTTGGGTGCATTTTGGATTGCCTAAATCCATTATTTCTGATAGGGATTCTCGATTTGTTGGAAGTTTTTGGTCAAGTTTATGGGCACTCATGGACACCAAACTGAAAAAGAGCACAACTTTTCATCCGCAAAAAGATGGTCAGACAAAAGTGGTAAATCGAACAGTGGTGCATTTCTTCATGCTTATTGCAGCAAGCATCCTAAACTTTGGGATGAGCATTTACACTACATTCAACATGCTTACAATCGAGCTAAGCACTCTTCAACTCAAACGTCGCCATTTGAAGCATGTTTTGGCTATTTGCCCAAATCTCCTGTAGATTTTATCTTTGGGAAGGATATTTCTATTGATGGTCAATATGACATTGATAAGGCAAAAAATTTCATTGAACAAATCCAGTCGATACATCAAATGGTGCAAGAGCAGTTGGAAAGGAGTCAAGCCAAGTACAAGACGAGACATGACAAGCATCATGTTGATCACAGTTTCCAAGTTGGAGATGAATTTTGTCTTTACATCAATAAGGAGAGGCTTAGAGGAGAAGGTAAAAAATTGAAACCAATTCAATATGGTCCTTTCAAGATTATCGACAAGATTGTTAACAATGCCTTTCGTTTAGATTTGCCTCCTTATATGCAAATGTATGCAGTTGTTAATGTTGAGAATTTGAAATTGTATGAGCCTCCTTTGATTGATGATCAAGGAGAACATGTTCATATTCCTTCTATAGATGATTTTTCCCCAGAATATCTTACAGAACTGCATGAAGACACAATCCTTGATAGGAGAATACGAACTTCAAAACGAGGAAATGTGGAGTATCTTCAAGTTGGTCTTAAAGGTACAAATCAAAGCAAAGACAAGTGGATTGAGGTTGGAAAGGTGAGGGAGCTATACCCTCATCTTCATATAGACTGAAAATAGTCTTTTGGAGGTCCAAAATATTCCTAATGGGGAGGTGTGATCCAGGGGATCAAATTTTGCTCAAAAATTCAAAGTGTTTGAAATCGCTTCAAATCGAACGAGAGCGTAGGCCTTGTTGTTATGAACCCAACGCAACTCGTTTGGGTTCAAACGAACGTCGGGAGCGAGATATATCGCATTCTGTTCAAAATGACAAATAGGCAAAAAAAAGGGGTGCTGACTGTATAGTCCGTACAGATGCTGACGTGGCAGGTCGTACGACACGTGGCAGACCATATGACATGTGGCAGGTAGTTATTTGGAAAGTTGGCATGTGACATGGCATGTTTGTAGTGAACGGGATGACGACACGTGGCCCAGTCTATGGTCGCCACGTGTCATATATCTATTGGTTTAAAATTATGTCGTTGGCCAGAGTCGACCCCGCGACCTCCGGGCAGGGGGGAGAGACTTGGCAAGAGACGCCAACCGGCGCACCACTGGTTGTTCCTTGTAATATATATGGAAAAATATATTTAAATTTTTTCATATGTGTATAGTTTGGGGCGCGACCGGGCCAGAGCGTAGCCCCAACCCTTGGTCGCACATTGTATTACATATGACCCAATGTTATACCATTCGGGCGCGTGCGCGGTTGTGTTTTGTTCCAATGGTTATACAAATGAACCACCATTTGTCCTTTGACCATTGGCTTGTGGAACTGGAGCCTATGTTTATACTAGCGCGTGGTCGCATGGGTCATACGACCTTGCCCTTGACGGTTAGGGGCTAGGTGCGCCCGTAATTGTCCTACAGTTTGCACGGTTCACACAGTTGCGTCCAGTGCTAAGTTTGTACGCTTAAATATGCGTGTGGGCTAGGTTGAGCCAACAAAGGGTGCGTTTTGTAGATGTAGAGACAACAAGCTTGGAGGGGGGACTTCCAAGAAGCCTATCTTCTTCATTTTTTGGCCAAACGAGGTGTCAAAAAAGCCCCGCTAGGGGTTTTTGGACGTTCTGAAACCATTGGAGTAGTCTATTTCACATTTTGAGCATTGCAAATCACATTTTTGAGAACTTTGAGCAAATAATTCAAATGATCCATTGGAAGTTGGACCAGGAGTTGTAGCCCAAGAGAGGGGTGAACTACTTTATCATTTGTTGTGTTATGTGTTTTCTGTTCACTGTTTTTGTTGTTGTTTATATGCATATTGAATGAGTAATGAGTAAATCCTATTAAATTTATGTTTCAAAGTTGATCCATTTTCATTTTAACACATAAAATTTAACTTGCAAATATTTTCAAGAATACAAGTCTTCTTCATTTTCAGATCACATAGGGAGAAATCTTGTTTTCTAGCCTGGTTTCTGAAATAATGCGAGGGGGTCATAGTGCCATGGGAAACTTAGACTGAAATAATTTCCTTTAACAACTTATTGGATTCTTCCCCTCCATATTTTTTGTTGCAAATGAAATAACCTATCTGACCTTTGATCCCGAGTTGTTGCTTCTTCTTGAATGCCACAAAGTGAATATCATCGGAATTTATCATATGTCTGATATATTCCAAAGCGAATATCCTGATAGGAAAATACTTTGGCATCTTGTAAGGAGGTAATTCACATCCGTATATCATGATTTCTGTATGATCTTGCTAAAGGTACCAGTCCCCTATTTTAGCTAGGTCTGATAGGGGTAGAATTCTCTGAATTTCCTCATTTACCCTTGGTTTTGTTCTTCCACTGAGCATGCATACCACTAGATGGTAGAATTGGTAAATGAATTGTTTGAAGTTGAACTCACATGAGTTCTTCCTCACTGTTGATGTCCAGGAGGTCACAGGTTGAGGGTTACCATCTTGGTCCAACTTCTGGAGGGAGAAGGAGAACTTATCTTCTTGGGAAACAAGGAACATGTACACCAATATTGAAGAATACCTAAACATACCTTCTGTGGAAAACTTGAAGAGTTTTTCATGGATGTTGTCTAAACTGACTGTATTCAAACTATGTAGTATCCTTTTCCTCAGTGGAGAAAATGGATAGAAAACCCATAATGGCTTCATCTATGCATTCATCAGAATAGTGTCCTAGCAGGAAACATAGGGATGAGATGATCTGGTTTCCTTTGACTGAGAAGATGGAAGAATGATATGGGGGATTATTCTTGGGTAATTGAGCGTTTTTAGGTGGGAAGAGTTCAAAGATTTTATCTCTATGCAGGAAAGACAGTTTCTGGTATAGCTCGGTCAAGATTTCAATGGAGAAGGGGGAGGTGGAATCATTTTTGGGTATCTGCAGTATTTGATTTATCGTTTCAGGGGTGATAATGAAAATATTTTCTACAAACGAAGAGACAATGGACCTTTGGTTGGGAAGGTAGTGAGATTGGCATTTCAGGGGAAATTCGAGAAATTGGTATGTATGGGGGAAAAGGTACAGTGGAATATTGGACTCCCAGAGTCCAATATCATCGCTTTGATCCAGAAAAACATCCTTGAGCCAGAAGTGTAATTCGAAGAAGTTGAATTCACACTTAGTCTCTGCAATTAAATAATCTTTATTGGCCAAGTGTATGCGATCCAGGTCGACGGGAGAAGGGAGGAAAGGATTTTCTTCAGTTTCGGTGGCTTTGGACTTGGGCACCATGATCAAACTGATACCTTCAAACAAAAAAGGTGTAGTCTGTTATTTCCAGGTGTAATGATGCTTGTTGACCGTGAGATTGATGGTGGTTATTTGGAGAATGGGAAATGGTGGTGTCGATTGCGTCTGGATCGATGAAAAGTGGGGGAATGGTAGAAAAAGAGAGTTAAATGGTTGAACGGGGTGTCTGTTATGGAGCGTATGGTGAGTTGGATGGGTAACGATCATGGGCGTCGGCATTGATTGGACAACGGGTGGATGGAGGTGATGTGGAGGGTAATGAATGTTCAACGGGTGGATGGAGGTGACATGGAGGGTAATGGATGGCCAACGGGTGGATGAGATTTGACGGACGATAGGTGAGTGGAGTGTGACGTGTAGGCACGGTAGTGGAGTGTGGCGACGGAGTGTGGAGGTGGTATGGATGAGTGGTTTGGCAGTTTACTCAGAGAGGGGGGTAGGCGGTAAGAGGTAAGGAGTGAGGGGGGTCTGAGTAAACATGATCTTGACATGTTATGAGGGGCCTGCACCTGGAAAACCACCTACTTAGACCCCCCCACCCCACCGTTAAAGGAAAAAAGGTCTGGGGGGTCCAATATTCTCTGCTGACCATAGATCTGAGCGCGCTTTGATCAGATGCTGAGATTAGTGTGCCTTTTAACACAAAGCGCCAAGACTGTCAAATCACCGTAGAACTCAGGATAAAAATATTTTATGGGTTTTTGCAGCTCCCCTTTCTTCATTTTGTCACCAAGGGGTCAAATATACACCATTTTAACTCAAATCAAAGACATTTAATCAACTTTTTAACAAGATTTTATTGAAAAAAAATATACTAACCTATATCCTAATCTAATTACCTAGCACGTTAACCCAAATTAAAATGTTGGATTAACAATTTCTCTATCCTAAGACATTTGGCTAAGCTTAAAGTGTTTAGCCAAATTTATTCACTATCGTATTTAATTAGGCTAAGATTGAACTGTTTAGCTCAATTTATTGACTAACCTATCTGCATAAATTCAAAGAGCTTGATCATGGTTAGACAGTATGAGTCAAGCCAGTCTTATTCCATGGGGTTTTCTCATTTTTTATTTTCTATTTTTATACCCTCTTTTGACTTTTTTTTATATTTTTATTCTTTTCTTTTCTTTTTGTTTCTCATTTTCATTTTCTTTTTCTTTTCTTTTTATTATTCTTTTTATTTCTTTTTGTAAATCATTTGCAGAATAAAATATTATTTACAATATAATGTAACTAGAAGAAGAGATTATAATCACCAGGTGATCCTATAAAACACAGGGTTATAACAATGTTTCCACTTGGGGATGGTTCTCTCCTTGTGAGGTGCCAAGAACCAGCTACCTTCTACTTTGAATTTCCTTCCTCGGTGCTTTTTCTTCATCCTGATATGCTTTCTTCTGATTAAAAAATTGGTGATCTAGATCAGTGGCTCGGGGCCTTCTCTCCAGGCTTCAACCATCTGATAAAAATCACCTCACACATGACATACAAGTAAAAGTAAAAGTGGTTTGTACAATGGGATGAGTGACTAAGATCTTCATTATGGTGGAACATAATGTTTGAGCATCTTGCCATTTATAGGTCCTCCTGGTAGGTTTGCTCCATCATTGTCCTTGAGTAAGAATGCATTGTTTTCTCTATATGCTTGGATGATGTAAGGGCCTTTCCACAAACTATCGAACTTTCCATGCTTTCCCTTGTCCTCATTTATTGAACCCCATTTTAGTACCATATCACCCAATTTGAAATCATCCTCCTTGGTTCTTCTATCATAAATCTTCTTGATGCTCTCTTGAATTACCTGTGTCTGGTTATACACCTCCGCGCTTGACTATTGGAGTTGGATCATATGATTGATTCTCCTTTGAATATCATTAGTCTCTGCTTGTACTTCTTGCAACAACTTGATAACAGGAACACCCAAAGAGGTGGGGAAAACAACATCAATACCATATACCAGTTGATATGGGGACATACCAATTGAGCTTTTTTTGGTTATCCTGTCAGCCCAAAGTGCATGAACCAACTTGTTTTGCCAAGATTTCTTATTTTCCTGCAACATATTCTTTATGATATTTACCAAACTTTTATTGGAGGATTCAGCCAACCCATTTCCCTGAGGGTAATAGTTTTTGGAGTGTCCTAAATTAATCTGGTACTTGTTGCAAAATTCTATTCTCTTTTTTGATATGAAGACTGTTGCATTATCAGTTATAATATTCCTAGGGCATCCAAAACGAGAGAGAATGTTATTTTCCAAGAATTTGATAATCACAACATTTGTGTCTAGCCTAGAGGGAACAACGTCAATCCACTTTGTGAAGTAGTCTGTAGTTGTGAGGATCCACTTATGTTGGCTCGATGAGGGTGGGTGAATCTCACCATTAAATTCCAAACCCCATTGCTGGAATGGAGCCTCCATGGAAATAGGTTTCAAGGATAAAGGAAAAAGTTTCCTTTTTCCTTCAAAGACTTGGCACTTGTGACAGGAGGTTACCTTTTTATGGACATATGCAAACAGGGTGGGCCAGTAAAAACCATATATAAGGATCTTATTAGCAGTAGTCTTCCAATTTAAATTCATGCCACAACCTCCTTCATGGAAATCCTACAATACTTTGTCAGCTTCATCTTTTAATAAAAAAAATAAGTAAAATGCCTCCAACATCTTTCTAGTAAAGATCTCCATTCAGAATGCAATATTTCAAAGCTTTAAGTTTTAAGAATCTAGCTTTAGTCTTAGTTAGACCAGGAGGATCTTGTAAATTATGCAAGACAAATATAAGTTCTGCATACCATGGAGAATTTGAGAATACCTCTTTGACATGTGGAGTCGCCTGCTCCCCCTGTTCATCAACTGCATCTAAATTTTTTATATCTAAAGCATGAAAATTTGATTCAACAATCAGTTTAGCCAAACCTTGACCCTTGATTAGTTTAGTTGGTTTGATTTCTATATCATATTCCAGAATCACAACAATCCATTTCCCTCTCCTACCATCTGGGTTATCCCGAGTTAGAATGTCTTTCACCACTCCATTTGGAGCATAAGAAATGGTATGTGAATGGAGAATGTAGACTCTAAAATCTTTAATTTCTTTTACCAAGGAAAAATATTTTTTCTCCATTATGTTGTAGTTTAGTGCAACATCTCTCAATGAATTGTTGAAAAAGGCTATGTGTTGTTCATGGCCTTCACTATTTGTATGCAAAAGGACCGCTGCAATGGTGTGTTCAAATGCAAAAGAAAATAAATAAAAATATTTAGTGTAATATGGATTGATTAATACAGGGGCTTGTGTAAGTGCATGTTTTACTTGCTCAAAGGATTGTTTAGCTTCTGTGTTCCACTTTATTTTTTTATATTTTTTAATCATATTTGTAATGTTCCTAAGGAGTTTTGCCAAATTGGGTATGAATCTTTTGAGGAAATTTATTTTTCCTATGAAGGATTGCAATTCCTTAATGTTTCTAGGATTTTCTAACTTTTGGATGGCCACAATTCTGCTGGGATCTATCTTGATTCCATCTTTAGAGATTATATTCCCTAGAAGCTTTCCTTCTTCTAAACCAAAAAGAGTTTTCTTGGGATTTAATGAGATCCCAAACTTTCTTCACTTTTCAAACACTCGTCTGAGGTGTTGTAAATGTTCCTCATCTGATTTAGAGTAGACAATAACATCATCCAAGTATATGAATATAACTCTACCAAGCTCATCCACAAAGGCAATTCCCATTGCTCTTTTGAAAGTGGCACCAACATTCATCAAACCAAAGGGCATTTTCACATACATTAAATTTCCCCAGGGTGTAGTGAAAGTTGTTTTCTCCTGGTCATCAGGGTGGACAAGGACTTGGTTATAGCCCCAAAAAAACATTTAGCAAAGATATCCTGCTTGCTCCAACTACCTTTTGTAATATGTGATCCATTTTAGGCAGATGATAGTTATCTTTAAGAGAAACCTTGTTGAAGTTTCTGAAATCAATGCAGAGCCTGATTTCTCTAGTCTTCTTTCTGGTAGGAACCAGATTAGAAACCCATTTTGAAAATCTCAAGTGGACTATTATTTTCACATCATACATTTTCTTTATCTCTTTTTCTATCAAGGGCAATAACTTTGGATTGATTCTCCTAAGTTTCTTCTTGAAAGTCTTATGTTATTCTTTTATTGGTATTTTGTGTTGTATGATACTGGTGTCATAAGACTTTAAATCCTTATAGCTCCAAGAAAAGACATCCACAAATTCCTTAAACAGTTCAATATATTTTTGTTTTAGCTCGGGGGGTAAAGATTTAGATAGTTTAATCATTTTGGGTTTTTCCTCTGTTGCTATATTACATTCCTCAACCTCTTTTCTAGTAGGTTCAATTTTTGGCTTTTTTTCTACATCGTTGAAATCAAACAATTCTTCTAAAGGAACTAAACCTCTAGGAAAAACATTATTATTTAGTTGCAAAATATCTGAGTCTTCATATTTTTCGTTTATTTCATCTGAATCTACGTTATTTACACTATCATTTTTCTAATTTTGATTTATTTACACTATCATCATCTCTATCTACATCAATATGTGTACACTCAAAATCATGTTTAGAGTGCACGAAATCTTCAATTTGTTCATCATTTCCAAATACTTGGTAGTACCTGATATTGTTTGGGACAGTCGGCATGAATTTCACCTCTAATGTGTATTGGATATTTGGATGGAAAGGTATTTTACATGTGGCTTCCAAAGTATAAAATCCATCCGCAAGTATGTTCTGGCCTCTTGGAATTACCTGCAAGTCAATTTTAGTGAAACATTGTAGAAAATCCAAAACAACATTTCTATAATCTATGAGCCTACAATGTTTTTCCGCATACTCACCTTTAATTTGTTTAATGATAAGTTCAGATTCACCTTTTACCATAATCCTTTTGGCACCAAGTTTCTTCAACAACTTCAGGTCGAGCATCAATGCTTCATACTCAGCTATGTTATTAGTGCACTGGAAATTGAATTTATAAGAGTGAGTTTTTGAATACCTTGATTTATAATTATGCACCCACGCTCCATCTCTAGATCCTTCTTTGATGACAACTCCATCAAAATCCATACTTCATATTTTTTTGGTGATTCTTCAGTTTTTGTTGTCACCGTTTCACTTTCCTCAGGGGTTGCTTTACTTTCCTCCAAGCCAGCTACATTATCTTCTAATTGTGCTATTTGACTGTCTAAGTCACCATCATTATATAAAATGAAAGAGTCCAGGTTAGAATGAACATAATACAAAGGATAGTTATGTGGTTTTTCTTGACTGTTGACCATGTATTTCATCAGAGACTCTCTGTACAATCTTCTCTGTTGACCAAACACAGGAATGGTTGCATAAGTAATATCTAACTGTAAAGTTCCCTTTAACTTGGCACCCCATGATTGAGATAATAGCATGCCATATTTCGGAGGAATGTCTGCAACTACAATATCCATCACCATGATTTTAGTTGGGATTTGTTCCAAGGTAATACACAAGTATTTGATTAGACCTATGCATTTAAATTTGCTAGAGTCAAAAGAGTACAAGTCCTTATAGGGCCTGGTGATATCAAGCCCCAACTTCTCCATCATAGCCTTGGGCATAAGATTTTGAGAAGCATTATAATCCAACATAGTGTTGTGTAATGTCTTGTCATGGATATTCAGATTGATGTAAAAAGGAGGAACATAACCATTGTCAGTTTTCCCCTCAACCTCGGGACCAAACAATAGCTCAGGTTGATCACTCACAACATTCACAATGTCTGAACCTACTCCTAGATCTATTTTTAATGCTCTGATCACTTATGATTTGTAAGAATTTTTGTTCATTAGTTCAGTTAGAGGAAAAGGAATTTTCAGTTTAGCCAATTCACTTTCCAAGCTGAAAGTGGTCGAAGTTCTCCTTTGGCTCTACAATTCTGGTTTATCAGTCATATTTTTATGTGCAGTAGTACTTGGATGACTTGTGGATGTGACCTTGGTTTGAGCTATTCTTGGTGAATATTTAGGAGTTCTTTTTGGAGGAGTCTCTGAATTTTTATTTTCTGGAACTTTCTTAGGAGTAGTATGTGAGGTTTTCTTAGCTTCAACAACTTTCTTGGTTTCAATAGCCTTCTTAGTTGGGTTGTTGTTAGAATTCCTTCTTCTCAAGTTGTATTGTCTGTGGACCTCCATTATTGCATTCTCGAAGGCTTTATTCTTTGACTCTTCCTCATCTACTTATGTCTGTGAAAGGAGAAAAAGTTAATGTTCTTCCTGAGTGAGAAAAATGGAGTCGTTATCGTTAACCCCCATAAGGTTTATGTGAATGTCATCCAAATCCTCAATTATTTCTTCCCCTTCATCAACATATTTTTCTTGAAGAGGTGGTCTAATATGCTGATGAAGACCTCTTTTTTCCCTTTGGTCTACGGGCTCTCTCTTTCTGATTTGGGGAGGGTTCCCTATGAAATTAGGATTTCGAATATGAGGAGCATGATGATTCTCTCTAGGCGGGTTTCTATCATTAATTTGCAATATGTCCATCATTCTATCCATGGTCCTTACTAAAGAATCAATTTTGGTATCTGAAGTAGAAGTGGAAGGTTCTTCTTTGATTGTAACCCTCCTTTCTATTCTTTGCCTAACTCTTCTAGCTAATAGGTTTGCTTCAACGCTCACTGCACTTTTCTGCATATCTTCCAGGGTGGCATAATTTCTTTCTCTCAGTTGGTAGGACATATAAAAATCAAATCCATCATGGAACTTGATTAAGTCCAAGCCTTGAGGAGGATTGATATCAACAGGAATTGCATTATAAATATTATTAAAACGAATCCAATAGTCATGTACTATTTCCTCTTAATTTCTTTTGATATTTTCATATTAAGATAAAATTTGGAGAGGGTTTTTATTTACCTCCCATCTGTAGAGAAAACTTTAGTGAAAAACAACAATATCAACAATGCTAGTAGCATGTAATGATTTAAACCATTTTTTGACATTGCCAGTTAAGCTTTGTGCAAAAATTTTCATCTGGATATCTGCCTCATCAACTTCCTACAAATCAAAGTAATCATTCATTTTATCCACATGTTGTTGTGCATTAAGGGGTCCAGTATCATCAAACTAAAGAAGTCTAGTTTGATAGTTCTAGGGCATGACATGTAAAGGAGCAGTCAGTACCAAAGGATCATATATTGCTGCCATGATTAGTGGAGGAGGTTGAATGACAACCTATGTGATTGGTGGGGAAGTGATAGAAAAGGTATAAGAAGCGGGGTTGGGAGGTACATAATGAGTTTTTTGAGGATTGACAGAAACTGCAGCAATAGAAAGGGCAGAAAGTTCAAATGACTATTGAAAGTGGGATTTATACAAAGCTTGATCAATATTTTATACTAGATCTTCTAACTTCTTAAACTCTTGAAGAAACTGTTGATCAAAATCTCCTCTAGGAGAAAGTATTTCAGGGGTTCTAGGTTGGAGGATGGTTTGATCTAGAACTATTTCATTCACAAAGCTATCAGATTTGGTTCTAAAAAGGCTTTGCTCAAAAGGTAGGTCAAAATCAAGGTCATGGATTGTGACATGCTTCTTTGGAAGAGAATTGGCCCTATGAAGATGACTGTTACTCCCTTGACCTTCTACAATGTTTCTTTTTCTGAGTAACGTTTCTGGATTATCTACTGTTGTTACAGGTTCTGGATCAGGATGAGATCTAGTGTGAATTCTTTTAGGAGCCATAACTTTAAACTTTAAGAAATCTAAATTAATATATACAAATTTCAACAACCCCTGAAAATTTATTTCTTGAAAGTTAGATCTTTAATTGTTCAGAAATAAAGTTTTCTTTATCTAGGGAAAATAATTCGTAAGGATGGAAATTTTGTTCAGTTCCCTAGTATGGTCACTAGTATGTTAGCACTATGTAATTCCCAGAGGTTTTTAAGGGAAGAAAAAATTAAAAGAGGTAACTTACCAAAACCACTTCGAAACTGGGATCTAGCCCTGTCGATTTCAGAGAGGGATCTCTCTGTAGGATTTAGATCTATTTGAGTTTTAGATATTAGGCTAGTTGTGATAACATGAGTTTGTTGTTTTGTTTATAAAGGTTGGCTGAAGTATTGCATTAAACATTCATTGGGATATGGGGTCTGTTAGCACTTTGTAATTTTCCCAAGGCTGTGGAGGCAGTCACAGATGCAACATCAAAACCGCTTCGAGTCAGGGATCTAGCCCTCCGAGACTCAGAGAGGAATCTCTTTGTCAAATTTAGATTTGTTTGAAATAGGATGTTAGGCTAGTTATGCAGAACATGGTTTGTTTTTTATTTGAGGTGTTTGGCTGAATGATTGCTTTAGAATCCCATTGGGCTATGGGGTCTGTGTCAAAACTTAAGGTCAAATAAACAACTTTTAAAGGGATTATTCACAGGGCGAGATAGACAAGATATTGGATCGATTAAGATAAAATTTGATGGAAAGATAGAATAGGTGAGAGGTTCATTTAAGTAAAGAAGCATTCAAGAATTTCTTTAACTCAAAATCAGAAGAATAACATGCAAACTGATAAAAGGCTAGATACAAAGTACACGAGGTAAATTTTGTTCTTTAACTTCCTTTTAACAATTGGAATAAAAAAAAGGTGATAACAGAGTAATAAAACATTAACATAGCAAGAAAAACATCACCAATGTCCAAACGCAAGAATCCCGTGCAACAATTCCTTTGTATTACTGGTGGATCTAAAAAATTACAGAGAATAGCTTTTTTTGGGTGTAATGATCAACCCCCTTTTACATTAAAATCATATGAATAAATAGGATATATCTCCCAACAAGTTTCGGAAGTCGGATTCAACCGCCTTGGCCAAAAATAGCCACAAATCCCCAAAAATTCTGAACTGACTCCCATGAAAGATGGGTCGGATTTCTGCGGAAAAAGAGGTTCACTCAGACATCTGTTTCTATTTAATTAATACACCGGGGAAAAAATGGAAATAGGTTATTGTATAAAGTCATGTTCTGGACAAAAGCCGCCTTCGGTTTTTCCAAATTCGCCTCTAGCTTTCCGTAACAGCTCCCGCAAACTTGGGACTGTAACAGGAAAACCAAAAATCCAAAAAATGAGGCTGAAAGAAAGATTTGATTCTTCCAACTGATGGCACCTGTGAAACAATGGAGAGAGGTTTTTTTAATTCAGCCCATGATGAACAAAAACCTCTTTTTGTTTTTAAAATTTCATCTTATTTTTCCCCGAATCCACTTCTCAAGACAAGGTGTAAAAACTGGAAAAACAACGGTTTTGTGAAAATGGGGAAGGGCAGTTTTGGAGAGGTAAGTGGTATTCTAGACCCCCCTTGAGGTGGTAAGTGGTATTGGGAGGGGGGAGTCCAAAATCACCTAGAGGTGACAAGTGTCCCTCCCAATACCACTATTCTGGACACCCCCCTCCGTTAAAGTTCGAAAAACACACGGGGTCCGAAATTTTTTATGAGCGTTGATATATATTTTTTTAATATATATGTTTTTTTTGTGTGTTTGTTTGTTTGTTTGTTTGTTTTTATTAATTTTTTTTTACGTGTTTTATATTTATTCTTTTTAATTTTTGTATTAGTTTCGTTTTATTAATGTTTGATTTTATTTATTTATGTGTGGTTTAGTTTAGTTTTTATTTGTGTTTTTTATATTGTTTATTCATTTGTTTTTTTTAATTAATTTAAGTTTGGTTTATCTTAATGTTTTGTATTTTGTTTATTAATGTTTGATTTTATTGAATGTTTATATTAATAAACTAACCTAACTATTAACAAACTAATTTAATTATTAATCATTAATTAATTAATGATTAATTTATTATTAACCAGTCTAACATAAACCTAACTATACTAAAATTATTACTAACATTATTGACCTATTGATTTTATCCTAAGTTGGTTGATTGCAAATATAGGGACGAAGATGGTGGGATAATGGAGGATGATGTCATGAGGCAGGGGTGATATGGTATTGCCAGTATGGTGGTAAGATGGAAGGGTGGTAAGAATTAAGTGGTTTGGAGCGGAGGAGGTCTGATGCAATGGATGAATGACACGTTGGGACAGGGCTTGCCAGAAAAACGGCCTCATTCTGGACCCCCCACCCACCGTTAAAGGTAGAACGGTCGAGGGGGTCCGGAATTGCCTATAGACCATCCATCTGCGCACTTTCATGATGACCGTAGATCTGTGCGCACTTGTTAGTCACCATTCCTAACCCCCCCGTTAAAAGTAGAACAATCGAGGGGCTCCAGAATCCACTTTCATTCGTTGATCTATGCGCCGCTAGATCGACCGTCGATCTAAGCGTGTTTTTTATTCTCTAGGCACGAATGCAACAAAAACTTAGGATTAGTGATTTTTGTGTGTTTTGTGCGTTGCTTCCCTTGCTTTTGTCTCCATGGGGTGAGGAAACACCACTTAGCATCAACAATCATGAATTTTCTTTTCTTTTCCTTTCCTTGAAAATAATTTGCAGAAATGAAATATTATTTGCAAGCCCAAATTCATCCAAAGTGAAAATTTTCCAGTCAACAGATGATCCTATGAATGATAGGGTTATAACAGTGGCTCCACCTGGGGATGGAAGCTCTTTTTGGGAGGTGTCAAGAACCACTGAACTCTGAATATGCTGATCCCAAAATCTTATTCTACAACCTGTACCTGTTTTTATCTTGTGACTGAAAACCAAATCAAAATGAACATTGCTGAAAAAGAGATGCTCAGAATGTTTAGATTATTCACATTCTCCTACCTACCCTATACTACTGAAAATCATGTTAAATCAAATAATACAAAATTTCCAATGAAGCCAATCAAGTAGTTGCTAAGACCAAAGGACTGCTCGACTGCTTGTTAGCACAGTAAAAAATACAGCTTGACCTTTTGCCCATATATTCAAAACTACAAAGTGTAAAGGCCACTGCTGAAAACATGATTGATATTTACCATAGAGACCTCAAAAATCTTGAAGAACAAAAGTAATGCCAGAGATAGATTGAAGCTCTGTAGTGAAAAATTTCTCCATATAGGTGACTATAGGATCAAGGTACAAATGACTTGTTCCTTGATTTTTAGATTCATCCAAGTGAGTAACATGTTTTGGCATCATATCGATGATATTTGCATCCTCATGCACTTCCTGACATGGCTGCAAATTTTCTGATGGGTCTTGAAATGATACCTCTGTTGAAAAAAACAATGAAGTTGCTTGCCTGATCATGTCAATATCATAACAGATTTTTATCCCATGGTTGGATGATGGAAAATGACTTTGACAACCCAAGTCATCCAACACATCAAATATTGGATCCTGTAGAAATTGAAATGACTGTTGCATTGTTTCCACCGAGACTTCTTGGTTTTCTGTATGTTTATCCTTTAGCATATACTCAAGATTCTTTTTCAAAAACTGAAATGAATTAAAGCATAATGGTACAGAGTTATTTTGGTCTAACTCATAATTTTTCTCAGACTTTAATCTTTCATCTGGAATTTGAAAATAAAAGTATGTCAAGGGATGTAAATCTGGGTTTAGAACAACCTCCATATCAACAGTAGTATCTTCAACTGATTGATCAGAGAAATTTTTGTCTTCGCTATTTAAAACTGACATAGAGTTTCTTTTTAGAAATTGAAAAGATGAGAAACATAAGGGCAAAGTGTTTTCACTTACTCTGATATTTTCTGCACTTTGATCATTGCTGTCATAATTTCCATGTGCAGATTGATTGTCATATCTGAGCTGCAATTGATCTTCTTCCTTCCAACAACATGCTGCTGATTGCTTTGAACAATCCACATCTATTTCAGCCTCATGCTCATCATCATACTGATCACACTTGGGTAGATTATCCAAGTAAGGAATGTCGTCAAAGATGCACATCATATCAGCTGGTTGTTCCTCTACAAGTTGATATGGAGCTTCATCTTTGACTATGCAATGAATTGAATACATGAAAGAATTATTATCCAAACCATGGTACCAAGGGTGAGCTGCAAAATGTTTGGGAACAATGACCTTTTCTTTCTCTGAAATCAACAAAACATGATGTCTTTGAACATCAAGTTCTTCTCTCATGCTAATCTTTTGCATCATCTCTTTTATAGTATTTTCCAGGACATCTATTTTCATTTCTGAAGATGTCATCAGTTCATTATTTGTTCTATCTTTATCTTATGCCCTTATCTTTGCCTTCCTGTTTAGCAAGTTAGCTTCCACATCAACTACAATCTTTTGCATTTCTTCAAGTGTTGCAGTGTTCCTTTCTCTTAATTGGAATGCCATCTCAGGATTGAAGGCATCTCTGAAATGCAAGTGAGTTGATCCTGGGGGTGGCCTTATATCAACAGGCATTGCATGATATACCTTATTGAACCTTGCTGAAAACTGTTGTATTGTTTCCCCTGTCTATCTTTTCAAATGGTCATACAGGATGGAAAGACATTTCTCATGATCACCCATCGATCTAGGAAAACTTGCACAAACTGATGGAAATTGTTAATGCTTGCAGCTGAGATATTTTAAAACCAGTTCTTGAATTTACCTCCCAATGATAGGGAAAACATTCTGATGCAGACATCATCATCTTCTACCTCAAATAGGTCAAGAAAATCCTCAATACTTTGGATATGCTTTTCAATAGTAATATCTGCATTATCTCCATCAAACCTTGGCATATTGTTGGTGTAATTTGCAGGGAAGTCATGGAGGATAGGAGGAAAATATAGGGACTTGTATCTGTCTGGGATTTTGGCAGGCACAGGAGGTGAAGCAAGAGGCTTACAACCATCCAGAGCTTTAGCAAGAGTAGAAGATAAAGGAGGAGGCTTATGTCTTACTAGGAATTCTACAGGTGCATCTGAGATGTGCACAGGTGTATGAGTATGTACATAATCTACAATTAGGAATCTGATATCTTGAGGCTCATCAATTTGCAGATGATCAATATAAACTTCAACAATATACTTTTGATCAGGCTTAGAATAAGATAGAACATAATTACATATAAAACCAAAGATGTCTTGAATGTAATTTGAGCTTGAGTACCTGGTCTTTCTAGGCTGCTTGGCCATGCTTTAGGTTCTTCCTCCAGTGGAGTCTTTGAGTTGGCACTGTCTGGAGCTAATTTGGAGTCGCTAGGTGAATTCTCTCAGCCTTCTTTTGTCTAGTCATTGTCCACCATTAGTGATCAGATCTAGAACTTTGAAGTGTACTACTGGAGAAAGTTACCCAGTATGGTTGCCATTATGTTAGCACTCTATAATTTTACCAAGGCTGTGGAGGCAGTCAAATATGCAACATCAAAACCGTTCCGATTCAATGATCTAGCCCTTCGAGACACAGAGAGGGATCTCTCTATCAAATTTAGATTTGTTTGAAATAAGTTGTTAGGCTAGTTATGCAGAGCAAGGTTTGTTTTTTATTTGAGGTGTTTGGCTGAATGATTTCTTTAGAATCCCATTGGGCTATGGGGTCTGTGTCAAAAATTAAGGTCAAATAAACAAATTTTAAAGGGCTTCTTCACAGGGTGAGATAGCCAAGATACTAGATCGATTAAGATAAAATGTGATGGAAAGATAGAACATGTGAGAGGTTCATTTAAGTAAAGAAGCATTCAAGAATTTCTTTAACTCAAAATCATAAGAATAACATGCAGACTGATAAAAGGCCAGATACAAAGTACACAAGGTAAATTATTTTCGTTAACTTCCTTTTAAAAGTTGGAATCAGAAAACAAGGTGATAACAAAGTAAGAAAACATTAACATAGCAAGAAAAACATCACCAATATCCAGACGCAAGAATCCTGTGCATCAATTCCTTTGTATTACTGGTGGATCTAAAAAATTACAGAGAAAAACCTTTTTTGGGTGCAATGATCAACCCCCTTTTACATTAAAATCATGTGAATAAATAAGAGAGATCTCCCAACAATTTTCAGAAGTCGTATTCAACCGCCTCGGCCAAAAATAGCCACAAATCCCCAAAAATCCTGAACTGTCTGCCATGAAAGACGGGCCGGATTTCTGTGAAAAAGAGGTCCACTCAGACATATTTTTCTCTTTAATTATGATAGCGGAGAAAAATATGAAAGATTTTATTGTAGGAGGTCATTTTATGGACAAAATCCTCCTTTGGTTTGACCAAATTCGCCTCCAACTCGTCGTAACATCTCCCACAAAATCCGGACTGTAACAAGAAAACCAAAAATCCCAAAAATCCCAAAAATGAGGCTGAAAGAAAGATTATATTATCCCAGCTGGTGGCACCTGTTAAAAAACTGAGAGAGTTCTTTGTAATTCATCTCGTGATGAACAAAAACCTCTTTCGGTTTTTAAAATTTCATCTTCATTTGCCCAGAATTTGCTTCGCAAGACAAGGTGTCAAAACTGGAAAACAATGGTTTTGTAAAAATGGGGGAGGGTGGTTTTGGAGAGGTAAGTGGTATTCTGGACCCCCCCTGAGGTGGTAAGTGGTATTGGGAGGTGGGGGTCCGAAATCACCTGGAGGTGACAAGTTTCCCTCCCAATACCACTATTCCGGACCCCCCCC
>ML782399.1:147618-180978 GCA_009831015.1 Picea engelmannii
TGTGTGTTGATATATTTTTTTTTTTTGGGATCAGTGCATAAGGTGCGCTTTATGAAAATATTTTAATATATATGTTTTTTTTGTGTTTGTTTTTTTTTTATTATTAATATTATTTATTAAGTTTTTCTTTTTACGTGTTGTATATTTATGCTTTTTAATTTTTGTATTAGTTTCGTTTTATTAATGTTTGATTTTATTTATTTATGTGTGGTTTAGTTTAGTTTTTATTTGTGTTTTTTATATTGTTTATTCATTTGTTTGTTTAATTAATTTAAGTTTGGTTTATTTTAATGTTTTGTATTTTGTTTATTAATGTTTGATTTTATTGAATGTTTATATTAATAAACTAACCTAACTATTAACAAACTAATTTAATTATTAATTATTAATCATTAATTAATTAATGATTAATTTATTATTAACCAGTCTAACATAAACCTAACTATACTAAACTTATTACTAACAATATTGACCTATTGATTTTATCCTAAGTTGGTTTATTGCAAATGTAGGGACGAAGATGGCGGGATAATGGAGGATGATGTCATGAGGCAGGGGTGATATGGTATTGCTAGTATGGTGGTAAGTTGGAAGGGTGGTAAGAAGTAAGTGGTCTGGAGTGGAGGAGGTTTGATGCAATGGATGGATGATACGTTGGGACAGGGCCCGCCGGAAAACCTGCCTCATTCTGGACCTCCTCCTCACCGTTAAAGGAAGAACGGTTGAGGGGGTCCGGAATCGACTGTAGACCGTCCATCTGCGTGTTGTGATGATGATCGTAGATATGTGCGCACTTGTTAGTCACCATTCCAGATGCCCCCCCCCCACCATTAAAAGTCGAAAATCCGAGGGGGTCCAAAATCCACTATCAGCCGTTGATCTACGCGCTACTAGATGGACCATCGATCTAAGCGCGTTTTTTATTCTCTAGGCGCGAATGCAACAAAAACTTAGGCTTAGTTCTTTTTATGGGTTTTGTGCACTGCTTCCCTTTATTTTGTCTCCACGGGATTAGGAAACACCACTCAACGTCAACAATCATGAATTTTCTTTTCTTTTCCTTTCCTTGAAAATAATTTGCAGAAATGAAATATTATTTGCAAGCCAAAATACATCGAGAGTGAAAATTTTCCAGTCAAAAGATGATCCTATGAATTATAGGGTTATAACAGGGTCTGTGTTAAATATTAAGATCAGATACAAATTTTATAAGATTTTACTGTTTTCAGATTTCTGTGGTGAGGAATTTCAAAATCATTTGCCGAAGAATCCACAGTTGGTGTCATTTTGTCATTGACATTTCGAATCCAAATCGAGATTCATCATCAGGACTAATCATCGATTTATTCACAGGGCGAGATAGTGAGAATGTTGGACCTTTTAGAATTAAATGTGGTGGAAAGATAGAACAGGCAAGATAATAAACCAAGCAAAGAAGCAATTAAGAATTTATTTACTTAATATTAGATGAATAACATGTAGATCGCTAAAGCCCAGAAACAGAGTGCACGAGACAAATTATGTTCATTAAGATTCTTTAAATGATTAGAGACAGAAAACAAAGTGATTACAGAGTAAGATAAACAATTAACAAAGAAAGATAAACATCACCAACATCCAAACGCAAGAATCCCGTGAATCAGTCTTTTTATTACTAGTCGATCTTCTCAAAAACATTACAAAGATAGCTTCCTGGGTGCAAAAATCAACCCCCGGTACTTATAAGTGAGAAGTATTTATATAATAATTACATCTGATCGTGTCATTAATGAGTAGGATATGGTGGAGAAAAAATCTAACTAATCTAGGTTACATATTACAAAATAATAGGACTGTTGGTGATCTATTTGAATCCTTGTCGTTGATTCTAGAGGAAGTAGTTGGTGATTGATCAACTCGACTTTGACTACCTTTCTTATGCTGACTCAGATGTCCCTATCATCTTTACTCCAGTAACGCACATAAGTATTCCCATCTCTTTTGACTAGGGATGGAAACCTTGAGTAGCCTTATGTATGTTTCATCTATCTCTGTATACTTGGAAATGGTAGGCTTGGTGATGAATATGTATTTTATCTCATTTTGGATGCTCAAGTCCAACTGTAGAGTTTCTAAGATATCCTTGCCAGTTATTCTCCCTTGTATGCCTGATAATTTAGAACCATCTTTCGCTACTGCGAGGAACTTATGTTTGTAGTCTAACAGAGTAATCAGTTTATCATTGATCACTAGTAAACCTGGAAGACATATCTTGTGCAGTGAGTCGACCTTGCTGAAAATCTTTTGCTCTCCAATATCCATTTTTTGAGCTTTCTCCTCAAGTTGCAGCATCAATCCCTTCTTGGTCAAAACCTTCTTGACCTCAAGGATTGCTTTCGTCTTATCCTCAATTTCCAATGCTTCCAACTCTTCTTTGGTCTTGGAATTAAAGAACCTGGTGATTTATGTGGCATCGGTAGGCTTTTCTCCCAATTCTCCCCTTATCTTATCAATGGTTTGTATGTCTCTCTGCACAAGTTCATGATGTTCAAAAATAATTTGTATAAGGGGGAATATCTCTTTCATTGAATGGTTGATATCCATCCATATGTTTTCCTTGGCTTCTGACAGTGTCTTGGCCATGACTGTCTCTTTATGCAACTTTTGTATCTATTGGGTGAGTCTCTGTGACTTGTGCATCTCTCTGTTGTAGCTGGACTGAAACATAGATTTCATTTTCTGTAGGTTTCTATTCTCCTCTTGTAGTCTTTTGATTTCTTCTCCTTGCAGAGTCATGTCCTCCATTGACTTTGCCAATTTCTCAGAAGTATCTAGGGATGTTACTGGGATAGATGATATAATTTATGCTATAGTGGTTGTTGATGTTGTGCTAACTGTTGTGAGAGGAAATTCTTGCAGTGGGATGACAGTAATTGGCACACTTTTTTACTTCTCTTTAGACAAATTGTCTAGCTCAACCTCCATCTCCTTGATCTATGCATTCTGTTCCATTATCAATTTTAGAATTTCCTCCTTCTGACCCTCAGTGTTAGCCATTTCTTTTTCTTGTGAATATTCGGTGGCTGGGAGTTTCAGTTGTTTCCTTAAGCATTCCATGTCATCATTCTTATTCTTTAGTATTTCCTCATCTTCCTTAACATTTGATGGATCATATCCAATTTTGAGTACCAGCTCCTACAGATATTTGATCTTGTTATATTTTGCTAGGGAATATATCTTCTCCAACTTCAACTGAGACTGGACATTGTTTAAAGAGACCTGCAACTTTGCAGTAGTCAGAGAGGTATTTCCCAGGGTGGAGAAAATCATCTCCCCAGTCTGTCTGTGCATATCCATTTGATCAGCTGAATGCACCTCTTTGACATCAATTTCAAATGTTTCTCTCTTGTAATAAAAAATTGCCTTGGAATCAGGAACCTTTATGCAATAATTCCACAGGGGTCATACTACCATGGGAAAATTAGACCGAAATTCATTTAGTTTAACATATGATTGGCTTCTTCCCCTGTAGCTCTACTATTGAAAATTAAAGAACCTATCTGACCTTTGATCCTGAGTTGATGCTTCTTCTTGAATGCCACAAAGTGAATATCATCGAAATTTATCAACTGTCTGATATATTCCAAAGAGAATATCCTGACAGAAAAATACTTTGGCAGCTTGTAAGGGGGTAATTCACATCCATAGATCATGATTTTTGTATGATCCTGGTAAAGGTACCAGTCCCCTGTTTTAGCTAGGTCTCACAGGTGTAGAATTCTTTGAATTTCCTCATTTATCCTTGGTTTTGTTCTTCGACTGAGCATGTATACCACTGGATGGTAGAATTGGTCAATGAACTATTTGAAGTTGAACTCAGATGAGTTTTTCCTCACTATTGATGTCCAGGAGGTCATAGGTTGAGGGTTACCAACTTGGTCCAACTTCTGTAGGGAGAAGGCTTGGAAAAAGAGGAACAGGTACACCAATATTGAATAATATCTAAACATACCTTCTGTGGAAAAATTGGAGAGTTGTTCATGGATATTGTCATCTAGAAACTAATTGTAGTCAAACTATGTAGTATCCTTTTCTTCAGTGGAGAAAATAGATAGAAAACCCAGAATAGGTTCATCTACCCATTCATCAGAATAGTATCCTAGACGGCAACATAGGGATGAGATGATATGGTTTCCTTTGAATTAGAATATGGAAGAATGATATGGGGGATTCTTCTTGGGTAATTGAGAGTTTTCAGGTAGGAAGAGTTTAAAGATTTGATCTCTCTATGGGAAAGACAGTTTATGGTATAGCTCAGTCAATATTTCAATGGAGAAGGGGGAGGAAGAATCATTTACGGGTATCTGGAGTATTTGATTTATTGTTTCAGGGGTGATATTGAAAAGAGTTTCTCCAAATGAAGAGACAATGGCCCTTTGGTCGGGAAGTTAGTGAGCTTGGAATTTTAGGGAAAATTTAGAAAAATGGTGTATGGGGAAAAAGGTATGTGGTAGATTGGACTCCCAGAGTCAGATCTCATCGCTCTGATCCATAAAAACATCTGTGAGCCAGAAGTGTAATTCAAAGAAGTCAAAATCACACTTCTGCACTGCAATTAAATAATCCTTATTGGCCAAGGGTATGCGATCCAGGTTCCCCAAGGTGTAGGACAGTCGGTGACAGAGTGTACTGTTAAGGCACTCTCTGATGTTTAAGTCACCGGTTCAAAACCTGCGGGGACAAAAAATCCATCCATGTTAAGGGTTGGTGTGGCTCAGGCCATGTGCGATCCCTGGGTGATTTTGATGGCTCATATGCCTCTGAGTCATGGTTTCTTAGCCACAGGTTAGTACCACATGTCACGGACAAGCTAACAAAAATAAAGAAAAGGGTATACGATCCAGGTCGACAGGAGGAGGGATGAAAGAATTTTCTTCAGTTTTGGTGGCTTTGGACTTGGGCGCCATGATCAAACAGATACTTGCAAATGAAAAAGGTGTAGTATGTGATTGCCAAGTGTAATGACGCTTCTTGAATTTGAGCTTCATGGTGGTTATCTAGAGAATGGGAAATGGTGGCTTCGACTGCGTCTGGATCGATGAACAGTGTGGGACTAACAAAAAAATAGAGTTAAATGGTTGAACAGGGTGTCTGTTGGAGCAGATGGTGAGATGGATGGGTAAGGGTCATGGCCATCGACATTGATTAGACAATGGGTGGATGGAGGTGATGTGGAGGGTAATGAATGACCAACAGGTGGATGGAGGTGACATGGAGGGTAATGGAGGACCAACGGGTGGATGAGATGTGACAGGCGACAGGTGAGTGGAGTGTGACGTGTAGGCAGGGTAGTGGAGTGTGGCGACGAAGTGTGGAGGTGGTATGGATGAGTGGTTTGGTGGTTTACTTGGAGGGGGGGTAGGAGGTAAGAGGTAAGGAGTGAGGGGGGTCCAACTAAATGTTAGCTTGACACGTTATGAGGGGCCCATGCCTGGAAAACCACCAACTCGGACCACCCCCCCCACCGTCAAAGGAAGAAAGGTCGGGGGGTCCGATATTCTCTGCTGACCATAGATCTGACTGCGCTTTGATCGGCCACTGATATTAGTGTGTCTTTTAACACAAAGCGCTGAGACTGTCAAATAACCATAGAACTTAGGATAAAAACATTTTATGGGTTTTTGCAGCTCCCCTTTCTTAATTTTGTCACAAAGGGGTCAAAAATACATCATTTTAACTCAAATAAAAGACATTTAATCAACTTTTTGACAAGATTTTATTGAAACAAAATATACTAACATATCTCCTATTCTAAGTACCTAGCAAGTTTACCTAGATTAAAATGTTGGGTTAACAATTTCTTTAACCTAAGACATTTGGCTAAGATTAAATTGTTTAGCCCAATTTATTCACTAACCTATCTGCATAAATTCAAAGAGCTTGATCATGGTTAGATAGTATGTGTCAAGCCAATCTTATTCCATGGGGTTTTATCATTTTTTCTTTTCTATTTTTATACCCTCTTTTGACTTTTTTTATATTTTTGTTCTTTTCTTTTCTTTTTCTTTTTCTTTTTTCTTTTTCTTTTCTTTTCTTTTCTTTTTATTTTTCTTTCTTTTTGTAAAACATTTGCAGAATAAAATATTATTTACAATATAATGTAACTAGAAGAAGAGATTATAATCACCAAGTGATCCTATGAAACATAGGGTTATAACAACAACATATTGTCATAATCCTTTCTTTCAAAGCCCATGCACATTCTGGTATTCAACACACATTGATGCACGATGTCAATTGTTTTTAATGTGTACACCATGTATCAGTAATGCACATGCACCAAAACTTTGTCCCAGATAGCGCCAAACCTTTAGTGCACACACCCATGCACCATTAATTATTGCACAGTTCTAGTGGCGCACCCTGCAATACCTAACATTTAACATGCACATCTATGCGTTCTTTCTTAATGTGCACCATGGCCATCTTGAAATTCCAAATTTGGCCACTTACCCGTCTGAATTTTTTCCTTAAGAAGAAACTTGGCCCATGCAGGTCCAATGTTGAAACTAGAGCTCTGCAACTTCTTGTTGAACCTTGGCCCATGCAAGTATAGCATTGAACCAATTTCTCTTATACCAGAATGTAACATCCCCAGACTCCCAGTCCAGGCCACATCACACAAATCCTTCCAATATGGCTTGATACATCAAATATTCTAGTGTGCAGTTAACCTAAAACTACACATAATCACTCGAGTAAATGCACACAACCCAAATTGGCTTGTGCCACACCACATTCTCTAATTTATACAAACTATAACACTGGAAGTATCTTAAATAAAAATTATGCTCTAAACCAAATGGTGCACCCGAATACCATGGAGTACATAATGGTTTTGATTCCACCTACAGGTTTTGCTTCTCCTATTTGCTTAGACTACGTGCCAACGCACATAGAGAAACCAATCACTTGTGCGCATGGACCACTTTCTGCGTGCATCGTACTTCTAGCCTTACTCAATAAGCTCTTGAACATTTACCAAAACTATCTTAACATAAGTTATTCATCAACTAGCATACTCAACATATACAAATACTATGCTAAATAATGACATCACACTTATAAAATAGATAGCATTCACATAATAACATCCATTAATCATATAGATCATATGCAAGTAATATACCATAGAACATACAAATGACAAAGTACGTAGTAAATAGACAAGCACATAAGAACACTTATCTTTTATGAAAAGTCACCAATTGCGCGCATGACTCAGATGTTCCTCTGAGCCATAAACGTTGTTTCTCATAATATTTCATCAATAGGTCACCCCTAAGCTGGGGCACAAACTCCTCCAGGGAAAAATGATTCTAAGTGCCAATCTATGGTAAAACAAACAGTTGAATTGCTCAGTCCAAGGTACCAACTGCTGCAACTAGTTTACAGTACCTCATTCCCCACAAGCCTATCCCACCCCAAGAAGTGTGCCCCTTCTCTCCTAAATAATCCTTCAACTTCCCCACTTCCCTTCCAGGGATTAAAGAAACATTCTAGATCAGAAATTCTCAAAGCACTACAACTAATGCCCAGTGTACTAGGGAATAATTCCCAACCAATCTCTCACCTAGAGAGATTGTGCATGGGCCTAACAACCTGCCTCTTGGAAAAACCAACGAACTTAAAAACCCACTTCTTCAATCATATCAAGACTTTACAAGAACATGTTTAATACAATATCATAATTACAACAAAATACAGACTTTGTACCCTTTTTAACAATGGAGAAAAACATGGACCTTCCCCAAAAATGAGTGATTCGTTGAATTACACTAAGGCCAGCAATATATATTACATGCCTTTAATTTGAAACTTGTCACCTTCAGAATTAAATTTATCCACTTGGTGACACATCCCCATCCCTCGAGAACTTAGGATAAATAACATATCCATAAGGTTACACTTTTTAGAAATATTATTAAAATACTCCCCCCTTTTTCCCTTTTTTGGTGGAATTAGCCCCCCATCTCTTTTATTCTAAGTTAGTTTGAACGTAGCGATGTAATATATTAATAAATTGAGTGTGATATACTTTACAAGAATAGGTGCACTGGCCTATTTGTGTCCCGTCTCACCAGACCAATAGTCGCACAGGCTCTCCGGCCTCAAAACATATATATATGTTTTGAGGCCAGAGAGTCTGTGCGACTATTGGTCTGGTGATCCGGGACACAAATAGGCCAGTGCACCTATTCTTGTAAAGTATATCACACTCAATTTATATATATCACAGTCATTCATGTGTGATTAATTGTGTGCACAACAGTGTGGAATATGTGCACCCTCCCTTGATGCGCAATCCACATGCACTAGATCAAGTACGTGCAACACTATAGATTGTGCACACCTTTTCTTTGATAACAAGCCTCACACACTCCTCAAATGTATGCAAAAAATTTGTTTGGTACCATAACTTACTGACCTATATGTACATTACATTTACACTTCTTTCCAATGACTCGCCAACCTATATGGATCATTACATCGCGTATTACGTAGGTGCACACAAAACCAAAATGGCTCACCAACCTATATGTGCAACTACAAATGGGGTTCGGATTAGGGACTTTACAAGAACCAATAATAGTATGCCAAATTTTATTGTGGATCTTCCTGCCAACAACTTGGTTTTCAAGAAGTCCCATGTCTAGTTACGCCAACAAGCTGGTTTTCATAACTAAACTTTTTATTTCACTTTACTTTTTTACTTTCTTTTATTACTTTTTTTCATTTTTTTATTAAATTTTTTCTTTTTCTTTTTCTTTTTATTTTTGTTAAGCATGTTGTTACACATTATTTTGGTCACTCTGGTGATGTCTCTACAGTTATGTGTTCAAGCTCTCATAAGGACCTTTTGCCTAAGAAAAGTGACTGTTGTATTCTTCCACAAAACATATTTTTAAGATGAGTTCGCAGCCTGACTATGTTGTAGGGTGCGAGAATCTTGATTCTCGCAAGCAACCATATACCTAGCCTGCGAGGTGTTCACAGTATGCTCTATAGGTAGGGTGTGAACCTGTTTTGAATCTTAAAAGGAAGAGGAAGTTACGAAGGTTCTAGAAGAGTATCTTCTAGAAAATGAGTTGGCATTCGCATGGTTGGCATCCTATTGACTTCCCAGATTTAGTGGGATCATTCTCATCCCTTTAACCATCTCTCCTTATCCTATATAATGAATGGTTTCTCAAGGAAGAGGTTAAGAAAGATTGAATGGAGAATTGATGAAAGAATTGTGTGAAGAACTTTGTTTGGATTGAATCTTGAAGACTATATTTGTCTATCAATTTGTACTAGATCTTCTTCATGCAAGTGTAGAGAAAGTGTGTGTGTTGGAACCAAGGACCATTGAAATGAAGCTTGCGACATCAAGGCGATATGGTTGTATTTTCTACTTTCATTTAATATAATACAACGGCATGTCCCTTTCCCATAAAATCACTCTTATTTTATTGCATAACTCCTTGATCATATGCATAGGTTGACATTGAATATACTTTTCTATCTTCACTTTGGTTGGTTTGTGTTGTCTTGGAACTGATCTCACAAGAGCACCGGAGGGAAGTAGGAACAACAAAGACCTAAGGAAGCGATATAAAGGTATGTCACTCATTCCTTCTTGGTAGTAGATTCAATGACTACAACTTAGAGAAAGAGTCATGTCCTGTCCTATTTTGTTCAAGATTCAGGTGGATCTAGGGAGATCTGTTAGTGTCCGCATATACCGATTTATCCTGTAACACATGTACAATGTCAAAAAATTGGAAGAAAATTCAAGTAAAAGTGGAAGAGGGATAAGGATACTTCCTATTAACCTTCTCCATCTTAGACTGTTGTAGAATATCATGAACACATCTTTCGTTGGAAACGGGCTTGTGATATAATTGTTGGATTACTGAGAGGGGGGTTGAATCAATAATAGAGAAATTTAATCATTTTTAACCATATAATCCAAGTGTTATATCAATGGAGCATTATCATCCAATAACTACAGAGTAAATAAGCAATGAACAAATGAACAATCATACACATACATAGTACACCATTGTTTTACGTGGAAACCCAAAGTGGGAGAAAACCACATAATGGTTTTTCTTATATGTCTTGAAGAATTACATTCATTGGAAGCACCAAATTCTTTTGTTTTCCACCTACAACTGGAAGGAGGCTCCAACCCCTTTGTTTCTCAGGCTACAACCTGAGGGAATCTCCAACTCCCCTATTCTCTGGATGCAACCAGAAGGAGGCTACAACCCCCTATGTTCTCTGGCTACAATCAGAAGGTGGCTACAACCACCTGTCCTTGCCCCGTCCAACCACCCTGAAGTAGAAGTAGAATGATGGAGCCACAGTCACACTATCACTGTGAGATATACCATTGTAAACCTTTACCAATAAACATGAACCATGCATCAACCATGTATCAACTTGTACCTCAACCTGTAATCAAACTGTACCATAAACAAGTACATCAACCATGCACCAACCTGTACCAAACAACCTGTAATCAACATGTACCATAAACAAGTGCATCCAACCATGTACCAAGTATGTACCAATCATGTGTCAACTACTCATCAACTATGACTCATTAATATGTACCAACATCATCAACTATACACCTCATGTATGTGCCAACTCATCAACCACTTGTCTCAACCATGTACCCAACATGTACCTTAAGAAAAAGATCTGATCAATTTCATCATCCAAATATGATTTGTAACTTTGTAATAGACTTGGTGTATATGATCACATACCTGCAAACCTTCCTTGACTTTCAAAACAAGAGACTAGCATTTTCATCAAACTTTTTTTTAGTCTTACATGACTAATTTGGGATTAGTCAACAACCCTAATTTGAAATAATCATAACTATGTACCTGTAATGAATAAAGATCTGAAAATAGTACAAAATTTTCTTCAGTTTGTTTTGTGAAATTCCTCCAGGTGTCACTACTTGGAACCTCTCAGAAAATGAGTTATAGAAAAAATGACATACCTTGCTGAATTTTGGCTTATTCTAGAGAGCGACCTTGTAGAGCATGCCCCGCACGAAATATTTGTTGAATGGATATGAAAATGTTAAAAAGAATACTACATAATGTAATATAACCAACACATTTGGTCTTACTGAATTTGTATTTTTTATGAAGAAGTTATGACATTTTTACCCGAAACATCATTTTTAGACTAGTTTCAGGACTAGCCACAAATCCTATTTTCCACGGAGTGTAACTCCCAAAATACAATGACCCAAAAGATTAATTTTTTACCATAGATACTTGGATATGTTTCCTCAATGTCCTATCAATTTCACGGTCTAAATCATTCTAGAAAAAATTTTATTGTGAAAATGGTGAGATGACCTGTAAATAACATACCTTAGAAATCATCATCAAAAAAATTTATCCTCCCTTGAATTTAGGCCTTATTTTCTTCATCTTCCCTATGAAATTAGGCTTAAATATCCTTTGGTTACCTCAGTCACCTATATATATTCAATATTATCAATTGTGATATAAAATGAGAGAGCCTCGCCTGCTATTTATACTCTCCAGGTAACTTCCTTAAAAGCATCTTCTAGGTCACTTTTCCCACTTTCCTTATTTTAGGGTTAACCCACTTCTAATTTATCGATTAAACTTATTATTTAAATAATTTCTTTTGTATTCACTTTGAATTATATTACACTCATCACTTCACTTTATTATTTACCTTCTAAAATCTATTAAACCACTTTGACTACTTTGACCTTTTGGGGCTTCTAGATGACATATGAGGGTCCTCCAACTCTGTAAGGCCATAACTCTCAAACCGTGAGGATTTATGTGACATTCCACATACCACCAGAAATGGCATGACATGTACTATCCATATAGAATAGTATTACCTGAAAATATATCAAAATCCATACCATTATATATCAATCAAACTTGGGTCCAGTACCCAAACCCGGGTTCTCCAAATTCTCATGGATATAACTCTCTAACCGTGAGGAGTTATGTGACATTCCACATACCAAATAAAATAGAACGACATGTACTATCCATATAGAATATTATTACCTTCAAATATATTAAAAATCATGCCATTATACATGAAACAACCTTGGGTCCATTACCCAAACCTTTGTGCTACCATAATTCGCTATCCGACTTTCTTCAAGGGTTGACATCAATGTGAACCAACCTTAATAAACAATCTCCCCCTTTTTCATTGATGGAAACACTCTAATGCAATACTGAATTCATTACAGGAAATATTGAAGTCATATCACTCATGTTCCCCCTAGAACCATGCCTCTTTCCTCTGCATCTTTGTGACCATTTCTCCCCCCAGAATCATGCCTCTATCCTTTGCATCTGATAAATATCTCCCCCTTTGTTATCATTGGCAAAGGTATCTTTCCATACGGGATTTCTCCCCCTAACTGAACTGTCCTCTTTATGGTGCTTCCTCGTGTACATCTAAGACATATAAGATAAGAATTCAAAAGTATTCATTTTGGAGTAGAAATAACTCCAAGTCTCTGGCGAAGATGCTCAAAGGCTTCCCATGGAAGTGGTTTTGTAAATATGTCTGCCACTTGTTCTTTTGTGCCCACATACTCAACTATGATGTTCTTTTCTGCAACTTGTTCCCATAGAAAGTGATACTTGATTGGAATGTGCTTTGTCTTCAAGTGCATCACCGGGTTCTTTGAGATACTTATGGCTCTTGTATTTTCAAAATATATTCAAATGGGATCATCATACTCAACCTGTATATCTGTCAGAGTTTGTTTCATCCAAAGAACTTGTGTACAACATGTTGTTGCTTCAATATACTCTGCCTCGGCTGTAGATAGAGATACTGATGATTGTTTCTTGCTTATCCATGACACTAAATACTCACCCAAGTAGAATGCTACTCCACCAGTGCTTCATCGGTCATCAATAAAACCTACCCAATCTTCATCTGTGTAGGCAATAAGAGATATATTCTTTCCTTTTGGATACCATAATCCAAACTCTTATGTTCCATTGGGATATCTGAAAATCCTCTTCACTGCTAACACATGTGATTCCTTTGGTGATGCTTGAAATCATGCTACCTGTCCAAATGCTTGCATTACATCTGGTCCGGATGTTGTCACATATAGTAGGGTACCAATCATTGACCTGTATTGCCTCTGATCTGTAGACTTTGAATCATCATATTTGCTTAACTTGCAATTGGTTTTCATGGGAGTCATAACTGGTTTACAATCTTCCATTCCGAACCTCTTTATAATTTATCTGATATACTTGGTTTCTTTGACATATTTGAAGTCCTAGAAAGAATGATCATTCTCCAAGTAATGACATTTCAAATTCATTATGCATATCCTTTGCAAATTTCTAGCTTAACCTGTCATCATCGCTACCAAAGATAATATCATCAACATAAACTTCAATTAATAAAATATTATCTTGACTTACCTTGATGTATAGGTTGTTGTTTTCACTTCCTTTTATGAACCGTGCCTGTTGTAGATATTTATCCAGTCTAGAGTACCATGCTCTAGGATCCTATTTTAGACCATACAAGGCCCTCTTTAATTTACACACATAATATGTGTTCTCTGACAACTGAAATCCTTCTGGTTGTTCAATGTATACTTCTTCTTCAAGTTCCCCATTTAGAAAAGATGATTTTACGTCCATATGATACACTTTAATATTTTTGGAGCATGCATAAGCTAAAAGAAATCAGAATGCTTCCATTATGGCAACTGGGGAAAATGTCTCTTCAAAGTCGATTCCTTCAACCTGTGCATATCCTTTACATACCAACCTAGCTTTTTTCCTTATAACCTGTCCATATTTATTCAATTTATTCTTGAATACCCACTTTGTTTCGATCACATTCTTATCCTTTGGTCTTGGAACCAATTCCCAAGTGTCATTTTTCTCTATTTTATCCAATTCTTCATCCATGAAATTTTTCCAAAATTCATCCTTGCTATACTCTTCAAAATAGGTTGTTTCAATGTAGATGTGAGTGCTAGGTGTGTTTGTTCTGGTGAACAGATTCTTATTCTAGTCTCAACTTATGCATCTTTGTTTCTGATAATCTGATTTGAAGAATGATTATTTTGTACTCGTCTGCTAGGTGTTTTTGGAGTTACTTGCTGAACTTGCTCTTCTGTTTCTGTCAGATCCTCTTCATCTTCCCCTTCTTTTACATCTTTTGTTTCTTCTTAGTAAAGTTGTTCCATTGATTCATTTTATTCTTCCTTTAATTCTTGTCTACCTATTTCATCAATTGTTACGTTGATGCTTTCCACCACTTTGTTCAATCTCAGGTTGTAACACTTGTATTCTTTTCTTGTACTTGAGTAACCAACACGTACTACTTTGTCCACACGAGAGTCAAACTTTCCCATTCTGCCATCTTCTCTTTTGATGTAGCATTTTCTTCCAAAAACTTTGAAGTGCTTTACATTTGCTGGTCTTCCTTTTCATAGCTCGTAAGGATTTTTTTCATTGTTGTTTCTGAGCATTACTTTGTTTTGAATGTGAACTTATGTATGCACTACCTGTGTCCAAAAAATATATGTCAATTTTGAATCCATTAGCATTGTTCGAGCCATTTCCTATATTGTCATGTTCTTTCTTTCAACAACTCCATTATGTTGAGGTGTCCTAGCAACAGAGAATTTCCTTTTTATTCCATGACCGTTGCAGTAGTCCATAAATTGATTTGAAGTGAAATCTCATTCATTATCAGATCTCAAGCATTTGATTTTTGAATCCATTTCATTTTGAACCATTTCCTTGTAGATATTGAAGTTTTCAAAAGCTTCTGACTTATTCTTGAGAAATAAAACTACGGTCATTCTTGTATAATCATCAACTAATAACATAAAGTATTTCTCACCTTTTAATCCTTTTTTGTAGTTGGTCCAACTAGATTGAGTTGCACAATTTCTAGTGGTCTTGTCATTGAATATTGCTTTGATTTGAACCTAGTCATTGTTTGCTTTCCTTGTTGACAATGCTTGCATAAAGTGTTGGTTGGTTTCGTGATCTGGGGAATTTCTCTGACTGCTTATCTTTTGCTGACTTTGACAAGGTTATCAAAATGTATGTGACCCATTCATCTTTTCCATAACCAAATTTCATCTTCCTTTCCTAGACAACACTTTTCATTTCCAATTTCACTTAACACATATATGTTGCTTGAAGTTCTCGCAGCTATAGCAATCAATTTTCCTGAACCTTCTTTTCTTATCTCACACTTTTGTAAATAGAAAGTAACTTTATGACCTTGATCACACATTTGACTCACACTTAAAAGATTATGTTTCATATCTTCTACTAGTAGAACATTTTCTTCCTTTGTATTCTTGTTCCCAATTCTGATTGTGCCTTTTCCAATGATTTTGGCTTAATCGTTATTTCCAAAGGATACTGGTCCATCTCTTTCCTTTCGTAATGTAAGAAACTTGTCTCTATCACCTATCATGTGTTTTGAACACCCACTATCAACATACCAACCATGTTTCTTCTTCTTTTCTTGTAGAGCGAGTGTGCATTTTTTATTGCTACACTGATCCTGATTTCTTATCCATGTCATTTTCTGAGGTTCTTGTCTGTGACTTTTGTTATTTTTTTGCGGTTATCTAGGATGGTCTGTCATTCTGTAATCTTTGGGCATGTGTCCAAAATTTTTACATTTGTAACATTCCACTTCAGTGCTCAAATATTCAAACCGGTTGTAACTTCTTCTATGTGTTTCACTAGGCCTTCTTGGATAACCCCTTTGTGTATGACTTTCAAAGTTGTTTTTATTCTTGTTGTTAGCTCTGCAATTCACAACTTTATGTCCAAAATTATTACATGCATATACTAAACCAAAAATATATATTTTGATACCTGGGAGTTGAATATCTTCTGAAAGGAGGTACTCTTATGAATTATTCTTCTTCCTAAGGCCTATCTGTCAGTTGTTGATTTTTAAATATGAATCTTCTCGGTTGAGGAGTGTCCCTGTAATCTTCCTTGTAGATCTTCCTATCCCCCTTGATTTTTTCTGCAAATATTTTTGGATATGTTTCTTGCTCTGTTGTTTTGGAGCTTGATCCTTCTTTTTGTTTGATTGTATCCAATTCCGGACTTGTCATGATGATATTTTTGACTGCTGATAATTTCATCCAAAACTTTTGAGTTGTTCTGCATATTTTTATTTTGAAGATCCTTTCTTAATGTGACAATATCTTCTTCCAAATTTCCAATGATCTTGTCATTTTATTCTAGCTGTACTTTGAGTGCTTCTTCAATTCTTTTATATTTTTCTATTTGAACCTTCAAATTTGTGATCATTGGTTCTATTTCTTGAGTGTCTTATTTCTTGTTTAGTTCTGCTTGTAGTTTCTTGTTTTTCTTCTTTTCTCTTCTGACAACTTCTATGGCACACATTAATTCCTCTCGGTAGTCAACTTCTGCCTCTTCAATTTATTCTTCTTCTTCTTCATATTCTTCTTCGGAGTCTTCTTTATCAGAGTCTTCTACTGCCATGAATATAAATCTTTTTGTCTCACTGTCACTGACTTCATCTTCATCTAATGATGAGATGTCTTCTTTGGTGCATATGCTTTTCTTGAAAACTTTCTTTATGGTTATTTTTCCTTTATATGTTTGTTTGCCTTTTGAATAACCTTCATCATTTATTTTTTTCTTATAAGGACATTTGTTATCAAAATGACCAATACCGTCACAATTAAAACAAATTAAAGGAATCTTACCTCTATATCTACCGTCGGTTCCCTTGTTTCATATTTTGACAAAGTTGGACACTTCTTCATCATATTCCGAGACGCCATTATTGCTGCTATGTGCTTCTTTTTTCCTTCCCTTTTTCTTTGACATTTTGGATGCTTTGAAGGCTACTTCTTTTATATATGGATTTTCATGTTCAGTTCTCATTTCATATGTTGTGAAGATTCCATGTAATTCGTCCATGCTTATTGAGTTTAGATCTGATTTCTCTTCTAGTGCTGATATCTTAGGGTCAAATATCATAGGAAGAGATCTTAGTACTTTTTGAACAATTACAGATTCTTTGATTTCTTCTCCCAATCCTATGATTTCATTTACTGTTTCATCAAATTGTAAAAATTAAGCTGAAATATTCTCATCTTCCTTCATCTTAAGTTGTTCGAACTCACCTCTATAAGTTTGAAGCTTTGCTGCTTTGACTTTTGAATCTCCTTCATAAATATTTTGAAGTGTGTCCCAAATCTCTTTAGCGGATTTACAATGTGCAACTTTGGTGAATACTGTTTCACTAAGACCATTCAAAAGTGCATTTTTGGATTTGGAATTATTCTGACCAAGTTTTACTGCTTTGTCATTTGTTGGAGGAACTGTTGGTGCTGTGTATCCATCTACAATTGATTGCCAAATTTCAAATCCCTGTGCATGTATATATGTTTTCATCCTTATGCTCCAAAATGCATACTTTTGTCCATTGAACTCTGGTATTCCATTTTTATACAAGTTGTATCTCTCCATGATCTACCTTTTAGTGGTTAAACTAATTTCTGAAGGAACCTTCTCTTATACCAATTGTTGGATTACTAAGAGGTGGGGTAAATTAGTCATAGAGCAATTTAATCATTTTTAACCATATAATCCAAGTGTTATATCAATGTAGCATTATCATCCAATAAATGTAGAGTAAATAAACAATGAACAAATGAACAATCATACACATACATAGTACACTAGTGTTTTACGTGGAAACCCAAAGCGAGAGAAAACCACAAAATGTTTTTTCTTATATGTCTTGAAGAATTACATTCACTGGAAGGAGGCTTCAAACCCCTTGTTTCTTAGGATACAACCTGAGGGAATATCCAACTCCCCTATTCTCTAGCTACAACCAGAAGAAGGATACAACCCCCTATGTTCTCCGGCTACAACCGAAAGGTGGCTACAACCACCTATCCTTGCCCCATCCAATTGCCCTAAAGTAGAAGAAGAATGATGGAGCCTCAGTCACACTATCACTATGAGATATAATATTATAAACCTTTACCAATAAACCTGAACCATGCATCAACCATGTATCAACTTGTACCTCAACCTGTAATCAACCTGTACCATAAACAAGTGCATCAACCATGCACCAATCTATACCAAACAACCTGTAATCAACATGTAACATAAACAAGTGAATCCAACCATGTACTAAGTATGTACCAATCATGTGTCAACTACTTATCAACTATGAATCATCAATATGTACCCACATCATCAACTATACACCTCATGTATGTGTCAACTCATCAACTACTTGTCTCAACCATGTACCCAACATGTACCTTAACCAAAAGTGCTCATCAATTTCATCATCAAAATATGATTTGTAACTCTGTAATATACCTGGTGTATATGATCACATACCTGCAAACCTTCCTTGACTTTCACAACAAGAGACTAGCATTTTCATCAAACTTTTCTTTAGTCTCACATGACCAGTTTGGGATTAGTCAACAACCCTAACTTGAAATAATCATAACTATGTACTTGTAATGAATAAAGATCTGAAAATAGTACACAATGTTATTCAGTTTGTTTTATGAAATCATTCTAGGTTTCACTACTTGGAACCTCTCAGAAAAGGAGTTATAGAAAAAATGGCATACCTTGCAGAATTTTGGCTTATTCTAGAGAGCGACCTTGTAGAGCGTGCCCCACATGGAATATTCCTTGAATGTATCTAAAAATGTTACAAAGAATACTAAAGACTTTACTCTAACCAAAAAATTTGGTCTTGCTGAATTTGGATCTGTAATAAAGAAGTTATGACATTTTTACCCGAAACACTGTTTTTAGACTAGTTTCGGGACTAGCCAAAAACCCTATTTTCCATGGAGTGTAACTCCAAAAATAAAATGAACCACAAGATGATTTTTTTACCACAGATACTTTGATATGTTTCCTCAATGGCCTATCAATTTCACAGTCTTAATAATTCTAGAAAAAAAAATTATTGCGAAAATGGTGAGATGACCTGTAAATAACATACCTTAGAAAGCATCATCAAAATAATTTATCCTCCCTTGAATTTTGGCCTTCTTTTCTTCACCTTCCCTCTGAAATTAGGCTTATATGTCCTTTGGTTACCTTATTCACCTATATACTATATATATTCAATATTCTCAAGTGTGATATAAAATGAGAGAGCCTTGCCTCTTATTTATACTCTCCAAGTAGCTTCCTTAAAAACATCTTATAGGTCACTTTGCCCACTTTTCTTATTTTAGGGTTAACCCACATCTAATTTATCGATTAAATTTATTATTTAAATAATTTCTTTTGTATTCACTTTGAATTATAGTACACTCATCACTTCACTTTATTATTTACTTTCTAAAATCTCATAAACCACTTTGACTACTTTGACCTTTTGGGGCTTCTAGATGACATATGAGGGTCCTCCAACTTTGTAATTCCATGACTCTCAAACTGTGAGGAGTTATGTGACGTTCAACATACCACCAGAAATGAAATGACATGTAATATCCATATAGAATAGTATTACCTGCAAATTTATCAAAAATCATACCATTATCCATCAAACAAACTTGGGTCCATTACCCAAACTTGGGTTCTCGAACTTCTCATGGCCATAACTCTCTAACCGTGAGGAGTTATTTGACGTCCCACATACCACCGGAAATGGAATGACATGTAATATTCATATAGAATAGTATTATCTTCAAATATATTAAAACTCATACCATTATACATGAAACAACCTTAGGTCCATTACCCAAACCTTTGTGCTACCAGAATTCGCTACCAGACTTTCTTCAAGTGTTGACATCAATGAAAACCAACCTTAATAAAAAATAATCTCAGCCTATGCCCGTTTAAAAAAAAAAAAATATGCTCTTCATCTATTGTCTTGATCTTTACTGAGCCATTTTCGAAGACAATATCCGCTTCATAGGTCCCCAACCATCGTGTGGTGAAATTTCCCTTTAAATTCTTGAACCTGGAGTCAAAGAGGAGGGCCCAGTCACTAGGCTTGAAGTGATTCATTTTGATAAACTTGGCATACAACCTAGCTAATTATTCTTAGAAAATATAGTGTGTTGAATTACATCCTACTAGATTTCATCCAACTCATTCAGTTTAACCACTCTTTGTTGTTGGGCCTTTGACAGATCTATTCCTATTTTTATTTTTGTCTTGAAGCTTCTGATATTGAACTCGATGGAGAGGGTAACCTTCTTTCCATAGACCAAATTTTAAGGTGTGAATTTCGTGGTGGTTTTCCATGCAGTCCTATAGGTCCGGAGTGCCTCTGGAAGTTTATCTACCCAATCTTTGTGATGCATTTGTACTATTTCAGTCAGAATAGCCTCGAGTACTTTGTTTGTGGATTCAACTTCCCCATTGGCCTACGGATTATATGGAGAAGAGTTAAGGTGCTTGATATGGTACTAATGGATGAGGGATTACATTGATTTTGATGTGAATTGAGCTCCATGATCTATTACAATCTCTCTTGGAGCAGCAAAATGGGTAAAAATATTTTCATAAAGAAAATCAACAACAAAATTTTCACTACCTTGATATAAATATTTGTCTTCTACCCATTTGGTTACATAATCTGTACAAACTAACATATACCTTTTTTTTTTCTCGATGTAGTAGAGATTGGTCCTACAAAGTCTAAAGCCCATATTTCGGAAGGCTCCACCAATACCTATGGTTGGAGGGACATTTTGTCAACTTGCACAGACTTTCCCATCCTTTGGAAGTTGTCACAAATCCTTACATATCTTTTAGCGTCCTTAAAGAATGTTGTCCAGTAGTACCCTTGATAAAGTACTTTGTAGGTTGTCCTCTTATCAAGAAAGTGGCCCCCACATGGACCATCATGGAAAGCTCGCAAGATGTCAAACATCTCATATTCACGTACACATATTCTAATAATCAAATCTGGTCCAATATGGAAGAGATAACCTCTGATCCATGAATAATTGGCATTGAGCTTGATAATTTGTTGTTTTTCCCATGAAGAAAGGTGTCGTGACAATTTCCTTGTGGCCAAATAATTTTCTATATCTATGAAACATGGAGAGTTAGTAGAAACAATGAATAAATGATCATCAAGAAAACTATCATCTACATGATCACTTTCTCTTCCATTTTGAATTCTGGAGAGGAAATTTGCAATGAGATTTTCCTTCCCAGGCCTATCTATTATAGTGACGTTAAACTCTTGCAGTAATAATAACCACCTAGTGATTCTACCATTGGTGATTGGTTTATTCATTAATAATTTAATGGTAGAGTGGTCTCCGTAAACAAAGTCTTCGTAACCCATTATACAATGTTTGAATTTTTTTATGGAATATACAAAGGCTAGGAATTCATTTTTAGTAACGGTATAATTGAGCTCGGCTGGTGATAAGATTTTGCTTATGAAATAAATAAGATAGGACAATTGTTCTTATTTTTCCCTAAAAAAAATCTGAGGGTTGTATCTGAAGCATATGTACTAATATGACAGTGGAGGGACTAGTTGGGGTCCCTAAGTATTTTTGGTGTTGAAATATTTTCTTTCAAGTCCCTGAACGCATTTTGGGATTATGAATCCCATACAAAATCAATGTCTTTAACAATAAATTTAAACATTGGTGCTACAATCATCGTAAAATTTTCAATGAATGTCCTATAATAACCAACATGACCCAAAAAATGTCTTACCTCCTTTTGTGATCATGATATTGTAATATCCATGATGACTTTGATTTTGGTAGGGTCTACCTTGATACCTGCACTGGAAATGTGATGGTTGAGAATGATACCGTCTTTTGATAACATCCTACATTTTCCATCACTTAGATTAAGGTAATATTCCCAACATATAACCAAAATGTTTTCCAAATTATCAAGTGCTCCTTTAAATGTATCACCATAAATAGAGAAGTCATCCATATAAATTTCCACACATTCATCAATTAGATCATAAAAAGTGCCTAACACTGCCCTTTGAAATGTAGCAAGGGAATTTCATAAACCAAATGGAGAAACCCTATAATAAAATTTCCCCCATGGGCATGTGAATGTGGTCTTTTCTTGGTCTTCCAATGCAATTTGTATTTGATTATACTCACTAAAACCATTTAGGAAGAAAAAGTATTGTTTTCCTAACAATGTATCCAACATAGAATCAATAAAGGGAAATGGGAAATAATATCTCAGGGTTTCCTTATTAATATCCCTAAAGTCAAAACATATTCTCCATTCACCATTCTTCTTAGGCATGATGACAAGTGGAAAAACCCACTTGCTATCAGATATGGGGTATATTAAGTTGGAATTCAATAGTTTTTGGAGTTCTTCCTTCATAATGTATTTTAGAGAGGGGTTCATGCGACGTTGAGGTTTTCAAAAGGGTCTAGCATTATCCTAAGTATATATATGGTGTATGCAAGTTTCAATGGGAATTCCATGAGTTTCAGTGTAATCCCATGCAAATTCACCTAATTTTTCTTGTAGCACCTGAATTACCTGTTCTTTTTTATCTTGGTCCAGTTAAGAGTTAATGTTTAGAAATTTACCCAAGATTATATCAACAAGAACACTATAAGGGTCATAAATTTATTTAATGTTTAATATAGTAAAAGATGAGGATCTTTCTGATCCATAATTTTCTTGAAAATTTCTGCTAAAAATATGATTGTAAAATAATTCATATTGTTGGGTACAATATGTTGTAGACAAAATTTGGTCCAACAAGTTTTATTCTTTGGTTTCTTTCAATTTTATGGATTCTTCAATGGTCAAAAGAGGGCATACAATCTCTTCTTCTTCATAAGGTTCTCTTACCCACTAGGATTCTTCTACTACAAGCTTGTCTGGTGGGTAGAGGATCAATTTCTTCATGGCTATCCCTTTATATATGGTCATTTCTCTCAATTTGCATCCAATAGAAGCATCGGTTATGGATAAACATTCCCCCCCAAGGATCCCTTGGTGACCATCCATGGAAGTCTTGGGTTGGATTACCAAGAAATATACAAGATACTCCCATGAATCCAAGGTTACTATAATGTCATCCTAGACTCCAATAGGCTTGACCCTAGATTTGTTAGGAAGTTCGAGTACTATAGGAGTGGGTCATAGATTTTCCAATTGAATTTTTTCCATGGTTTGGGAAATCATAATGTTGATGGAATCCCCTAATTCAATGAGGGTGTTAGATAAGGGGATATTGTTGATAAATGGTAACTACTAGATTTCCTGGATCTACATATTTCTCCATTACATTATTTTCAAACATCAAATCAACTAGTTTCCCTACTACTTGAATTGTGAGAGGATCCTTTTGTTTTCTTCTTGGTTTTTTAATGCATAAATCCATGATGGTTTTGGCATAGATGGGGACATCCTTTATAGCTTGCAACAGGGTCATTTTGATACAATTCTTTTTTATTTCCGCTTCTAAATCAAATTCTGGTTGGGAAGCAATTTTTTCTATGGATAATCTCTTTGGATAGGGGGGAATTTTAGGTACTTGAGATTGTTGTGCGTGTAAAGTGGAAATTTGAGGTTTTGTTTCCTGAGGTTGCTACAAATATTAAGTGGAAGGTGTATGTGTGCTAGGAATAATTACTTCCTCAGGATGGTCATCATTTTTTTTTTGGTCACGAGTTTCCTCCTCTTCCATTTCATCCTCAAGGATGACTGTGGAATGTTTTGATTTTAAAATATTTCTTGACCTTAGGTGTATGTATTTTTATGGTACTTGAGTGACCAAGTATTTTGTAAAGTTTGGAAGATCAAAATTAAAGGAAACCTAAGTTGGTCAGCTGTTAGGATCAGGGATCAGATGTGCATGCAGATGTGTTGGTCTAGGGGGATTTGGACTTGCAGTCAATTGTGGCAATGGTGGAATAGTAGGTTGGTATAAAATCACTCATTTTTGTATAGGAGGGTAGGATTGTGGAATTGGAGATGGATTGTGGAAATTGTGGGTAAACCTGATAAGGTACGCGAATAGGCAGATTTACATAGGTGTTTCCTTGTCAGCCTTGTTCTTAAGGCTAATTTTGGTTGTGTTGTTGTGGACATGTAGGTTTCCAATGTTGATTATTTTCCAAGGTATCTGAGTGTTCCATTGTTGATAATTATAATAAGGAAAAAAATGTGGAGAAGGTTCTCGTGGAGTACCTTGTACCCATGGTTTCCATGGTTTCTTTGGAGAATCCTAGAGAAAAGGTTCAATTGTCTATTTTCCTTCTTTATAAATAGCTTCCAATCCTAGAAGCGAGGGGAAAATTCCTATCTCATGATCCTCTACACAAATAGCACAAATTTGTACATGTTTTAGTGGACATTCTATTGGAGGGTGCCTTTTTCTATATTGATGACAAAAAACAGTTAAAGCTCCATTTTCTTCCTCCTATTTCTTTTTAATTTTTATTGTATCTAACTGTGAGTTGAGAGTACGGAGGATTTTTGTTTTGAGATATTATAAAAAAATTCCTAACTCCACCCTTGTTACTTCCCTTATAGCAGATTTAGTTACCCTGGAAAAAGTGTCCCTTATTCCCTTACCAGATTTGGCTTTGTTCCTTGAATATTTCCTACACAAATTGCAAATATCAACAAATAGTAAATGTGAAATATCGCCAGAACCCATCAAATTGAGTACATCTATATATTCCTCCAACATTTACCTCGGAAAAATAGTCATGATTGTCTCAACACTTAGTGTTCCTAGTTAAGTCTTTTGGAGGACATATACAAATCTATCATCAAAGTCCTCAAGACTCTCCTAAACCTTCTACTGCATTTTGAATATATCATTGTGTGAGTCCCTGGTCCTGTAATAGTTCTGGTACTTCTTAATAAAGGTGGTTTTCATTTAATCCAAATATCTAATGGAGGATTATCCAAGGCCCATAAACCACCTTAGGGTAGAGTCTTTCAATGTTGTTGGGAACAATTTTAGTTTTTGAGCATTATTTGCATAGGTATAGCTTCGACATAAAAAGTCAAATTCAAATAGGAAAGAATCTAGATATTCTATGGCCATACCTCATAAATTTGGTAGGATTGATGGAGGGATGTTTTTCATATCCACATTTGGTGTGAATTAAAGAATAGGGAATCCAAAGGTTTCTTCTCCTTCGATCTCTTCATTCCTCATTTCTTCATCTTCCATGTTTCTGAACAAACCAACTTCTTCTAACCTTGGTGATAAAGATGGCTCAACATCTGGGTTATGATAAGTGTTGAAATGTTCTTCAATATATTTCCTAGTTGTTCCTTCATCAATGGGGGATTCAATTTGAGATACAATTGTGTTTAGTGGTAGTCCCAATAGATCTTTAATGCATTGAGGATTCACTGCTTGATCTAATACTGAATCCACCCTTAGAACTAGTCCATAGATTCTTGACTTTTAGACCTTTCTTGGCTTTCATGTACCTATTCCACAATAACTTCATATTATGATGTAGTCATAGAAGAAACCAATTTTTGTGCAGACTTTTCCCTTGTTTTTTTTACTGACATATCTCTCAGCTGGATTAGTTGGGTGGGTGTGTTGGATTACTGATAGGGGGGGTGAATCAATAATAGAACAATTATAATCCTTTTTAACCAAATAATCCAAGTGTTATATCAATGTATAATTATCATCCAATCATGAGAAATGAACAATTGAAAAATCATACACATACACAGTACACCAATGTTTTACATGGACACCCAAAGTGGGAGAAAACCACATAATGCTTTTTCTTATATGTCTTGAAGAATTACATTCATTGGAAGCACCAAATTCCTTTTTTTTCCAACTGAAACTGGAAAGAGGCTCCAACCCCCTAGTTTCTCAGGCTACAACTTGAGGGAAGCTCCAACTCCCCAATTCTCTAGCTACAACCAGAAGGAGTCTATAACCCCCTATGTTATTCGGCTACAACCGGAAGGTGGCTACAACCACCTGTCCTTGCCCCGTCCAACCATCTTGAAGTAGAAGTAGAATGATGGAACCACTGTCACACTATCACTGTGATATATACCGTTGTAAACCTATATCAATAAACCTGAAGAATGAATCAACCATGCATCAACCTGTACCTCAACCTGTAATCAACCTATACCATAAACAAGTGCATCAGCCATGCATCAACCTGTACCAAACAACCTGTAATCAACATGTACCATAAACAAGTGCATCCAACCATGTACCAAGTATGTACCAATCATGTGTCAACTACTCATCAAATATTACTCATCAATATGTACCAACACCATCAACAATACACCTCATGTATGTGCCAACTCATCAACTACTTGTCTCAACCATGTACCCAACATGTACCTTAACCAAAATGCCTCATCAATTTCATCATCCAAATATAATTTGTAACTCTATAATAGACCTGGTGTATATGATCACATACCTACAAACCTTCATTAACTTTAACAACAAGAGACTAGCATTTTCATCAAACTTTTCTTTAGTCTCACATGACTAGTTTTGGATTAGTCAACAACCCTAACTAGAAATAATCATAACTTTGTACCTATAATGAATAAATCTCTGAAACTAATACACAATGTTCTTTAGTGTTTTTATGCAATTCCTCTAGGTTTCACTTCTTGGAACCTCTCAGAAAAGGATTTATAGCAAAAATGACATACCTTACTGAATTTTGGATTATTCTAGAGAGAGAACTTGTAGAGAGTGCCCCACATAGAATATTTAGGAATATATTTGAAACTATTACACATCATACTACAGACTGTACTCTAACCAAAAAAAATTATTCTTACTTAATTTGGATCTGTTATGAAGAAGTTATGACATTTTTACCTGAAACACATGTTTTAGACTAGTTTCATGACTAGCCACAAACCTTATTTTCCACGGAGTGTAACTCCAAAAACACAACGACCCACAAGCTTAATATTTTACCACAGATACTTGGATATGTTTCCTCAATGGAATATAAATTTCACGCTTTGAATCATTCTAGAAAAAAAATTATTGCGAAAATGAGGAGATGACCTGTAAATAACATACCTCAGAAAGCATCATCAAAAGAATTTATCCTCCATTGAATTTCGGCCTTCTTGTCTTCACCTTCCCTTTGAAATTTAGCTTATATATCCTTTGGTTACCTCAAACACCTATATATATTCAATATTCCCAAATGCGATCTAAAATGATAGAGCCTTGCCTCTTATTTATACTCTCCAAGTAGCTTCCTTAAAAACATCTTCTAGGTCACTTTGCCCACTTTCCTTATTTTAGGGTTAACCCACTTCTAATTTCTCCATTAAATTTATTGTTTAAATAATTTATTTTGTATTCACTTTTAATTATAGTACACTCATCAGTTCACTTTATTATTTACCTTCTAAAATCTCTTAAACCACTTTGACTACTTTGACCTTTTGGGGCTTCTAGATGACATATGAGGGTCCTCCAACTTCGTAAGGCCATAACTCTCAAATCGTGAGGATTTATGTGATGTTCCACATACCACCAGAAATGGAATGACAAGAAATATACATATAGGATAGTTTCACTGACCTTCATCTCATTATTCCACAAATAAGCATGGGTTATCTAACCATACTTCTAGGATAACTCAATCTGCAAAGCGTCTTCCCATGAGGGATTTCATCATAAGGGGACCACTTTGTATTTCATCCATTTGTACTTATTATCAACCATGAAAAGAAAATAATGAGTCATCTTTAAATCAAATAAACTTGGGTCCATTACCCAAACCTTTGTGCTACCGAGATTTCTTCAAGGGTTGACATCAATGACAACCAACCTTAATCAACAATATCCCCCTTTGGCATTGATGGAAACACTCTGATGCAAATCGGAAACTATGTCATGCAATACTGAAGTCATATCACTCATCCTCCCCCTGGAAACATGCCTATGTCCTCTGCATCTCTGTGACCATTTCTCCCCCTGGAACCATGCCTCTGTTCTCTGCATCTGATGAATATCTCCCCCTTTGTGATCAATGGCAAAGGTATCTTTCCATTCAGGATTGCTCCCCCTGATTGAACTTTCCTCTTTATGGTGCTTCCTCATTTACATATAATACATATAAGATAAGCATTCAAAATCATTCATTTTGGTGTAGAAATAACTCGGAGTCTCTGGCGAAGATACTCATAGGATTCCCGTGGAAGGGGTTTTGTAAAGTGTCTTCCACTTGTTCTTTTGTGCCCACATACTCAACTCTGATGTTCTTTTCTACAACCTGCTCCTGTATAAAGTGATACTTGATTGGAATGTGCTTCATCTTGGAGTGCATCACTGGGTTCTTTGAGATACCGATGTAACTTGTATTATCACAATAGATTGGAATGGGATCATCATACTCAACCTGAATATCTGTCAGAGTTTGTTTCATCCAATGAATTAGTGTACAACATGATGTTGCTACAATATAATCTACCTTGGTTGTATATAAAGATACCGATGAGTGTTTCTTTCTTATCCATGATACTAAACACTCACCCAAGTAGAACTCTTCTCCATTGGTGCTTCGTTGATCATCAATACAACCTTCTCAATCTGCATCCTGTAGGCAATAAGTGATAGATCCTTTCCTTTTGGATAACATAATCCAAATTCTTATGATCCTTTGAGATATCTTAAAATCCTCTTCAATGCTAATACATGTGATTCCTTTGGTGTTGCTTGAAATCATGCCACCTGTCCAACTCCCTGCATTACATATGGTCTGGATGCTGTCACATATAGTAGGCTGCCAATCATTGACCTTTATTGACTCTTATCTATAGACTTTGAATCATCATCTTTGCTCAACTTGCAACTAGTTTGCATGGGAGTGATAACTGGTTTGCAATCTTCCATTCTGAACCTCTTTAGCATTTCTCTGATATACTTGGTTTGAGAAATACAAATTCCTTGGTTTCTTTGACGTATCTGAAGTTCCAGAAAGAAGGATAGTTCTCCAAGTAATGACATTTCAAATACATTTTTCATATCCTTTGCAAATTTCTTTCTTAACCTGTCATCATCACTACCAAAAATAATATCATCAACATAAACTTCAATTAATAAAATATTACCTTGACTTATTTGATGTATAGGTTGTTGTTTGTACTTCCTTTTCTAAACCATGCTTGTTGTAGATACTTATCCAGTCTAGAGTACCATGCTCTAGGAGCATGTTTTAGACCATACAAGGCCTTCTTTAATTTACACACATAATATGCATTCTCTGACAACTAAAATTCTTCTGGTTGTTCAATGTAGACTTCTTCTTCAAGTTTCCCATTCAGAAAAGCTGATTTTACATCCATCTAATACACTTTAATATTTTTGGAGCATGCATAAGCTAAAAGCAAATAGATTTCTTCCATTCTGTCAATTGGAGCAAATGTCTCTTCAAAGTTGATTCCTTCAATCTATGCATATCCTTTACATACCAATGTAGCTTTATTCCTTGTAACATGTCTATCTTCATTCAATTTATTTCTAAAAACCCATTTTGTGTTGATCACATTGTTATTATTTTGTCTTGGAAGCAATTCCCAAGTGTCATTTTTCTCTATTTGATCTAATTCTTCCTCCATGGCCTTATTCCAAAATTCATCCTTTCTAGCTTCTTCAAAACATTTTGGTTCAATTGTAGATAAGAGTGCTAGTTGTGTTTGTTTTGGTGAACGGATTCTTATTCTAGTCTCAACTCCTGCATCTTTGTTTCCGATAATATAATCTGAAGGATGATTCTTTTGTACTCGTCTGCTAGGTCTGTTTTGAGACACTTTCTAAACTTGTTGTTCTATTTCTGTCAGATTCTCTTCATCTTCCTCTTCTATTTCTTTTTCATCTTCTGCTTCTTCTTCGAAAGGTTGTTCCATTGATTTATTTTCTTCTTCCTTTGATTTTGGTCTGCCTGTTTCATCAATTGTTACGTTGATGCTTTCCACAACTTTGTTCAATCCCAGATTGCAACACTTGTATTCTTTCCTTGTACTTGAGTAACCAACAAGTACTCCTTTGTCCACACGAGAGTCAAAATTTCCCATTCTACCATCTTCTCTTTTTATGTAGCATTTGCTTCCAAAAACTATGAAGTGCTTCACATTTGTTGGTCTTCCTTTCCATAGCTTGTAGGGAGTTTTGTTAGTGTTGTTTCTAAGCATTACTTTTTTTTGAATGTGAAGTGTTATATGCATTGCCTGTGACCAAAATATATCTATCAATTTGGAATCTATTAGCATTGTGTGAGCCATTTCCTGTACTGACATGTTCTTTCTTTCAACAACTCCATTCTGTTGATGTGTCCTAGCAACCGAGAATTTCCTTTTTATTCTATGATTGTTGTAGTAGTCAATAAACTCCTTTGAAGTGAACTCTCCTCCATTATCAGATCTCAAGCATTTGATTTTTGAATCCATTTCATTTTCAACCATTTCCTTGTAGATATTAAAGTTTTCAGAAGCTTCTTACTTATTCTTGAGAAAGAAAACTGCAATCATTCTTGTATAATCATCAACTAATAACATAAATTATTTCTCACCTTTTAAACCCTTTGTCGTAGTTGGTTGAAATAGATCAGTGTGCACAATTTCCAGTGGTATTGTCGTTGAATATTCCTTTGATTTGAACATGGTCTTTGTTTGTTTTCCTTGTTGACAATGCTTGCATAAAGTGTTGGTTGGTTTCGTGATTTGGGGAATTTATCTGACTGCTTCTCTTTTGCTAACTTTGACAAGGTTATAAAAATGTATGTGACCCATTCTTCTGTTCCATAGCCAACTTTCATCCTCCTTTCCTAGACAACACTTTTCATTTCCAATTTCACTTAACACATATATGTTGCTTGAAGTTCTTGCAGCTGTAGCAATCAATTTTCCTGAACCTTATTTTCTTATCTCTCACTTTTATGAATCGAAAGTAACTTTATGACCTTGGTCACACATTTGACTCACACTTATAAGATTATGTTTCATATATTCTACTAGTAGAACATTTTCATCCTTTGTATTCTTGTTCCCAATTATGACTGTGCCTTTTCCAATGATTTTAGTTGAATCATCATTTTCGAAGGAGACCGATCCATCTCTTTCATTTCTTAATGTAAGAAACTTGTATCTATCACCTGTCATGTGTTTTGAACAACCACTGTCAACATACCAACCATGTTTCTTCTTCTTATCTTGTAGAGTGAGTGTGCATTCTTCATTGCAATATTGATTCTTCTTTCTTATCCATGTCCTTTTCTGAGGTTCTTGTCTGTGATTGTTGTTATTCTATTGTGGTTCTCTAGGAGGGACTGTCATTTTGCAATATTTGGCCATGTGTCCTAAGTTGTTACATTTGTAACATTCCTTTTCAGTGCTCAAAGATTCAAACATGTTGTAACTTCTTCTCTGTGTTTCACTAGGCCTTCTTGGATAGCCCGTTTTTGTATGAATTTCAAAGTTGTTTATGTTCATGTTGTTACCTCCGCAATGCACAACTTTATGTCCAAAATTATTACGTGCTTAACATAAACCAAAAAATATAGTTTGATACCTGGGATTTGAAGATCTTTTGAAAGGAGGGGCTCTTATGAATCCTTCTTCTTATTGAGGCCTGTATGTCTGTTGTTGATTCTGAAATCTAAATCTTCTCAGTGGAGGAGTGTCCATGTAATATTCCTTGTATATCTTCCTATCCCCTTTGATTGTTTCTGCATATCTTTTTGGATATGTTTCTTGCTCTGTTGTCTTGGAGCTTGATCCCTTTTCTGTCTGATTGTATCCAAGTCCATAATTGTCAAGATGAGATTTTTTATTGTTGATAATGTCATCTAATACTTTTGAGCTATTCTGCATATTTTTCTTTTGAATATCCTTTCTTAATGTGACAATCTCTGCTTCCAAAATTCCAATATTCATGTCCTTTTATTCTAGCTGTTTTTTGAGTGCTTCTTCAATTCTTTTATCTTATTCTATTTGAACCTTCAAATTTGTGATCATTTGTTCTAGTTCTTGAGTATCTTCTTTATTGTCTAGTTCTACTTGTAGTTTCTTGTTTTTCTTCTTTTCTCTTCTGATAACTTCTATGGCACACATCAATTCTTTTCGGTAGTCAACTTCTGCCTCTTCAATTTCTTCTTTGAATTCTTCATATTCTTCTTCGACTTCTTCATATTCTTCTTCGGAGTATTCGTTATCAAAGTCTTCTACTACCATGAATAGAACTCTTCCTGTCTCACTATCACTGACTTCATCTTCATCTGATGATGAGATGTCTTCTTTGGTGCATAAGCTTTTCTTTAAAACTTTCTTTGTAGTTCTTTTGCCTTTATATGTTTGTTTGCCTTTTGAATAACCTTCATCATTTCTCTTTTTCTTATGAGGACATTTGTTAGAAAAATGACCAATAACATCACAATTAAAACAAATTAGAGGAAGCTTACCTCTATACCTACCGTTGTTTCCCTTGTTATATCTTTTGATGAAGTTGGCTACTTCTTCATCGTCTTCTGAGACATCATTGTTGTTGCTATGTTCTTCTTATTGCTTTTCCTTTTCCTTTGATCTTTTGGATGCTTTGAAGGTTGCTTCTTTTACATCTGGATTCTCTTGTTCAGTTCTCATTTCATATGGTGTGAAGATTCCATGCATTTCATCCCTTCTTATTGAGTTTAGATATGATCTTTCTTCTAGTGTTGATATCTTAGGGTCAAATATCATAGGAAGAGATCTTAGTACCTTTTGAACAATTACAGATTCTTTGATTTATTCTCCCAACCTTTGATTTCATTCACTATTTCATCGACTCGTAAGAAGTAGGCTGCAATATTCTCATCTTCCTTCATCTTTATTTGTTCAAAATGACCTCTGTAAGTTTGAATATTTTCTTCTTTGACTTTTGAATCTCCTTCATAAATATTTCAAAGATTATCCCAAATCTCTTTAGCATATTTACAATGTGAAAATTTGGTGAATACAGTTTCACTGAGACGATTCAGAAGTGCATTTGTGGCTTTGGAATTATTATGATCAAGTTTCATTTCTTTGTCATTTGTTGGTGGATCTGCTAGTGCCGTGTATCCATCTACAATTGATTGCCAAATTTCAAATCCTTGTGCTTGTATATATGTTTTCATCCTTATGCTCCAAAAAACATACTTATGTCCATCAAACTATGGTATTCCATTTTTATACAAGTTGTTTCTCTCCATGATCTACCTTTCAGTGGTTAAAACGATTCTTGAAGGAACCTACTCTGATATCAATTATTGGATTACTGAGA